>ML121578.1:82174-248340 GCA_003788615.2 Terfezia boudieri ATCC MYA-4762 | reverse complement strand
AGTTCGATGTCCTTTTGCTTCTCGTGACTCACACGACCTTTTCGCACTCTATACAGCCTTCGCTGACCTTGGTCTAGTACGTTTTCTCTTTGAATCACTGAAACCGTTCGTAAAGGACCTGGTGGTACACCCATTAGTGTAGCACGAAATTTGTACACAAAATCATCTATAATTAGTATTATTATATCCCTCATGGTGATAGAGCCACCTGTGACAGACTATATGACTTCCTCTCACGGATCTTGTTCTAAACGGATTATCATGACCAACCTTTATCTTCGTCGCATATCTCGTCAAAAGTCACGATCTCGCTGTACAATAACTCATGTTGCTACCAACTCTGACCCCAACTACGTACATGGATCTTGTTAATCTAATCGAAGTAGGCAATATCGTTCCCTCTTTACATACCTCCGTCCCTATTCTTTTAGAAACGTGAGACAGGCCAGGCCGGTAGGCCATATCGCTTCCGTTAAACGACCATTTTATAGGCCTTCGGAGACTAGGCAGGCCATATTGTTCTCTAGGCCATATCGCTCCAGGCAATATCGTTCTCAACTGACATGATGACTTATTTTCGACAACAAAGGTAACAAATGGATAACAAGGATTATTACACTAACTAGGGAACAAACTCAGGACGCCCTCACTGATACTGAACTCTATAAAACGTGGGGTTTAGGATAAAGACGTATACCATGGATGTTACTATGATGTGTACTAGGTCTAGTAAGTGTTCTCTACTGATCTCTTACCGTTAGGACACTCATGGAGACCACAGATTTATTACTTTGTTATTATAAGTACGTTTCTCCGTACGTTCATCTCCTCATACAGAACCGATAAAAGTTTGAAGCCCTTCAGCCAACGAAAGTAACCGACCCATAAGCCTAAGGGGTATGTATGTTCCTGGTGATACGAGGATCTTTTCCTAGAAAAATACTAGAAATTATTAGGAATCGTCAGTTATGATGGTGTGTTTGCCAAAATATATTTATTTTAATATATAAGTCAGGTGATCACAAAATTCGTTTGGTTTTCGGTGTTCTTGGGGTGTTTACTAACTTATGAATCTATGAATGTTAAAGTAACATTAAAGAGAGACGTACTGCATTTTCGTGGACAAGAAGACGAAGGGTAAGTGTCAAGCAAGGTATAGTGATAATATGGTATATATAAAAAGTCGTAACGGTTTCATGGTATCTTAGGATGCTTTTTTGTGTGATAATTGATCCGGTATGGGTTCTTATTATTAGATGTTGGTCTCGTAAAAACAGATAACGTAATTTTAGGAGTATAGAACCGCATTCTAGGGTCCTAGCCCCCGTAGTCCGTGAGGTATAGAATAAGCGCTCTAAGACGCTACGGGGTTAATCATAATACCAACCGCTTTAATTTGTGTCTCGAACGGTATCCATAGTAAATCCATGTCTTATTATTTTTAATATACGTCGATAAATTATAAACCATATGTCATGGTGAATGAATGTAGTCGAGAGGCCCCGAATGAGAGTTACTCGACCAGTTTATGGAGTCATGTTTCGGTTACGAAAAACGTGAAAGGGTCGCGAAAGTGGGTATACATTTTCAAGTACTACCAAGACTACTTCTGTACGAGTTACACTAAGTATAGGCCACTCATGTGAACGCTAAAATATACCATATCGGAACAAGGACCTTGGTTCGTAAGTTCTCTCATATGAATACGTAACAGACGCACTCGTAACTCGAGACAGGGTATTCTCTATCCTCGAATCGTAGCTCACATCGGGTTATCTGGAGAGGGCACTGGGGTAGAGATGGAGTCCTGGGGGGGGGGGGGGTAAGTAACGATACTCACCTTTGACGACATTGTCTTTTTCGTTGGGTTCGGTAGACCAATTGCGGAAACGGTTCCAAAATCGGTACGTAGAATAGCACAGAGTGAAAACTGAACCATAAACCTTATAGGTAAAGGCCTTAAGTGGTCTCAGAGCCAAGTGTCTTGTGATTAGTGAGGTATGGTAGAAAAGGGGTAACAAGTTGGCGAACGGTGTTGCAATTGGGAAATCCAGAGCTTCCCCGTACATTTGCCATACTGTACATACTTAATGTATCATTCCCATTCCGGCCACTCATATAACCCCTGTCATTTTCTATACCAGAACCCTTACTATACCGGACAGAAAGCTCCAGATTTCTGCCGTCCGTTATAGCAAGAGTTGACTGTATCTATATCCTCCGTCCTAAGAGATAGAGGGGCTTGGAATGATGCAACGAAATATAGATTGAGCCGGAAGAGCGGCTCGGATACTGGAATTCAATCATTGTGTCACTCTTCTCTGTGCATAATGATCCTTGTAGGCGTTCGGATCTGCGTTCGGAGTCGATCTCGATCTACTGTATCCTAGTCCGGCCTGCAGTGCAAAGCTAAGGGACCCCCGGCAATGACTGACACTCGGCCCCGCAATTTGAGCGATGAAGTAAAAAGCTGTCAATCCCTTATCAGCTATTTCGAAATCGAGTCAGGATAGTGGTGCAGGTTGATTATTGCTCTTATTTCACTCCTGCTCTATCCTGAGCTTGAAACTTCACCTCGATCGATATCGCATGGAGTGCAAATCATATGTACCCCTGATTACTAGGTTGGTTAAAAACTGTACCACCTTGGTGGACCGTTGTGCGGGACAGTATTGACCCCACTTTCCATTCCAATTAAGAGTCTGCAGAGCAATACCATTGCAATGGCGACGTGGCATATGATCAATCTAATGGGAGTGGAGAATGCTAATTGCGGTGACTTTAATGTAGTAGAGTAAATATTATTCTCTGCCGACATTGCCTTCATGTTCCAGAGGCGTTCCTGTTAAATATATACAACAATATCGACCTGTCCATGATCAACTAGCCTTCCACACCAACTGCCACCTAGTGAGAGGATTTGCATTGTGTTCATTAGCTTTGCGTAATTCGTTAACATCGGCATGAGCTAAAGCCTAGATCGAGAGCTAGTGTATGTTACGCAATTACTCTAGTAATATGTCTTTGTCCCCCTGCCCCTAGCCCTCAGGGCATGGGACGTCGACCGATGTTCCGGGACAATCAACAGCTTCATAGAAGATGAATATTTTCATATGGTCGAATCTCCTGATTTGGTTGGCTGGTCCACCTCCTTCTGCAGCCACACCTTACTGTCCGAAATCAGCTCAGTCTTGCATTTCGAACACAATCATATAGTATCTTGCGAATCACCAACCACTCCACTTGAATTTATAAGGCACTAGTTAATGCATCTGCTGAGGTAAACAGATGTCCATCACCTGGGTAAAGTATACGAAGCAATCCCGTGGAGATGTCGCAAAAAAGGCTTCATCTTGCAGTAGTCCCCCTCTTCCCGTGCGATAGGATGCACGAATCCCATATAGGAGGGCGCATTAGGCATACAGTAGGAGCTTATTAAGTGGGTTTACTAGATTCGGACCTCCACCGAATACCTTGGGCACTCCCACTTCCTGCCAGAGCTTCCAATCCCCTAAAGCTAAGGACTATTCAGGCAATTAATAAAAAATCCGGTTGACGATTTTTTGATATTGAACGCCTTATGCCCTGCATAATATATTCGCTGCTCTTTTGTAGGCCTTGCAGAAGGGCCAACGGTTCCGTCAATGAACCTTCCTTCACAGACCCATCAATTGCCCTCACATAAGCACATAGCTGGTCTAGTAAGAGTCTTTTATAATCCAACGCAAGCTTTTTGTGATATTTCTTGCATAGGAATTCTCACAATGCTTGAAATTTGGCCTTATGAAAGTCCAAATACACGCATTACATCTTTCAGCGCCCCTAGGGATGCCAATCGATACCATAACATAAAAGCCCTTACTCTGCACACCTTGCATATCACCTCAGAATGATCAACCCATTCCTTCCTCAAACCCCAAATGCCTGACAAGTTCTACGGTCTCTACATTTGAGAATCGTAGGTATTCAAGGCACTCAGTATTCCCCATCCCGATCCCGAAATCCGCTAATGGCCACTCCTTACATGCGATCGGAGCTCGATATAGAGATGTGGGGGGATTTTCATGATCGCCATCATAGGGGACATGCCTATCAGCAGTACCCCTCACATAAGCATGACATAGGTATATCGTTGCATGTTGAAATTACTAAAGACTGATATCATCTGAATTTGCTTACTGGGGTCAACGTTGATCCTGCCGTTCTATCCACCCCACCCCCACCGAATGACATCAACGTCAAATATTTAAATTTCCAACTATATATCGAGGCATTCCCCACAACAATTTCCCAGGCTCCATCTTTATCACCTTCTTCACCGAGAAATCAATCTAGCCTCCTCAATATATCTCCGCAGTTTAACCAAAACTACTACCCCCAAGGAACCAACATCATGTCTTTCCATGCCTCTTCCCAAGGCATTTCACTCCACGATAACCATATTCTCGTAGCCCAGGTCAAATCAGAACATGGCACGTGGCACCATCGCACCATCGACCTTAATAACTATATTGGAAATTCTGACGGTACGAGCACCAATCACTACACAAAACGGATTTTTTCAATCACAGTCCTCTTTGCTATATTTTACTGATAAAATTCTCCCGTAGGCTGGTTCATATGGGGTGGTCAAAAGTTTTCTCACTCCGCACGAAATATCTCGCTCAGTCACCGTCCCGATGGCGTATGGCTTGAGGGGGAACTTCGGTGCGTGAATGGTGGATATAGAGAACGACAGGGTATCAATCTATCTGAGAAAATTTCGAATCAGGGTGGCAACTTGGTATTGTAAGTGGGCCCTACATAAAGCTTAGATATATACAAGGAATGGACAGTTAGGCTGACTCCAGTTCAGCTTGTGAAGCCGCGATATAAGCAGCCACCTGGCGGCCGGTCGGAGGTTTCTTACGACCCGAGGTTCCTTAGATCGAGGTATATTTTCCCGTGCAAATTCTGGTGGGGGGTCAGGGCCCAGTTGCTTATGTCGAGAGGATTTATTATCGGGGCCTTCTTACATCGCGGGCCTACTGTAGGTGTGTATTGAGGGTATGGCCGCAAGTACTTAAGTCCTGTGGGGGTGAAGGTCTTCGCAATGGCAGAAAGAGAAGCTCATCTGGAATAATATCTTTTCCCAGCATGATCCCAGGTACCCCAACTCAGAGAATACATGCTTTTGATGAACTTCAATTATCCTATGACCATGACTCATGCTTATCATATCATTCTACATACTTCGTGCATCAGCCCCACAGTCAATCCCATTGCAATACTATTTGTATTCATGCTATGTGACACTCGTCTCCTACTGCACATGCTCCTGTTGCTCTAGTTGCAGCAGATAAATGAGAAAAGATGGGCCTAGTAAACAACGAGGATTATGCAAGCTCTGGAATTGAGGCCGTGAAGAGAATAAAGGAAGTGGATTTTTGTAGCCAATAGAAATCTGGGAAATATTGTACGAAGATGGAAACCATGATAGGCTGATATATTGAAAATAATCTTAAATACATGCGCAATCAAGCCCGCTCTAGTGACGAATCTCATGAAATCAATATTCCCTTTCCTCGTATACCAACCCACAATTCTATTCTTTTTGGATCCCGAGTGAGCGCAACTGCTGATTCTCCCTCCGCTTATTCCAGGTTATATAGAGTGTTAATATAGCAACAAATACCCGAAATACCAATAACCATACGATACTCCAAAGTTTCAAACTCACTTTTCTTGCTGTCAGCACTGATGTCCTGTTGCAGTTGCCTGTGGAGTGTGAGTTGGCGACTCACTGGAAGGGATTTAGAGTATAAACTGAATTGGGAAAGGCTTTTTGGGTGGAGGGGATGGAGTTTGCAGAGCAGTATAGTGTCAGTTGTGGATCGGCAGTTGGGTATTATAGAAGTCAAGTCATCTTCACTGTTACTCCCGAGCTGAGTTTGTGAGATCTTTGTCAGCCGGACGCCAAATATGAAAAGTTATCCCAAAGGTTCTTCGCACCAGAAATAAGTTAAAAAAGGTACATAGAAGCAAGCCATAAATTTGCCCACGGTAGCAATATAGCTATGCCAACTGACTGGGGATACGTAACTCCCACAGCAGCACTCAAAGTTACCCTCACTAGTGCTGTGACGGTAAGAGTGCCGGTAGGAACCGCTAGACTACCTATAGAATTGTACCCTCCACCGTACAGTAATCCATAAGTAACTTCTTTGCAGCATTCGTATCTTTCACTGTAATACACTCTTAGTGCATATTGGAGTAGAGTCGGGTCCCAGCTCAAACTGTCATTCCAAGCAAAGGTATGGTATTGTTATTTTGCATAGTAACTAACTCATCAGCAACCTGATTAGAGCAAACTGTAGATGAACGTATTCTTAGTAATTAAGCCACCCGGGCTTGCCGGAAACCGATCACCACAAAATTTTTTTAAAAAAATTGATTACTCGTATGGGATGGCTCACACCAAAAGTCTTTTCCTCTTTCCGGGTTGGTAGTCTTACATATGCAATGCCTATGCACAGGCATTATTCGGCACCAAAATGGGTTGCAATGGCAATGCAGCTATGTCGTGATGAGTTTTACCTTTACTGATGCCTGTACTCTGCCCTGAATATAACCAGACTACCTGAATATAGCCATATTACCTTGAATGTATGTACAGCTAGGTGGCAAAATGTTTCGTACCCTGCATAAAAGGACTGTGCATACAGAGCGCTTGATTCAGATTTAATGTATCAAATCGCGCCTATCACAGGTTGGATACATGTCTTACTACGTAGTCACAACATTATAATATCGCGACATTCATGATTACAAGACGAAAAAACCTCTGACATCGTATATAGTTCGCCTATCATTCTCATGTCGACTCAAGCTCATTCCTCTACGGAGATAGTCCAAGCGGACGCCTCCCCTATGCCGCCTCTCCTAATACCGCCTCTCCTAATACCGCCTCTCCAATCTAGCAGAAGTAGTTGTCCGAGTTTGAGAAACCAACACAGTGCCATTATAGGACATCCCATGATATATCTGTCATGGTATTGGGATGCTTCTATGGATCAATATTAGGATATCTACGGACTCTGGATGAAGGACGAAATACTGCTGTCAACACATTGAGATCTTAACACTCGTCCGTCCTAATGTCCGTTTGGAGTTGAGTGAACTCTAGGTATTGAAAATCCAGGACAACTCGTCAATCTATACCTCAGCTTGCCCGCCAATGGACTATTGTAGGTAGTTGCTGCGCTCTCCCGACTTGAATCCGATTGAACATATTATTTGGGCGTACATGAAGCACCAACTTCAAAACAAGTTTCCTGACCTACTGGCAGATGAACTGCAGGAGGTTTGGCGGAGATTCCGGCACTATTGGAGAGCCTCTACGGAGGCTCACACCAAAAGTCTTTTCTCCTTTCCTTTTTGGGAATCCTGCATATGCAATACTATACACGGCATGCAACTTGGCATTATTCAGCTCCAAAACGGGTGGCAATAGCAATTAGTGATGGGTTTTATCTTTACTATTGCCTTAATCTGGTGTTGCTTGTGCTGCCCTGAATATAACCAGACTACCTTGAATATACAGTATCTAAATGGCTTATGACATCCATAATATGGCTGGTGGAGTATACCAAGGCTACTGCATTGGTAATGCATATGCCAAGCACATCCACTTAGGCTTGGCATTAATGAAGCAGCCTTAGCATATGCTGCATATGGTAATATAGGACAATTAAGATATTCTATACCCAAAGAAGCTACTGGGTAGGAGGCGACCCTAAAGGCGAGGAACAAGTAAAGGTAAAATGAATTGTTATATAGCTGGTATATGATACATTATCATTAGAACCCATTTTAATGCCAAGTTGTATATAGTGCATAGGCTTGCATATGGAAGATTCCTAAAAAGGAAAGGAGAAAAGACTTTTAGTATAAGCCTCCATATAGCTCAATGCCTTGCCGTGTAGCAGCTATTAGGAAGAGGAAGGTTAGTATACAAAGTATCAAGGAATATCATAGTTGTCACTACATATCTATGCGTAGCTAAGCCTTAATTATATGCACTAAATATAAGATATGCATTAGCATCATATACAAAGGTACTAAACATTTTGCCATCTAGCTATACCAGCTAGCCCTTATAAGATTTTTGGATAAATACATATAATATTGTCCTAGAGTGTATCCAAAGATAAGATGCTTACATATGTGAATTGAGATGGATATTTTGGTTGTCACAATATAGTGCCTTAGTCTCATGCTAAGCTTCTAGTCGAGCAAAATGACTTGGCATTTGCTACATGAGAGGCTTGGCATATAGCTGCAAGAAAATAACATTCTTCAAATTGCTGACTAAGTACTAAATTTAGCTTAGTCTAATGCCAAGACACTCTAACTCAGTAGCGATGACCGATCTGACAAGAGCAACTTTAGCCTTTCACAACATATGTATAATTGCGTAGACTAGCCCGAACTTCAAATCTAGAGGTAGCTATGATTCTTGATATCTCTATCTAGCGTTTCTATAATAAATGTTAATGAACTGTACATGCATATCGAGATAGATGTCAATATGGAATAGCAGATATAAAAGTTATCAGAGTAAGCTAGCTTAGTCATTAGCTTTTTCCTATTTGGGTTAGTTTTTGTAAGGAAGTTACATTTTATATACTCATATAAAATGTATCTCCCATACAACTCCAAAAATCAACTAGTGGAATCAACTATTTACCAGGGCGGTACTTACAACAAACACTATTATTTAAGGCCGGCAACTAAATAGTATTGGTATTAAACTCATGTAGTTCATTTAGTAATGAACGTGAGTCATGTATAAGTTTCTATTAAGTTCTGTTATTGATTTCAAATCATGTATGAGTCAGAGACTGAGCACTGCCACTGCACTGCCTCAATCCTGACTCACCCCTCTGTAGAGAATTAGCATAACTACAGGTTCATTCCCCTATGGAATGAGAGGGACAGACTTAGGCAAGTAGAAGCTAGGGGAGTTAGATATCTACCTCAATAAATAAAGTATTGAACTGCTATATTCTAAGACCCTTTACGGGTCTACCTTGCTCTATGTTTAATAATAAGTTATAAGCCAGCCGGGCTTAACTTCTATAACTAGAGCGACATCAGAATATGAGCGGGTGATAATTACTTAAAGCAGAAACTACAGGTTCCCGTGCTCCTATAGTTTGCTGCAAGTGGAACTCCAAGTATTGCCGGAGGCAATAGGAACTAGTCAGAAAAGCACGCCAACTTTCTTTACAGTTTTCTACCTCTTAGCTCCTCTTTGACATATAACATTATAACTTCTTCAATTTTCAATTTTATTTTAATTCTGAGAGCAAAGACCTCTTCTACAAGCCTAGTTCTATTACTATATAGTTTCATTTAATGATTTAGATATGTTGTGGTTATAGAGTTAGAAAAGTTCGTAGGTGTCAATTTGGTACCATTTTCTTGTTGCTGACACTATAGCAGCAATCGATAGGAATAGTGGGTATTATTTTGGTATAAGCCTACAGTAGCATTCAGCTTGTGGTTATCATAATATTTTTGCCTGTATTCTCACATCTTCCAGCCCATCTTCCAGCCCATCTCCCATCTATATACATACAGATCTTTGTCATCTTTACCCTTTCACCTTCCTACCCCCCTTCATTACTAAATGCCTTGGCTTTTCTGTCAAGTATAGAGTGACTCAGATACCAAACCCTTTCCAGTAATGATTGACAGAGGAGATACGGTTGGGGTGCTCAAGAAACTCATTAGAGCAGAGAAGCCAAATGATTTTAAAAATATCAATCCCAATAATTTAAAACTCTAGAAATGGAATAAGTCATCCGACAAGGTCAAGGACTCAGACCTAGATAACTACAAGGTACTAGATCCAAGAAAGACAATTAGCGACATTTTTAAGGACGATATTCCCATACAAGGATGCACACATATTATCATTAAGACTCCTGAGCCTAGTAGATGAGACTCACATTTCGTTTTTAAGTACGCATATTTGCTAACTGTACTGTCGTTGTTAAAATGACTGGTGCTAGTAAGTAGTAAACCAGGTTCCCTCTTTCTACACTTTATATCAATACCTCATGCTGATAACTGGCAGGAGTTGATACACTTGTTACAGAGAAAAATACACAAAATACATTTTCTTCTCTTTGTTTAAGTAACCTGCTGATCTTGGTTTGGGACAGTGCCATCTGATAACGCTATTGTTTTATTTTAGTGCACACTCTTTCTTAAGCATCCAAATTATCCAGTCATCAATTCAGAATGGATTCACCTCAATCCTAAGGTTAACTGGATGAGTTCCGATACATATGAGTAATCGGTTTTTATTCGACCAATTTACAACAAGTTCTAGGAAATGATCAATGGTAGTAGTAGACTGTAGATTCTTACTGGTACTCCTAGTAGGCCTTGATGAGTACTACCGAGAACCTCTACATGATGGCTAATATTTTTTTAGGCATTAGTAAGACTTTTTTCACATTTTTCATATTTGTTAAGATATGCATGACGCAGCCTAATATGATCATTATACGGATATATAGAGGCAAGATACTCATCTTTTATCCTGATAGGACTGTATATTGTTCAAGCGAAGAGGTTCCTTACAAAGTGTCTAAAAATGTAGAAGATTGGGTCATTATAGATGCAGTATTGCCAGAGGATAAAGGCACTGCATGTACTGTCAAACAGTCTTGGTTACCTCTCCGAAGATGGCCGAGTATAGCAGATACAGAAAACAAGGGTTTCAAGAATGATGCATGCCTGTTAGGGATCTTGAGGAGCTAGAAAAAGTATATACTTAAGTTTATAAGGCTTCTAGTCTCGTATGGAAGGATGTCAAAAGTAGCTTTGAATTATGGGGAGGGATACCTGGAACAACCCTGCAATTCATTAATGATAACGCATGGGAGAGGACCCTATATACAGCATTCACTACGAATAGGATGAAGGAATGCATGAAGCTTAATGGGGAGCTGTCGTATTTATCTGTGGATTACATATCTAGAATGCTGGTGCATCTTGTCCTTATTGATAACCAATACATCTTTACAGAGTGTAATGAATAATATTAGACAGTAGTCATTCAGTACCATTTATACAATCTATATCTGCTTGGGGACGGATGTTTATGTATGCCAATTCTACTGAGGGATTGTCTCAGAAGGGTAGGTTGATTACTAAGAGGGGTGTTCCATAAGGAACAATAATATAATAAGTGTAATCTTCGTTTGCAATTATGCTATCTATCTAATCACTGCTGTTCGGGTTGTCTGAAGACTGATAGATTCCAGAGGGGATCCAACGGCCTTTATATAGTCGTTCAGCGACCCTAATGACTAAGGAAATACATAATGATGGTTGGTACACCTCCAGAGGAGGGTGGGCCATACAGGAGGGTGTGGAGCCCAAGAAGGTGTCCACGAAACAGCAAGTTCCATGGAATTTACTGTGGCAAATTCTGTGGGAGTTGAACTACCGAATCCGGCAGTTTACTGAAAGTGGACGAAGGCTAGCCCTTCAACCGTGAATGCTAGTTACATAATAATGCAATAAATATAGAAAATACATGATATAAAAGATAAAACAATAAGCTTCTTTATTACACTTCCCCACTTAGAAGGATTTACTATATTTATAGTTTATTCTTCTGCTTTTCTTGCTTCCATTCTTCCAAGAATTTTATGCATTTTGAGTATGTTGGCGTTAGTATGTATTTCGATAGGGTTCTTCTGATTTAGGACTCGATCTCATTCTTGTTGTATAAGAGCTCTAGTTTCATCTCTAGTACGAGGTCCTTATCTTCCTCTAGTTGTTTGATGTCTCTTAAATGTATTCTCTAGACTTCCAGTTGTCCAAAAGTCTTGAAGAATCTCTTGAGTGATATCCTTGGCGCTTACCCAAGAATCATGCTTAGGAGAGTAGCCGAGCCATCTAACCTTATATTGATATTCACTAGTTCATGGTGCTGTTCTGAATTCTAATACTTTCTCAACTTCATAATGATCATCTTGTATAGGTCCAGGTTCTCTGGATTGTCTGTTTGGAAATTTAGATGGATCATTGTTTCAATAAAGTTTCACCTTGCTGATATGGAAAGTATTATATATAAGATTAAGGTTTAGTTGACTTAATAAATCAAGGCTATAGTTGTTTCATTTCCAATTAGTTGATATAATAGGAAAGGGACCTAGCCATCGTAGCTTGAGTTTGTTTGAGACGTTCAATAGGTTGATATTTTCTATGGATAACATGACTTGTTAACTAATATTAAATTTAGTCAACATAGGTGCTCATTTATTTACTTGAGATGCTTGAGTCTTCTTGGTGTCATAGAGATTTTGAGATGTATTACTATGACATTCGGTTGCTGATTTATAGGCGTTGATAGAATATGGTAATATCGATACTCTATAGTATGCATTAAATCCTAATAATGTAAAGAAAGGACTATTTTTCCTGGCAGCATTATACCTAGAGTTAAGTTTCAACTATATCTCTGGTAATTTCTGTAGCCAGTCAAATCCTTCGATCTTACATGCTCTTGCTACTTGCAAGATTTCTTTGTTAACGATTTCAGATTGTCTATCTGTACGAGAGTGGTACGTAGTAGACGGTTCCAATTTGATTCCTTTATTCCTTACCTAATCCTTAAAATGAGTTGACATAAAAAGAGTGTCACGATCAAAAACAATACAAAAAGGATATCTCATAATCAAGACTACATGAGTCTCAAAGGTAGCAGTACATTGTTCTACTGTAAAATTGTCTGAAACAGGAATAAGAAATTTGAATCCTAATGTCTATCGACAATTGTCCAAAGTCAAGAAATATAAACAATATGATCTTCTTCAATAGGAATATTCAGATACAGGCTAGAACACTTGGTAAAAACAGGTGCTAACTTAAGAAAATCTATTGATATATCCGTCCAAGGTCTCTCTGGTACATGTAATGGCATTATCTGCCCGAGAGGTGCTCTATTGGAATACTTTGTCCATTGACAAGTATCACAACTGCCAATATAGTCCTTAACTGTGTAACGAGGCTCGAGGGGCTGGCATGACCAAGGGGTACGAGTGGAGCAGGGGCAGGAGTGGAGTATTGTACACGTAGTTAGCACTACGTATGGGATGCGAGAAGCGGAGGGTAGAAGGCAGAGGTGCAGGCCAAGGCAAGACAAGGTAAAGGGGGAGGCGAAGGTAGAGGCGAAGGCAAAGGCGAAGGTGAGGACAAAGGCTAAGGCAGAGCAAGGCAATGGCAGAGGGGAGGTGCACGAGGAAGATGCACCAGTGTGGAGAGAAGCAAGGTCCTGTATTTGGTATAGAAGATGTTGGATAGGGATCCAATGAGAGGGCGGAGAGAGCAAGCTATATATACAGGCTTCCTTCTTGGCCAAGGCTATCGGAAGAAATAAGATTCCCGAGACCCCTTATCTCGGGAGCCGAGATAACAATACTATCACCTGAGTTCGCAGGTGATACCAGAAGGAACAATGAATAACAACAACGAGGTCAGACTAGGCTAAGAAGAGACGGTTGTAATACTATCCCCCCTTTAGGCTTGGAGCCCCAGCGATGAAAGGCAAGGCGAAAGGCAGGGCAGAAAACAAATAAAACAGGCGAGGGAAACCAATAACCAATAACCCAACCCTAATACCGGAAGCAGGTAAGACAACAACAACAACAACAAAATCCAGGCTATAACTCCAAATATCAAAAAAACATATAAATGGCAGAATCCACGACTCTGGGTAAGTAAGGACAAGACGGGGTATTATTCGGTGGGCCGAGGCTTCTGTGGATAACGTTGGTGGAACAGGGTAACCAAGTCCAGGGTATTCTCCAGATATTCAGCGGGCTGTCAGGTCGTTTCCTCATCCCTTAGCCACTTGACTTTATAGTGCAGATGCCCATACCTTTTCCACGAGTCTAGTACTTCCTCCACCTCCCATTCCTCTTCACCTTCAACAACCACTAGAGGGAGTGGGGGGTGTTTCTGTCCGGGGAGAAGGTCATCCATAGTGGGCTCGATCTCGGAGACATGGACAACCGAATGTCGCTTGATGTCCTTAGGGAACCTCAATCTATAGGCATGAGTCCCTACAGCTGCTAGTTCCTCGAAGGGGCCTAGGAACTTAGGATCAAGCTTGCAGGATGGGCGTTCTTTCTGGAAATGGCAGCTGGAGAGCTACACCTTATCCCCTGGCTAGTACCTTAGAGCTAGCAATCTTGAGTTGTTTGCATATTCCAATTGCCAGGCCTGTGCGTATGCCAATTCTGACTTCAGGGTAGAATGAAGCTTGGCAATTCCCACTGCGAACTCCATGGCTGGGGCGTTATTTCTGGCTTTCTGTAGAGGTGCCAAGGAATCCATGAATCGAGGGTGTCATCCATAATTGGCTAGGAATGGGGAGGTTTTCAAGGACTCCGAGAATTGGTTATTGGTGGCGAATTTACAGGTCGCCAGCAACGAAACCCAGTTGTCCTGCTGGTAGTTCACAAAGGCCCACAGATACTGCTCCATGATAGTGTTCATCCTCTTCAATTGGCTATCTGTCTGGGGGTGATATACTATCGACAGACGTACTTTGATCTCCAGAAGCTTGCAGAAGGCTCTCCAAAAGTCCGAGATGAACTGAGGGCCAAGGTCAGACACAATGGATTCGGGGAGTCCGTAGTACCAGAACATGTTATTGAGGTAGAGGTTGGCCAACTCCTACGCAGAACAGGTATCTCGACAAGGTACGACATGTCTCATCTTTGTTAACTAGTCTACCACCATCAGGATGGTGTTGAACCCTGAGTCTTCTGGCAATCCCATCACGAAATCCATGGTAAGGTGCAGCCAGGGCCAATCTGGAATGTCCAGAGGTTTCAGGGTCCCATACGGGACATGGCGGACCAGCTTAGCACACTTGCAGATATGGCAGTTCCATATGTACCGTTCCATATTCTTCCTCTGGTCAATCCAGGTATACTGCCTGACTAGGAGTTCCAATGTCTTAGCTACCCCAGGGTGACCTGCCACTGGGGTGTCGTAGTGCTCCTCAATCAGCCTCAGTCATAACCCTCCTCCTTCTGGTATATAGAGGCATTCACGGTAGTATAGGAGGCCCTCCTGGATAGTATACTCGGCCAGGAAGATCTTAGGGTAGCGGCGCTGGCCGGAATCCACTGCAGCGATAATTTTCTTGGCTAGCGGGTCATCCTCGTATGCCTGTCTCCGAATGACTTACTACAACTGCGAAGCCTCTTAATATACACATAACCTAGCTTATCACACACCTTCTATACAAGTTCCCTCCATAAGATTTCCCCATTCAAAACATTCTCCTTGAAGGATGCGAATGTAAGATACTCTCTTCCGGTTTCCTCCATCAGCAAACCCAGTAACACCACATCTAAGGAATCCCTAGTAAGATCGATACATGCCTATAGATCTTTAGCTTGATCATTAATTTTCCTGTCCCTCTTTAATACTTTATTGAAGCTTGTTAGCGATCTCTTGTCTGATGCCGTCTTATGATGATGCCTCATTATTAACTTTTGCTTATTCATTAGGGTATATAATAGCCCCAATACTGGGAATACAAATTGGAAATCCTCCCCAGGTACATCTCCATCTCGAAGTGGCAGTTGAATTGAGCGCACGCGTTCTAGAAGTAGTTGATCTCTACCTACTAAAAATAACCTATTCATCAAATCATCAGGTATATACCCCAGGGCCTTTATTAGCAACTTTAAGATGCTTCTGAGGTTTCCATCAATCGACTGTTGTTCAATATCCATCAGTTCTAATAGATATATATTGGTCGGTTCAACCTTCAAGACCTCGATCAAGGGCTTAGAGAACTCATTCTCCCCCACAGCCAACTCCCTTTGATTCCCGATATGATCTTTTAGCAGCTTTACAATATAGTATTTTGAATACCCCCTTATATAATCAAAAGCCTTCCTACTGGGCTTCAAATTATGAGGAGACAATTTCCGCCTACCCCCTGGAGTACACCATTCCCGAGGGATTTTCCTTACACCCTTAGGCAGCCCCCTCATAGCTGACACATACTTACCTATCCAATATCAGCCTCTTTTACCTAACCTAGCTATTAAATCAAGGAATACTTACCTGTGCTATTATTCTGATATGCCTGACAGATACTCGATCCATCTCTGACCCCAACTAGCTTGTTCAAATTATCCACTGTGAGCTTTATTGGATAGCTTTGTGTATCTTCCCTCAATTGATTCTCCAACACTTTGGCCAATCTCTTAAGCACAGTATTTAGTTGATTATATGAGCAGCACATACCCAGGCGATAGAGCACCTCAATCGCTGGCTTATTAAGATGACTTAAGTATAGGAAGATTGTAATTATCATCTGATATGCATTGATTTGCTGATTCTGATTGTTCAGCACTCCGAGTATTGAGTTCAGCATAACAAAATCCACGTTGCTTTTCTCAGTACTCCCCTCTATAATCCCATGGAAAATCTACCATGCTACTGGGGCATTCTCTTGGAGAAAGATCTTCATATCGTCCAACAAAGAACAAAGGCTCCCATAGAGTATATTGCCCCTATCCTTCACATTGCCTGTAGCCATGCTCTTGCCAATATAATGTAATGAACACTCTTCTATGCTTATGATTTCATTGACCTCCGTATTACATACCGATAGGACAGTGTTTATCATCACACCTTTACTATCAATATCTTTTTGTATATATGGGAACCATTTCTCCATGACCTCTAGAGCTCCCCCTTTCTTTAGAAAATGGCTGCGTGCCTTCAATTGTATCTCCTCAAGAAGCTTATTATCTGTCCAAGCTTTCAAGAAGTTCTTCATTCTACCGAACTCTTTCGATATTTTCGCCAATATCCCCTTCAACTTAGCTGCTGCCTCCACTTGTGCCTTCTGGGTTACATGATGTACTGCCACCTCTTCCACTTTCCTTTGTTAGGGGCGAGCTAGTGATCACGGAGATATCTGTCGGTATATCGGTATTTGGGGCCTACGAGGGCACAATCACTAGGCTCGGGCCTAACTGGGCTAAAGGTGCGAAGAATATAGACTGATTCATTCGGTAAAGTAAAGTAACCCAGCGATACAAGACTTCGCTCGAGTCTTAGAGAGCAATAACTAGATACAAGAAGTGGGCATATATATAGGAAAGCGGGGTTGACTTCAGGCCACCCACCATCGGGTGGTGCCGGCCCGGTCTGCATAATCTCAGCCGTAACATCCTTTTCCGCCCCCTTGTCTCAACCTTTCCTATTAAAGGATTGTACTTAGGATTCAGAGTTGGGTCCATTGCATTCGATTCAGAATGATCTTGTATTTGAGCAGTTGTGGAGTTGTGTTGTTTTTACGTTGTTGGTTTTTACTACTATAGGTCTTTACGTATTATTTACGTAGCTCCAATTTTTGTTTACTAGCCGTTGTCGCTTACTCTGGCGCTCACCCAAAAAAAAGAAGTTCTGTTCCAGACACTCCTTTGGAGAGGCTAGTGCTAGCCAGACTATAGAACTACATAGGTTTCGATATAATTGGTTTGATACAGGTCCCCCACATTTCAACACACTACTACGATTTCAATATACTACTACTCTGTATGTATATTCATATATTCGTCCTGTCTTACCAGACACACATGCATATCAGGTGAAGTATCCCTTTATTGGTCATTCATCTGTTCATCCGCTGTTACGTTGTTATATGCAAGAACTACATGACCTCTCATTCCAAGAGAATGTAGTCTGGTTGCCAAGAATGTGCAAACCTCCGAACCCTTTGCTTTACCGGCTTATGCACCCGACATCACATGACAACACCTGCTGATATCACATGACAGCATATAATCGTCACATCACCTGAGCGTCACCCACCCCACCCCCACTTGGCATCACTCGGGGCAACTTGCGTCATAACGAGATCGTTTAAAAGCACCTCTGAACGGTCGTTTAAACGCCGTTTATAACGACTTTAACGAGAAATTCTCGTTAACTTTTTAAGGCGCCCAGACCGTTCAAACCGATCTGAACGGGTTTTAAATAAACGACATTCTGACCGATTTCTTTGAATTAAAAAATCAGGTTTGAATACCCCTAATATAGACGCAATTGGCGGGGCAATCAAACATAGGGAGTAGCTACGCTTCCCACACTGTGGTTGAACAAAATGTGAACCCGACTCTAAACAGAGCGTGGTGGGGCCAGTGCAAAGCTGTATCATACGTATATAATAACCCTGCTCGTCCTTCACAGAATAAAATAATATAACCAATTGGCGTGGTTAAACGCCCAGGTAAATTTGGAAGTGCAATATATCGCACCCTTTCGGAAAATCGAAAATCGAGTGATTTTTCGGATGCCAAGATATACGAAATATACGGCGTATAAAATTAACTTTGAATACCCCTCATATGCAAGTCTAGCTCTTTTCGGCCAAAACGCAGATTTTTCAACTGAGTACATACCCAAGGCTTCTTAGTCAGGATATCAGTATTTAGTCGGTGTGTCATGTATTTAGTTTAATATCAGCCCTTTTTCTCATTTTCGCCAGTACCGCATAAACCTGTCTTACTGCATCAAAAGTGCTCTGACGGATATTATGCAGTAAGAGAGGTTCGACTGTAGGAAAAACTTCTATCGGATTGAGTTATTTAGTCAGACAGGACCAAGGAGCAGTTATACCCCATACTGGCAGGAGGAAACTTCTGCCTTCAAATCCCATACTGGTTGATTTAGGTCAGGCAGGACCAAGGAGCGCATAACATACCCCACACTGATTGATTTAGTCAGGCAGGACCAAAGAGCACATAACATACCCCATACTGATTGATTTAGGTCAGGCAGGACCAAGGAGCGCATAACATACCCCACACTGATTGATTTAGGTCAGGCAGGACCAAAGAGCACATAACATACCCCATACTGATTGATTTAGGTCAGGCAGGACCAAGGAGCGCATAACATATCCCACACTGATTGATTTAGGTCAGGCAGGACCAAAGAGCACATAACATACCCCATACTGATTGATTTAGGTCAGGCAGGACCAAGGGGCGCATAACATACCCCTTTTTTTTTTTTTTTTTTTTTGGGGGGGGGAGGTCAAGTCGCTCTAGAGCTTAATGTAGTAAGGCTTTTGTGAGCACATCTGCATTCATGTCTTTTGTCTCGATTGGGTTCGAGAACGTGTCTTGTTCTCCCATCTCGAATACGATATAAGGTGGGTCGAGATTAATGCTTTCGTTTTCGTCGTAGATATAAGCAGTTAAAAGTTGTAGTTACATAGCTGGAATATGGTTGGCTGTTGAGGAGAATTGGAAAAGGTTCTCAAGGGTATTCCAAGCTTGTCTTGCAGTCATGTCGTCCATCAAAGATCGAAGATAAATCTCCCTAAATGTCCACTTATCAGCTTTCTCCCAACTGACGTTGGCGTTATGGGGTCGATCGTGGTCAATAAGATCAAGACATGAGAAGAATACACATTTTCTTTTCTCCATATTCCATAGTTACCGTTGTCGAGCAGTTCGAAAACTAGGGTTTCACAGTAAAGAGTATTAGGATGTCTAAGTCCTCCATGAACGTAGGAGGTGGAGTTAAAGGTGAATACGGAGAGGAAAGCTTTTGAGTGTAAGGAGGGTTCCTTTTAGATATAGATCTGTATCGATCGTGTGGATGATACAGGAGGTGCTCATAACCTGATAGAACGTATAGGTCATAGTCCTGGATGTTCGTCTGGTCATCTCCCAGGAACATCATCGAGCTCTATTTAACATGATGCCAGGCCCGCTAGTGTATGCTAGACCACCATATGTGGTACCACCAATTACTTCATAAATGCATACATCGACAGTTCCAGCTTAGCAGGTATTGTTCTCGGAAAGGTCAATGATTTGTCTCTGAAAATGCAGCAATATGCTACGGAGTTGCTGCCATGGATCCCGCTAGCGTCAGCTACTAGAACCCTTTCAGGGAACTGACGCAGACCAGTCAAGACTCCAGGTATGCTGGCAGAGGTTGAGAGACATCGTTAATTAGTGGCTCGTACCTCAGGTATACCTAAGTATCTTAAATTTACAGATGAAATCCTTCCCCATCTCTAACCAGACGGCTTTCAGCAGTTCTTCCGCATGTGCGGAACCAGCTTCCTATATATCCACTTAAAGATTGAAGGCCATCGGATTTTATTACCTCGATCCGTTGTCAGAAATACACCATTGGTTAAGGCAAGGTGTAATTAAATCTCGGAGGCATGAAACTAAACCTAGAAGCGTTCGGCTGTATTAAGCTGACTAATTCAAAATCACATGAGCCTCATGCCAAGATGCCCTACCCCTTACGTATATTTGGCAAAAGCGGGTTTCTGGAACCAGACTAGGTTTCTCGACGTATATAGGCACGAGACTACGTATATACGGATATACGCCCTTTTTTAGGCACTTTTCGACAGGGTACTCAGTACTCAAAGCTTGGCCATTTATTCGCCCGTATATTTCGCACAAGAATTTTGGGCCTAAAACAAACTTTGAGTACCCCAATTATTAGTTACAAGTACCTAGTCTCGGCACCCGACCCTTGAGCTTGGCAACCAGCGAAGAGGGTCGGGTGCCGAGACTAACAAGTACCATATACTCCGTATTCGTACAAACAAGTAGCTTGCATCTTCGTTCTCTGGGTACATATCCAGGCAATCGCAGAAACCTACCGTCAGAATGATTGGGGTGTTCGTTAACCGCTGGCTGTCTGGCTTGTTGGCGCTGTCTATGCATACTTACAGTACAGAGGACGGGGAATGTTCGTATGTACAGTAGTTACTGGATTAATTATAAAACAACTGCATAAACTGCCTTGCATATGTATGCACAGTATATATGCAGCAACCCACATTGTGACGCACTGGAGCTGCCCTCTCAACCCCCCCCCCTTCCCTTCCCCCCCACTACAAACTTGCACAACCAACCCCATCCCCGACCCCAGCCCACAATCATGCCTCAATTCGCCATCACCATTGCTGGGAAGGCCGCAAGCTCAGCAGGGCAGACCATCTACCCCTCCGTCATCGCTGCTTCCATCGTCCAAGAAGCAGTCCCAACCCAGTCAATCGCCATCGCGGTCAAGGAAAACGAGCCGGTCCTCGTCAAGGCTGTGAAGAGCTCTACTATTGGGCTGCAATTTGAGGGAGAGGATATCATCTACGGGTACGAGAATGTATTGAGGAAACTAATTGAGAGTTTCCCGAAGGAGTTGGGTGTGAAGAGCGAGCTGGTAGGCTTGAAGATGGATATGAAATTTACCCACTGCTGACGCTTCTCAAATAATTAGGAGGAATACTGGGTCAACTTCACCCTCACCCGCCTTTTCTCTGGAGATTTCAAAGAGACCAGTGCCGCTCTCGAAGAGCTTAACAACCACCTCGTCCTGCGGACCTACCTCGTCGGATACTCGCTCACCATCGCCGACATCTCCGTCTGGGGCGCCCTCCGAGGCTCCAACGCTGCCTACCTCAATATTAAAAAAGGCCACCATGTCAACCTCGCCCGCTGGTTCCGTTATATCGAGGCAAACAACCGTGTGTCCAAAGGCGTCGACACCCTCCGTGAAGAGCTCTCCGCAAAGAAAAAGGTCAAATCCCAAGGATCAAACTACGAGATCGGCCTCCTAGATACGGATAAGGGTGTTGTAACTCGGTTCCCTCCCGAGCCAAGTGGATACCTCCACATCGGACATGCAAAGGCTGCTATGCTGAACCAGTATTTCGCACAGCAGTATAACGGAAAGCTCATCATCCGATTCGACGATACCAACCCCACAAAGGAAAAACAAGAGTTCGAAGACAGTATCCTCGAGGACTTGAAACTCTTGGGAGTCAAGGGCGACATATTCTCCTACTCCTCCGACTACTTTCAGCAGCTCTACGACTATGCCATCAAAATGATTGAGTTGGGCAAAGCCTACTGCGATGACACCGAGCAAGCCAAGATGCGCGATGAGCGCTTCAATGGAATCGCCTCTGCCCGTAGAGACACCTCTGTTGAGGAAAACCTGCGCACCTTCAAAGAGGAAATGACAAACGCAACTGAGCTCGGGAAGAAATACTGTGTCCGGGCTAAAATCTCCGTCGACTCACCAAACAAAGCCCTGCGCGACCCGGTCATCTACAGATGCAACCCCGAGCCTCACCATCGCACCGGCACACGGTGGAAATTATATCCAACTTACGACTTTACCTGCCCTATTGTTGACTCTATCGAGGGCGTCACTCACGCGCTGAGGACGATTGAGTATAGAGATCGCAACGACCAGTACCAGTGGATGATCAAGACACTTGGTCTTAGGAAGGTGCATATCTGGGATTTCAGTCGCTTAAATTTTATCAAGACACTTTTGTCGAAGAGGAAGTTGCACTGGTTTGTGGACCAGGGACTTGTCTGGGGTTGGGACGATCCTAGGTTCCCTACCGTCAGGGGAATTAGGAGGAGGGGAATGACGATCGAGGGATTGAAACAGTTCATTCTGGCCCAGGGCCCGAGTAAGAATGTGGTTAACCTCGACTGGACGATTATCTGGGCTACGAACAAGAAAGTCATTGATCCCATTTCCCCCCGTCACACTGCGGTGTTTTTCGAGGACGCCGTCATCGCAAAAGTCATTGGTGCTTCTGAAACACCTACATCTGGGGATCGACCCCGGCACGCAAAAAACAAAGACCTCGGCACAAAGAAAGTCTATTTTGGCCCCACTATCCTCCTTGACCAGGCCGACGCAGCCTCCTTCAAAGATGGTGAGGAAATCACACTCATGTCCTGGGGCAACGCAATCGTCTCCAATATCGCTACCTCTCCCACTACTGGAAAAATATTGAGTCTAGACCTTACACTCCACCTTGAGGGCGACTTTAAAAAGACAGAGAAGAAGGTTACGTGGTTAGAGAAAGTCAAGCAGAATCTTGTGTTTGTGGAGTTGGTGGACTTTGATTATTTGATTACGAAGGATAAGTTGGAAGAGGAGGATAATATCGAGGACTTTGTAAATAAGAATACGGAATTTAGGATTAAGGCGATTGCGGATGAGAGCGTAGGGGAGATGGAGGTGGGGCAGATTATGCAGTTTGAGAGGAAGGGGTATTATAGGTTGGATAGTAAGGCCGAGGGGGCCAAGCCGGCGGTGTTTTTTTGTATTCCGACAGGGAAGGAGAAGTAGGTGGGAGTGGGATGATTGAGCGGAGGAGGAATGGAAAAAAAGTACGAGGAATCGTTTTTTCTCTGGGAGTTACATGAGATGAAATTAAAATGAAATCTTGATCTTTGGGAGATCATGTGGGGAATATCTAGCTTGGTTGCTCATGTGAGCTTCTTTTTTGATAGATAGATTATTTCATGGAATAAAGTAGGGACTAATATTATGATGTGTTAGAAACTGGGGGGGGTTACCCTGAATTGTACAGGACAAATAATAGCTCATACCCTTTGGGACCATATTTAAGCAAACTCCCCTTCTCTCTCCACTCATAAATAAATCTCCCCCCCCCCCAACCTACTTCCCCACTCCTCTCAGAAACTTGAACCATCCCCCCACCCTTCCCACCATGACCCTAGCAAACCACGGCGTCATCCACAAACAAGCCACGACCCTCACTGGCAGCAGCACCTTGACCACAGCCCATGCCGTCCCCAATTCCACCACCACCCTTGCCGCTTCTGCCGGAGAAAGACCAGCTAACCATCCTTTTTTCGTGATCTGGCGTTGTGTGTGTGGTGGTGGTGGGTTTTAGGTTAGTTAGTTAATTTCAGCTAGAAGAGGAGGAGGAGGAGAAGACAGAGAAAGAGCCTAGGGGCAGCGGCGGCAAGCGGAGGAGGATGAAGGAGAGGAGGACTAGATAACTACATACATAACTACCCAATCTTGCCTCCCCGCTCTTAACCCACTCCCTCCATTTCCTCCTCACTCTACCAGACACACCATTCCCATTCCCCTCCTCCTCCAACCCCCCAGCATCAGGGGAACCAAACCTAAACGGGACAACCCCAAAGCTGTGTATCCCCCACCATAGGCACCCCAGCGGCAGCACCGCCGTGATCTCGTGGAGCACAAGAAACGCAGTGATGTGGCTTACGGGGGCCTCGCGCAGCGGCGCCGCAAGCCGCTGGATCCGCGGTGGGAGCCGCGTGTATGGTCTTGTGTGTTGCGCCCGCCGGCGGCTGCTGGCGTGGCGCAGTATACGTGGGAAGGAGGAGGATGAGAGGGGTGGTTGCAGGCGCGAGAGGCGCCAGAGGAGGTGTTGGGGGGGCATGGGGATATTCTGCTATGTCTGTTTACGAGAGCTGGGGAGCAAGGTAAGGCTAAGGTGAGGTGAGGTGAGGTGAGGGTGAGGGTGAGTCTTCTACATAAGCAGGTAGGTACAGTCCCGGGTATCGTACGCTGATGAAAGGTTACTTGTACATGTTTACTATGGTTTGTTTACTGTAGGTAGGTTGTTGTGCCAAGAGTTGCAAGTTAAGTAGGCTCAGGTTCAGGGTAATCCATAGGTACCAGTTGAAACTCCACCTCACAACAGTTATTTCTTCCTATTATTCTAACAAACTCTATAGTGCTCAAAAACAACAAAGCCTAGAAATCCCACATTGCCTCAGAAGTTGCCTCTTATTCACCGCAAGTATCCATGTATTGTATCCATTCATAATCTCATTAAAACTACATCAACTTCATTTCTCCAACTCCCTTATATATAGTAGATACAAGACAGCCAGGCTGTTGAAACCTCTGAGATGCGCATTTACGCAGCCGGAAGTTGAGTAGTTGTAGCACGAACTCTCCTGTAATCTACAAGTGGGAAGGATTCAAGCCTTGAAACTTCAGGAGATGAGGAGGAGTCCTGTGCAAAGGATACATCAAGCTCCCTCCCGGTCTAACACGGGGATAATTCTCCCCCTGGTCCTCAACTTCTCAATCTACTAATATTACCCAACCTAAGAGGGTATTTACGCCTCTTTTCACGTCCTTTTCCTTTAAGTAGCTTAGGTCGATATATTAATTCAAAGCATGAATTAAGTTTCATAGTCTCCTTGTTCACAGTATAGCTATAGCTACTGTAGGTATGAAGCACATAATGTGTGCAATCTCTAAGTCTAAGGCTACTATAACACATATCTGAGGCATACGCTGGGATAATCAACAGCCAAAGATATGTAGGTTGAGGATAACCACATATGGTAGCATACCACACACTACTTATTCTGTCACGATATATTAGATCTTGGGTTACCGTCATGCTGCATGATTCTCTTCTCTATAGTCTCAGGTGAAGCCTATTAGTCAAATTTTTGACTTACCCTGAACAAGCCTCGTTATCCTGAACCCGGGAATAGCCGACGTTACCTAATGAAAGGTAAATAAACTCGAGGGCCACCAAGAGCCATGAGACCGGCGACTATGATGATAAGAGATTCAAACAAGATGCAGTAACCAAATATTTGCAACCCCCGTTTTTATGCAGCGATTGATTGGCTGGTACAGCTGTATGTCTCACGCTCATATTATGCATGGGTGTCTTGGATACTTTCCCCCACATAGAGTTATTGTGCATAGGCTGGATTAGTCATAAACTTCCGGCGGCATGACCTTAAATGTCATGTTCATGTTAGCATACTTTAAGAATACAATCACACCGAAGTCACCCTACAGACGCTTGTTTTATTTGTTTACGGGTTTCCATATAGTTTAGAACATTCATCGTTTTCTAAATTTTAGTTTATAGACGGATAGCGATAGCGGATGGTTATTGCAGTGCCAATCAGATTAATTGAAGTACTGAATTGCATAACCTCTCATGACACTTAAAGTTCTCCGGCTCAGTCAAGCACGAGTGTTTCCCTAGTTACGAGCATACAAGTGAAGAACCTATACTGAACTATAGCCTTCAGTGGGGACATAGTAACCAGTTATAAGGTCGAATGGCATAGCGCAGCATCAGTACATGGTTTTTTGAAATGGCATTCGCGCTGATGGTATTTGCGTTGATATCATATTTCTGCATACTCGCATACTACAACTGATATGTTTCGAGAATCATAAGCTCGCCATGACGAGCCCCCTTTCTGGCGTAGGTAAGACATTTATATAGAAAACAATATGAACTAGGATATCAATTATGGTGTATCCTCCAAAAGTGTTTAATTCTTTACAGAATCGTAGGCGGCGGCATGAAAGGCGATGGCCCTGGAGAGGGAGGTCAGTGATGCGTTTTAAGAACAGTGATTAGCTTGGATCAATCACCTTCCGCTGGGGTCGGTCTGATTAGACCATTTAGGTGTCCACCTCATGACAGTCTCTGCACACTGAGTGGGGAACATCTCGTCAAACATGCATCGGTACCAATATCTATATGCATTGTTAGGATTCAATTCGAGGATCCAATAGAAGCAGGATACACACCCTTCCTTGGAGTCTGGGATATCAGAACCCCAAGCAGCTCTTGGGTGGGCGAATTTCTCATCAGAAATGAAAGTTGCAGCGGTGTCCTTAAGCATATCAATCCACCCGTATCCGACACCGTCACTGAACTGTTCCTTTTGACGCCACAGAATCTCGTCTGGAAGATATGGAGCAACGTCTGGCTCGTCGGAGGTATCGAAGGCCTTCCTCAGAATATACTTCTCAATCCGCTCCTTGGAGATCAGTTTTTCAGCTGGGTCAATCCCCATAGAAACCTCGAGGAATTCCTTGTCCAAGAAAGGAACGCGGGCCTCAACACCCCAACCCATTGTGGACTTATTTGCACGGAGACAGTCGGACAAATGCAAATTTTTGACACGCTGGATGGTCTCCGCATGAAATTCCTCCTTGCTTGGAGCATTGCCGAAGTAGAGGTAGCCGCCAAATATTTCGTCACTCCCCTCACCACTGAGAACCATCTTCACACCTTGAGCCTTGATTTTGCGGCTCAAGAGGTACATAGGAGTAGAGGCACGGATAGTGGTGACGTCAAAGGTCTCCAAGTGGTAGATGACGTCTCGAAGAGCATCCAAACCCTCCTGAAGAGTAAAAGTGAAGCTGTGGTGCACAGTTCCGAGGAAATCTGCAACCTTCTTTGCGGCAACGGTGTCCGGGGAGCCGGGAAGGCCAATGGAAAATGAGTGCAACTTCGGGAGGGCAGTGACGGTGGACAATGAGTCATCGTCATCGATACCAACCAACTCGTGGGGAATTGGGCCACCATTGGTCTCACCAGTGATCTGCTTGATCCTTTGGGTCTCACGAGCGGCAATTGAAGCAATCAGACTAGAGTCCAAACCACCAGACAATAACACTCCATATGGAACTTCTGCCATAAGTCGTTTTCGTACAGCCTTCTCGAGGGTTGTTCGGATAAGTTTGTAGTCGACGGGTTTTGTGGGAATGTCCAATGGCTCCCACCATGATGGCTGGTAATATCTTGTGGTCTTCTTAGTTAAAGAATCATATACATGACCTGGAGGGAAAGAAATGATTTTGTCGCAAACCGGGTGGAGGGACTTCAGCTCAGATGCAAAGTAAACCGCACCGGGGGTGTCAGACGAGTAGCCCATGTAGAAAGATGTAATTCCAATAGGGTCACGTGCAGCAATCACTCTATCCTTCTCCTTGTCATAGAGGACAAAGGAGAACATACCATCCAACAATTTAGCAGTATTGATATCATGTTCCTTGTACTATAGATTTCGTCAGGGTGAAAATAAATGATGGATGATGGGATGGATACGGCGTACCAAGTGCAAGATCACCTCACAATCGGAAGCTGTCTTGAATTTCGAAGTCCCCTTCAATTGTTTCCGTAATATCCTGTGATTGTAAATTTCGCCATTGACGGCCAAAATCAAGGAATCATCCTCGCTTGTCAGAGGCTGGGCACCACTGTCTATTGGGCTTTAGCCACGCCAGTAAACTTGAAAATTCCTGAAACTTACCGATTCCGACAATGCTGAGACGTTCATGGCAGAGAACTAATCACATTTGTGAGCTATACGTTTCTGGTGTACACCTTCTTTTTCTCTCAAGGACCCTCACTTGTCTTGTTGGAAACAACATTTCCGCCTGAATTCAGTCAGGTGCGTCAGATATAGGTTTGATAAGGAAGATAAGATAATAAGCTTGACCCACTCCAATCAGGACCTCGATGCCGAATGCTGCAATTTACAAGAACCCCTCAGCCATTGACACTTCAAAATAGCAGATTACCCATCTTTGAGAGGATTTAGCGGTGTTCCTTACGCTTTGGAAAGCTGCAAAGCTTGCGGCTTGAATTTTTGCACTTCTGGATGCCTGTGGCAAGCAAAGATTCCTGTGAAAATGTTAGCAATTGGCACAAACACGTGCAACTGAAGGAGATGTGAACCCACCACACATGCTGAACGGTCTTTGTGTGCGGCCTGAGGGAGAGAGGGACTGGGTAGGTTTAAGTATGAGGACACGGTGATTAGTTAGACTAGGAAGAATTGAGTTAATCTCTCTGATCTAACTATCTAACTGAGCCCTTATATGATCGTTGGGTAAAGCTCTAAAGTTCAAGTAAACCCTTTTTCCACTGAAGCTAATTGGGCGGGAGGGGGACAGAAGGTTTAAGTAAAAAAAAAACTGGGTGGGACCTCTAGGTGGACCTCATGTGGAGTCACTACCCACAGCAGAACAGAACCTCAGAAACTTAGAACACCGCCTAAACAACTTTGCCGGAGCTAAGAAATTCGCCTGCCCCCACAGGCATCGCAATCTAAGTAGAGACACAGCAGCGGGATACGAGATACGAGATACGAAACCAATGCGGAACAAGAGGAACAAGACGTGTGGTGATGGAGAGACCTCTCTAGGAGGATCACCCAGCTGCATTCCACGCCAACCAGCCTACTCAGCGGCCGCCATTGGACTAGATTTACAGCCCCTCGCCCTTGTTCGGCTTAGTTCGAGATAGAAAATGATACACGGGTGTCCATTGTACCACTTTTTGTCCAGTAATAAATGGAGGTCTTCTTTCTGAGCTGTTTTCACCTGAAAACTTATGTAGCATAAGTGATCCATATGCCAATGCAGGACTACCGGTACCCTGAGAAATGTGTGGAAAGAGGAAGGTGAGACTAGGCATGTGTTTCATGGGCGCACGTGCATAATATCCCTGGTGACTTTCTGGAAGCTTGTGACGTTCTCCACAGCCAATGACAAACAAGAAGCCATCATCAAGACGGTGCTTGAACGCCGAATCACTTCCAACTGTTATTTCCAAACAGATGTGCGGGGCTGAAAATGCGGGGCATAGTGGAGGATGCACAAGACAAGCAGAGAGCAGAGAATTATATATCATATATTAAATACAACAGATGTTAAAAATTATGTAATTTAAACCAGGGTCTCGGTACATTTGTTTGGGGTGTCAGGTGATTTTCTTTAAACATTCACTTGATTTGAGTTATGATTGGCTCTGACTGAAAGAAAACATCACACGTGACCGACGCACTTCTCAACCACATGGGAGCTCTTTGAAGACGCGAAGCGCGCCTCATCCTAGCTTGCCCAAACTCATCAGTCCATACAATTATTCTCTCGAATCTGTTTCTGAGAGTCGCAGCCGAGTCCGACAACATGAGCTTCGGCGACCTCACCTCCCATCCCTATTCCAGCCCACCCTTCCAGCGAACGGCCACACCTTTTACACCATCGAACCACTCTCCTCTCACTCCCCGAAGGAACCCAAATTCAAATGAGCAAAACCATGCCCCATTGTCGCCACCACAATCACCGCCCTCGGTTCTGAAGTTTGCTGGGATCAAACGGAAACATAAACCCAACCCTGTGATGATATCCAAAGACGATGTGAGGGAAAAGAGGCGAAATATCTTTCTAAACAAACTTAAGGATGCTCGTGAACAAAGCCGGCTGCAGGCCAGAGGGGGAGAAGATGAGGTGTGCATATTATTTATATTTGCTTTTCCTGCTTCCAATCCCTCACTGACTTGGTTAGATGATGCGGATTATTCTGGTTTCAGAACAAAGACGATTACATGCACATCTCGCTAGAGTTGCTGCTAGTATCCCTACCATAGAGGAAGAAACTGAGAGTCAACTGCTCCGGGAGGCAGAAAATCTTGGTAAGCCCTCTAGTTCCCGTTCACTCGGAAGCCTATGTTTATACAAACCTATATAGACTACTCAGAGTTGGTCGAGGAACAGGACAGAGAGCTGGAGGCAATTCTCTCACATCTTGATATTACAGACGGTGAACCGGAGGACCCCTATTCATTACAAAAACACCCCGGCCATTGTCAAGGCTCTCCAACTACGACCCTCTGTGATGGATGTGGAGAGCAAGATTCAATGGTTTCGTTGGAAGGTATTCAGGTCTGCTTCTGTTGCGGATGGTCCGCAGAGTAGGTTTCCGCCGCCATTTGCATTTTGTAGCACTATTGGGCTGGCGTTTTTCTTTACTGGGCTGGTTAGGACGTAGTTTCGTACCATTTTGGATTGGCTTTCAATGTTTAGAATAGGGATTTGCATACGACAGTACAAGACTCTTTTGTAATTACAAAAATCTAATATCCATGACTCTCACAGAAATATAGGGTTGTCAACAATCAAACAACCACTCAGATAGTTTTATTTTATATATCTGCCACCTACACCGGCTGGTGAAGAAAATGCAAGAAGCAGCTGTCCCATATATTCAATACGATTCGGCTCCTTTCTCCCCCTGACCACTATAACCCCGTGGCTATCTGATACGAAAGCAGATTTCCACGGCAACCTCCATCTACCTCCTACGGAGGGGTGCCCGCCAGACTGACTACCTTCTACTCTCGCTGGATTCCCTAGAGCCAAATCGGTGCTCATTCCACAGAGACTTTGCCATCCACAAGAGTCCAGAAGGATGCCCCTTCATGCAGAATAAAGCCAGAAAGGTATTCTCCCGTAAATCAAGTTTCGTATGGCATCGTACTCATGTCGTCCAGCGCCCCCTCCCGACATCTAGAAACCATATACATATCTAGGCTCACAAAACGATCCCGTAGAAGTCCTCAATAAGTGCCCAATTGAAATTTTCACCTTCCAAATCCTCCCCAGGCATCTCTTCATCTTCCTCTCCACTCAGGTTTTCCGAGTGGCAAGATTGTGCAGATGCCATCTATCATTCCCATGAAATCGGCTTTTAGCAAACTTTCCGGGCATAAATCCAGACTAGCATAAATCCAACTTTTGTATCTTAAAGGCAAGGTTCTGGTGAAGTGATTAAGGAGACACCAGAAAAATGCAATTCTTTGGCCGATGAAAGAATCACAGATTCCCATACCTGACATATCGACCTGAAGCGACAAGTTGACTGGATATGTAAAGGGAACAGTGACGACTAAGATGAAGACCGGCCTCAGAGCCTCAGAGCACATGACATGTGCCAGCCAGATTCTCGAGTGTCCGAGTCGGCCCGCAGAGCCTCACCATGGGGCCATAATACTCAACAGCAAAAATATATGAGATGTACAAACAACTTCAAAATCGTGTGCTGGACTACTAGTTGCATCTTCTGGAACATTTGTTTTGCTGAAAACGCGTTTGGCACTTTAAGGCATAATCAGAACACTGACTAACTTTGATGCGGTTCCTATCTAACATGTCACTCCTCAACTCTCAACCTCCGAGCCTCCATCATTTCTTCCCAACAACACGGCACGATTACTTAGGAGCGACACTTCTTTTCATCACTCAGAACAGCAACTTATAGATCTTCGAAGGACATGTCTTTGTGTTTGAATCGACTTCAGGAGGAGCGGTATGCGATTAAACCATCTGTGCTCCTCTAGCTGCCCTGGAGTCTGACAATTTTGACTTCACAGTAAGCAATGGCGAAAGGACCATCCATTTGGATTCTATGCGAAGCCAGCGAAGAACGCTCAAGGAGGTCTTGACTTAATGAAATGGAGTTGCGGTATTCCTGGAAAGGAGAAGACACTATGGGAAGGAGGACTTTTCAAGCTCGAGATGATCTTCCCTGAAGGTATGCGCTTTTCAGCTGAATTTGAGAGTCAACTAACATTTGATTTCAATAGAATACCCCACAAAGCCACCGAAATGTTAGTTTCAACTTACTTCACACTATCCCAGCAGAGATGAGCATGAAGCTGAGCTAACTACTACTTCAGGCCGTTTTGTTCCTCCGCTTTTCCACCCAAATGTGTACCCATCCGGAACTGTTTGTCTCAGCATCCTCAACGAAGAGGATTCTTGGAAGCCTGCCATCACGATCAAGCAGATCCTCCTTGGTATTCAAGACCTTCTCGACGATCCGAACCCAGAATCTCCAGCGCAGGCCGATGCCTACAACCTCTTCAAGAAAGATCGCGCAGCCTATGAGAGGAAAGTTCGGCAAGTCGTCCGGGAGAATACTGCTTAAACAAATTACAACTTTATTTTGATCATAGCCATTGCCATTTGAAGGCCCTGATCCCCGCGAGCTTTTGCGCCGTGCGGCGTGGTGTTTCAGTTGCCAGGTGTTGTTACAGCAGCTAGATATCCCCAAGCTATCATGTACTTTTCCTCTATGTATATAGGGAAATTCTTAGCGTGTTCTGCCTGAGCCCGCTTTAGACTTCCACATGCACCCGCCTCTCCAGCACATTGCCGATAAGCTGTAGCAACACATGTCTGACCTTGTTGGTGTCTCATCGCTTTTGGCGGGCTCCACCTGTAAAAGCCATACAAGTTCCCAGTATTATTCCAATCATTCCACCACTAGCTAACCACCCTGTATGGTCTCTAAGCTTCACCAGCACTCGCTCCCTCGACATTCCTCGGCCAGCATTCCACATACGCTCAAGCGAAATAGCAAGGATCGCGCACACTTCCCATGGTATCATGACTGGCGCAAGAAGGATATAGCTCCCAATCTCGACGATCCAGAACTGTGCACTCTTCCAAAAATGGTCCAATCTAGGGCGCCACGTGCCATACCAATTTTCCTCAATATCTGATACCAGAACCAGGATACAGGAAGGGAGGCCAATATCATTGAATAATGGTAGAAAATATGGGTTTTGTTCTAGGACGATGTTGGGTGAATATGAGCTGCAGCGCCACGACCCATGGAACTGTAAGGGCCGCTTTCCAGGGGATACATTTTGTGTGCCTCGCCCAGACGCGATTCGCCAAAATCTTCTCATCTTCGAAGAAATCTTCCGTCGAGCACGTCCTAGACCCCTCCTCTGCCAGAACGATGCATATGGATTCGCAGCCTCACAGGCAGGTCTCTCTTCGCTACTCGGGCGATTCAATACAGGACCGGAACCACTGGTTTGCGGACAAGGTATTCTGCGAAGTACACTTGTCTCTGCAGCATCACTGGGTTGCCTTTTTTTCAACCTGGAAAGCTTTGTCGATTTTAGTCGCCTGATAGGCCATAGTGCCAGAACAGCCTCAAACACACCTCGAGCATCACGCCCTCCAGCATCACGCCCTCCAGCATCATCTGCTTCAAGTGATGGTGGTGAACTTGGCCACTCTGTTTGAGTGCCTTGGAAGATCTTCAAACCACTGGGCGGAGATCCCGCTCTTGGAGAAGATGGAGCAGTGACAAATTCCGCTGGACTGGTCTGTGAACCACGTGATCGACTTCCTTCTGCAACCGGCAACCTGAAAGGGACATTGGAAGATGTCCCGGAGGTTGTGCCTTGTGTACTCCCCTGGGTTCCAAAATATCGCCTTGCATACTGTGGGAATTCATGTTTGCTGACAGGCTTTAGTTTAAAGGGAACGAGGGATGTGAAAATCTTCCACGGTGGGCTTTGGATGGGCCCATCTGATTTAGGTTCTGCTCATATATATCAGAGTAGGTAGTTTACATAGAGAGAGATAAGCATACCGTTAGCGGTGCCCTCATCCGATGAAATTGGCGTCTCAAGGAACGGATAGTAGGGAGTGAAACTCATATTGGAGCTGGAAGAGAGATAATGTACGAGCTGATGCACTCCCGTTGGTCGGACGGAGACTGAATGGATGGATTGGGTCAGTGTAGTCTGGTTGGAGACAGTGGAGGCGTTGGATGGTCGATGCTTAGGAGGAACACATTCCGTCGGTCCAGCCACGGTATACTTAGTACTTTCTTAAGTATGTATTCAGTATTCACCGGTCCGCAAAAGACAGGCGCGCTCCAATTTCCCGGTGGTCACTTCTTGATCAGGAGGAACCGATAGACAGCATATATGAGTAAAACGGTTACTGAGTCCCGCTAGCAAGCATCGTCAAGCTCAGTTATGACGACCGATCGGATCGCATACGATAGAAGGCCACATAGAAGAATTTGAGCGGATATGGGACTTCATGAAAGCAACCCTATCCACCGGGCGAATTCAGTAAGAAGGCCTTCGGTACAGCACTCAAAACCATCTCGAAAGATGACGATGCAAAATCCGAGTTTATCCTCATGACTATGCCTCCCTTCTACAATACCCTGGTAGAATATCTCTGTACCAATGCCACATACGCATATGGTGATATTGAGTGATGTTGAGTGATATTGTTAGCACAAGACTCTGCAAGGGAAGACGCCCATTGAGATCATGCTCCAAAAGGACCCAGAAAACGAACGGGCCAAGCTGAGGCCGTTTGGCCAAAGAGTGATTTGCTTAGTTACGATGTCGCAGACAAGCTCTCTCAAAGAAGCTATGAGGCCAATACTATCGGATATACTGAAAGCTTCGAAAGCTACCAAGTCCGAACCGACACGGGGCAATTCAGAGTGGCTTTCAGGCCAACCCCTGTGGAAATAAGCGATCCCAGCTCAGAGTCAGAGAACGAGATAGCTGAAGACGGATCCCCGAGCAACGAACCAAAGTACCCACGAGCCAACGAGCCAAAGTACCCCCGAGCCAGTAAGCCAAAAGGCTAAGACAAAACCACAGCCAGAGGCCCCGCCTCCTATGAAGAAGCCTAGGAAAACGCCCAAAGACTGGGAAAGCATGGTGGGAATTAGGAAATCAGAGCGACAGCCAGTTCGATGTAAGATATTTGTCGTGGGATCGGATCCGGACCACCCTACCGATGAGCAAGCCCGTATGTCTCCACAAGCCGCTGTATGGGCCCAAGCTCGAGCCAAAGAACGAGAGCAGCTCAACTGGTATGGGGTATACGCCAAGATCGCCAAATCCGACATACTCGGATTGTTTTGTTGACACCAAATGGGTGTACCTAGTGAAACGAGAAGCTGATGGAAGTATCGAAAAATACAAGGCTCTCAAGGTTGGAAGAGGGTTCACCCAAGAGGCTGGCGTCAATTATGACAAAACATATGCACATATGATGTGTGACCGGACGCCTTCAAAATCCTCCTAATACACCGAGAATGAGCGATACGACAATGGGATGTAATAGCAGCAAATCTACAGGAACTCCTCGGACATGATATGTACATTACATATATCAACAAAGATGGAGAAACCGAATATTGGAAGCTAGATAAAGCTCTATATGGTCTGAAATAAGCTGGGCATGGATGGTTCAAGTTGTTGTGTGAAATCATGAGTATATTTGGAATGATACCTGCATTGGTAATGAAACCTATGTTAGCAGTAAAAAAGAACAACCTCTCATAATCGGTACACACGTCAATGATCTTGTAGGGATTGCACCTACTGAAGGACACCTGGATGGAGCTGAAAAAGCAATTGAAGTTGCTGGGAATGGAACTCACTTGGGATAAAGACGGACTAACCCAAAATTTAGTAATAGCATTGATAGCAGACAAATTCCTGAACGAAGAGAATGGGCAAAGTGGTAGAGAACACTCGTTGCTGCTAAATCCACAGTCCTACAAAAAGGGAGCGACTCGGAAAGCCCATATCCAATATACCACGCACTGGTAGAAGGGCTATTGTGGATCAGCCAATTGACAAGACCCGACATCTCGATACATGTAAATCTACTAGGGTGAAGAACAAAGGACAACAACCACCAAAATTGGAAAGAGGCAAAGCAGGTATTACGATATTTGTTATCGACTAGTAACGAAGGACTGCGCTTACGATGATCCCGAAATCAGGATATACGCGGACGCATCATATGGGGGAGAAGAACCCCGGTCCCAAACGGGAGTACTAATGACACTAGGGAACCAACTGGTAGGATGGTACAGTCGGAGGCAGGATATAATATTATTGTGAGTGACGGAAGCCGAATACATAGGGGACTGTGAGGGAGCGAAAGATGCAGTATGGAAGAGCCAATTTCTGAATGAGATAAGGTGGAAAATGGGGAAATGGGGAAATGGGAACACCATGGCTATACACAGACAGTAAAGGAGCTTACAACCTCAGCCTAACAATGATATTTGCCCAGAGGAGTCGCCATATCGAATACAGGTACCACTACATCCGACAACAAGTGTGAGCCGAGAAGTTGAAGGTGATTACAAAATCTGGGAAGGACAACCCGGCCGATATTTTAATGAAACTCTTGAGTCATCTCATGGAAGTAATCTTGGATGGATACGATCAAACAACTTCAGTAAGCCCGGAGCAAGTACAAGCCACTTGGAACAACTTAATTTTAGAAATGACTGAAGATAACTAGATGTTGGGATTCGCAAATAGCATTCAGACTATAGCGATATCTAGATAACTTTACGGAATATACTCTTGTTTATTACTCTACCAAAAATTTGTCCGTTCATAACCTCGTAATCTTACAGTATATGCAAGCGGATATGAATATAGCCAGATGCTGTGCACGCACTGTCAATATATAGGCCCATTTGTTGGGATAACCAACACGCGGTAGGCGAAGTGTTACCCTGAACGGGGGGTGAGCAAATAAGGGAGGAAACGCGTGCAAGCGTATCATCGTCCAGGTTCATCTGAGCATAAGGGTTGAAGTCAATGCCAGGCTTGGTGCCAAAATAAATGTTGGTTAAATTTTTAGCAGATGCGGGCGCGCGGGGGGGGGGGGTCTGTACGTATGGGGTGTGGAGCCTAAGGCTATGAGATAGCCCTGTTTTCCTTATCTTGGAAGAATTGGTACACCTACGGAGGAACAACGGACTACATAAACATCCTGCCTCCTGAGCTAAAGAGATACGAAACTACCTCAAAAAATTTCCGCAAAAGCGTCTGGTCACGAGACTATGAAGGCATTTGATTCCTAGCCTCGTCACATTTCTTCTTTCTTATAGCTTTATTTTTGTGTCACCATGGCAACCGGACGGCAACGACGTAATAGTAAATAAAAACAGCCGCAGCTTGAAGTATACTCATACAACGTTATCTACCCCTCTTGTATTTCCTCTCACTCAACGTATAGCTATCCAAACAACTCAGAGATATGGCTTTTCACTATAAAAATACTCCTTATAATGTAGAGTGCGTGCCGCCTTCCGAAGTTGAACAAGCTCTAGTAAAGCTCAACTGCCACCTATTTATGCCAATCTTCAAGCCGCGGAACACCTATTTCAAGCAGTGGTAGCAGAAAGCTTGTTCGCCTTTTGTATTCAATATCAAGCAGATCACCGGTATGGCAATAAAAAGTGGTGTGGTGATTGCCTGGAACTTCATGGCGTGACATTTCTTATATCTGAATACCACCTCCGCTGGTGTTTAGAAGGTCGGCATACCAGCCTTTAAAGTTCAATCCACAAAACCCCAAACAGATGCACGAGCTCCCACATATTCCGCATAGGTCTGAAGCTTATGATATGTTAAGTGCTGGAAATCCCATTCCAACTTCTTTACATATCGGGTAACCAAATGTTTAATCACATCATTGAAAACCACCGACTGCCATGTCCTGCGCTTTCCAAATATTTTCATATCGCTTTTGCTGAGAGCCGGTATAGGGGAGTGGAGAGGGTAAGGCTGGTCAGTAACGTGGATATTGTAGCAGTGCGATACTTAGCTATGTTCTGTGTCTCATTTGTTGTTGTACTGTATATTCTCCGCTGTATTTCCGACTGCTACTTCATCTGCTTTGCGTTCGATTTCTGCTTGTAACCAGGTCTGGTATATGGAGGGGATTAGATTATGGAACACAACACAGGCCATTATATCCAGTTGTTTACTTGTTTGTGTCCTATGTTCCGTGTTTTGTGCCAATCCGTGCTTGTATAAAGATGCAAAAGTAGGCCAACGTGCCTTGAGAACTCCAAATATTGTGCATGTTCGATTTTAACTCGTGGTAGTTATTGAAAGCTCATAATTGAAGGCTGCACTTGCAGGCTCTGTATATGGTGTGATAACATGTCGTTCTACTAGGTATGTACATTACCCTGAAGTTACAGTTTCACATTTCTTTTCTAGGAAAACCAGACAAGCTCAACACTTTGATAGTGAATGTCCATCAGTAACACGAACTTAAAACTACTAAATAAACCAGGACCCGAGTATACAGGATGGACCCTATGGTGACACCCCAACCCATTACCAATTTTAGGGTAACTGAACTGGGATCGCATAGGGGTAATGCTCCACCTGACCTGTAGCTGGCTCCCATGCCGCAGGGTTCATCCCACAACCCCTTATTCTTCCGGAGGTGGAGACGACTCTAACTCCTCAGTCTCCCTTCCCCTTGCTCCTTGATTGAAGCCCTCAGTTCCTCTATCACACGCCTCAGCTTCAAAATCTCCACACGGCCGGCTCCTTATCCACATCAGGCATTACCTCTGTAACCTGCTGCTCCCACCCATCCCCAAGAATATCCACTTCTCCTTGTAAATCTTCCCATTCCTCGGTCTCATCGTCCTCTTCCTCGCCCTTGGTACGGTTGGCGCAGGCTTTATATGTATTTCGGCTTTCAATCCAGGTAATGATTACCAAGGGGAGTACACAATACCCACCACTAAATATTTCCGCGTAAGTGCTCTTCGACATCCACCATCCAATGAGGAGGAATATCTCAATAGTGTTGAATGCTAGACAGGTTCCCAGTTAGTTCCTTGGGTTTCTGGAAGTTCTTACATGCAAGGAATACATTCTCATCAGGGGCTCGAATGCATTACATAGTGTTATGTGAGAACTAGAAACAACGGTAAGCCCTACATACAACCTGCCGGTGCTCATCAATGTTAAATACTCATCAATAGCATTCTCTGATATTTTATAAACTTGATTATAGTGTGCAATAAGAATGTGGAAACCTCTTTTTGTCGAAGTCGACCAAGTGCTTAGGTGATGGCGTTTGAAGGTTGTCTAGAGCCACCTGAGTGTCTCACCACTGCTCTGAGCTCAAGACTGATTTAGTGGAGCATAGTATATTCGATATATATCATAAACTCCATGTAGTTAACATTAATTAGCCTCGTACTCAGTTAATATAAACGTTTTATTTTGTATGAAAAAAGCCACATTACAAAGAAGAGTCTGCCTCTGCCAACCAGTCTATACAAAGGACCCAGGTCTATGTACCATTTTCCAAAATAGGCAATAATGGACATCATGCATTCTCGACGTACGTATACCAACCAGAATGATATCATTACTAACGTTAGTTCATCTAGCAATGAACAAGCCATATGAAGTGGTGTTCCTTGTGACCACTTATCTCAGTACTCCAGTGTAGCCAAAATCATACCGCTGAAATCCATAAGCAGAAAAAACTCCAAACGAGATAATATCTATATTTACAGCGCCTTGCAAAAAAAATATTCAGACCAATTCCCCGCCAGTATTTAAATATTAGCTTCCACCAGTTGCCCCAAATCGTCCGCCTGTTTCCCTCCTAAAGAATCATCCTAGATTCCTCAGGTTTTCATTCAAGTTGTCACTGTTACCAAAATTCAGCCTAAGTTTGTTGGTGGCTGTCGTTGACGTTTGGCCATTGTTTAAACTGCCTTCTGTGTTCCCCTTATCACTCATTGAATCGCCTAGACCACCTATTCATAACTCTGTGAGCCCAGTATTGCTTCCACCGCCTAGTGATCCTGAATCGGCGCTAGTTAAACCTGCAATACCCATCGTGCCAGGAGTTTGTAGCCTGTCCACCCCTTCCCTCGCAGCATTAATTAGGGCATTCCCGAAGTCTCGGGCATCAAATTTACTTATTTGGCTTTGCAAATTCCCTGAAATCAAGCTACCCATACCTAGAGTCTACGACCGGGTTTCCGCTCAGTCTCAGATTTGCTTTTTTTTGCGGCTGAATAACAAGGCGGGGGAGATTCTTGGGCGATAAACAAGGACTGCGACCCCCGCAACGTGAATGCGCAATCTACCAAACCACCAAATACTACATAGAAGCGCTACATTGTGCAGATACATAAGGTAGGTATCATGAGCAAGTGGTTTATGCACTGTACTAATTTCGATGACCTGGTAGATATGGGACGAGTGAAGGCAAGAGAAGAAGCTGCAAAAGCACGAGCCAAGCGTGAAGACACAATTAAGAAGGCACTTGATACTATTCAAGCCGGTATCATGTCCCTCCGAGATGCAGAAAGTGCTTTTGAATACCTTACTTAACTCTGCGAGGGAGATTGCTCGGCGCAAAACCATATTCTATCACTCATTCCAAGCAACAGATCTTAACCTCTACAGATGAAAAGGCTAGTAACAAGACTCGAGAATTGTGGTTTTCCACCACGGATAGAGCATGTAAGGCAAGCAGCTGAGTTTATAATTAAAGCTGCAGTTGGAGAGCATTGGATTACTCGGTTTTTCAATCGCCACCCAGCACTAGCTACTAAATTGACAAGTTCTCTTGAAAGTGATCGAATAGAAGCTGAAGACCCATAGATTATTCGAGATCACTTTGCTAAAGTCCAGCGTATTATGATCAATAAAAAGATTTAGCAGAGAAATATATATAATATGGATGAGAAGGGATTTTTGATGGGATTAGCAGAACGGTCAAAGGTAATATGTATATATAAAGGACATACATATAAGATGATGGATGATGGAAATTGAGAACTAATTACAGTAATTGAGTTTGTATCTGCTGATGGACAAGTTCTTCCTTCCTTAATTATATATAAAGGAGCTACTCACTATATGGGATGGCATAAGTTTACAGGAAAAGATATAGAGTCTAAAAACTTTCGTTTTACATATTCTCTAAAAGGGTAAACAAATCGTATGTTGAGTATGGATTGGGTGGAAAATATCTTTGATCTCTATACTAAAGGAATTGCTAGTGAAGATTGGAGGTTACTAATTCTTGATGGTCATTATTCCTATATTATGATTGAATTTATGGAATATTGTGAGTTGTGAGGCAAATCAAATTGCTTTATATTGCCTTCCTCCACATTCAACACACATTTTACAACCATTAGCTGTTAGCCTATTTAGACCACTACAGAATTTATTACAACAAAGCTGTTGATAATAGTGTACGGAGAGGTATTCATAGGAGCCATAAGGGTAATTTTCTTCCTTTATATCTTGAAGCATGACAAGCCACATATACTCCTACCAAAATTGCTAAAGCTTTTGAAGCTTGTGGACTTTTTCCTCTTAACTCCTGAGTTGTCCTAAATAAGCTTCAACAGGCCAAAGAAATATATCGCATAGATATTGCTCCTCAGAGCTCTAGTCATATTGCTTGTCTTGTACACCAAAAGAAACTTCAACTCATACAAGAAATAAATGCCGATATTCGTGAAAGCATTTATGAGGACCTAGTAGATTAGCTATCAAGATTTGGTATTGCAAAAGAGCGGGACCACCAGTTGGTTGAGCAGTCATTTGCACAATGGCGTGAGACGCACTCTAAGGATACAAAGCAAGATGGACGTCATTTAGGCAAAAAAGAGTTGAAGTTGGGGCGAGTACTAGATAGGGAAGAGATTGCAAGACTCTATAAGGCATGAGAAGAGGCTGATCAGAAAAAGGCTGCCAAAGCAGCTGCCAAACAGCAGCGTACACAGACATCTGCAACTGGTCGCAGAAAAACTAAGACATCCAGTAAGACATCCAGCAAGACATCCCAAAGGAAACAATTTACCAAACCCCATCATGGCAAACAAAAAAGGGCAGCCAGTCCAATTGTCATCCCTAGCGCCTCAGACTCTTCTAGCTACTATGGGATTCCGAATGAGTCAGAAGATGATTTAGAGCTACCTGCTCCAGCACTGGCCCCCCCCCCTCTACAAGCCTACCTCAGGTCCCTCAACCAACTTCAGTACACCTCTGGGCCAACGCCAGCTCTCTAGCATACCTGGGCCCTCTATTGGTAGCATGCGGCATTCCCTTAGGTTCCGTAGATAGTTTCTGTACCTGTTTTATGTATGTAGTTTGAAATATATGCAAGTGAGCGGAAACCCCGTCGTGAGTGAAAACCCGGTCGTATACTCTACCACTTCTGAGACTACTCCCTGTAGGCTGCGCATTGGGTCCCTATACCAAGAGAGGACTCAGCACAAGTGATTGTTCGACTAGTTTTGAGGATAGAGTCGACTTTAGTGAAGGTACGGTTGACGTGTTTTAAGTATCTAAAAAGAAATTGGCAATTTGGATGCTAAACGATGTCAACTATCGATTCATACCCAGCTGGTGGTGAAGTCCCCGACTCAGACTTCAGGGTAAGGAGCTCTTCAAAGGCTTTCTCGAGGACATACGAATCAAGAAGCATCTACAAAATTAGTCTAAGCAATAATCCTGAAATAGTAGACGTGTACCTGCTCAGCCCCAACGTCACTGATAGGCTTACATAACACCACATTGTTGAGGAGATTTGACATCGCAACGGCTACGACAACGAAGCCAAGGGGCTTACTCGGCGACGCTACACTAGAGAGGAAGATAAACGCAGTGAGGGATAAATGACAAGGGAAAACAGGGAGAAGATACTTGATGTAATACGAGAATAACTACGCAGTATCGAAAGGCAGAGCTTCCAGGTGATGAGCCCCGGTTGCGTATGCAACGCTTGCTTTTTGAAAAATCCCTTCTTCGGTACAAGAGGCTTAACAAAGAACTAAAGCAGAGAGAATTAGCCGAGGCTGCAAAGGCTGAACGTCAAGGAACATCATTGTCACGTAAGCAAGTCGCAGAGGATAGAAAGCTCGTTCAACAAGTTCAAGAACAGCGATGGAGAAGGGATCTGGATGCATATGCACTTCAGAGGCTGCTTGGCGTGAAAAATGTGCTACTCTTGAGACTTAATGGAAGGAACAGCGTGATGAAGCTCGTGCAACTCATAAGCGTCCTCCAAAGAAACCTACCCTACCCAATCGACCGAAGCGTCATTTGAAGCCTAAAGGGGTATGCGAGATCTAACGTGTTGGAGCAGGTGGAGGAGATTGGTGAGGTTTAGGTTGCGGAAGTTGGAGGTTGGAGGAGTGGAGGTTGACATAGAAGCGCAGAAGCAGAACTTGTTGATTGTTTGAGAGATTTGGAGCTCGATAGGTATGCGGAGATGCTGTGACGAGGTGGTTAGTTTGCATAACATACTGTATTTTGTGAAGGGAATATTGTTATAAGGTACTATGTAATTGTGCATATTATTTTGTGGTAGATTGATATTGTGGTCGTTCACTCTAGAGTTGGGGGGGGGGGGTGGTTTATTGGGGAGGTTGAGTCTAAATGTGGAGGTATTGGGTTATCCATGTATGATAGAGTTGTTCTACGGGTTCTATGTTCTGCAGGTTGTATTCCATCGAAATAAAATCTGCTTATGAACCCTGTGTTCAAGGCAGCAGCGCCGTGATTTCTCTCACTGGCCCTGAGATCACCGAGGTATAAATAATGATTCCACATGGATGCATGCATGGTTGGCGGCATCGTTCACATTAAAAATTATGGATTCCCTATTCTACCGCTCACGTTCCACCGACTTGTGAAACAATACATCTCCATTTTCTGCAATAAGCATTGTTACCCACCTAACGCCTTCTCACATCCTTGCCTGATAGCCTTTGGAGTATACCCTTGCAGCTCTTTCGGGACTCTCAATCCGTTGAGAGTATAGGAGGACCCGGGTGTTCCAGTACCCTCATTTGAATAGGTGTATGAGTAGCCTTGTCCAGTTTTTCCTGGATACCCACTTTCAATAACCGATATGCGTCCGTTGTTGTTGCTATAGGAGCTGGAATATGAGCTTCCACTCCCTCCTGACCCAGAGTTAAAGTTGGCGTTAAAGCTCTGATTGGAATTATAATTTGTCCTGCGGGCTTGGAGCCTGCGCCTTACAGGCCTGGGTAGTTCGTCATCGTTGTCATCAGAATCCGACTCGCCAGAGAGAAGATCTTTGCAGAATCCACTAAGTTTGGCCTGACGTATTTTGGCAGCTGCCTCGTTGGAATCCTTTGAGAGGTTATCGAACGGAAAGTCGGGCCCAAATTGTGGTATAACGGGTCCAGGAGTATTGTAAATGGAGTAATAAGATGCTGGTCATCTCAAGTCAGCCACGCATACAAGGCAAAAGAAAGGGTAAGAACTTACCCTGGACGATGGTAGCTAGTGCAACTAAGGCAAGAAAAGTATATTGTTTGAACATTGTTTCGAAGGATTCTTATTGATATCGGACTTTAGAGATTCTAGGACTCTGTAAACAGGACGACGGCTGTATAAATCCCATTTTTGGTTCTGCTACAGGGACTATCACCTATGACTTAGAGGTTACACACGCCTCCACATATTGCATACACTGTATCCACAGTCTCTCCCGTAAGATAACGCTTCCAGACGAGTTCCACCTTTTGTGGCCCCTCGGGTGGATTTTCCAGCCCGATTCTCAGGTAGGTGCAGTACCCACTGGCCTGACCTCATGATTCCGTCCCTATTCTGAAACTCTCACGGGGCCCTTACCACCAGCGTCGTCAGGGAAAGAAAATCTCCACACGCACGCTAGGCTTGAACTGGAGACTTCCCGATTTGGCCTGTACAATTCTTGGCACCTACTTAGTAATTTACTCGTAAATCCCAGCGTCAAGCCACCTAGCCTATTTGTTTACTCTGTACGCACTACAGAGCCGGGAACGAGAACATATCTCAGTGGCTTGGGGGTATAAAGATAGGGCATCAGCGACACTTTGTTCTTGCATATTTATGTATTGTCTATTTGGGTCCTTACTAGATTTGGAAGAAACAGATGTTAGTGAGACTAGTGAGACGTAAGAATCTTTCTGTTAGCAGCCGCGGTTTCCTACCTTAGCGCCCAACGTACACCGTACTGTAGGTACCTTTTTCTGCAGACACAATCAGTACAGTACAACTACAAGAACGAAACTAACGTTGGATAATGAATTAGTGTTTGACAGGCGAACAGCCAATAGTTTCATAAAGCGTCGACATATTATTGATCCCCAGGGCTGCATCAGACAATGCAATCAGCATCCAGTGAACACCGGAGGAACTTTGATAGCAAAGACTGCTTGCCAAAAAGATGCGGTAGGTATGTACCACTGGGCACGATCAAATACCATGGGTGGCAGGAACGTTGAATGAGTCCAGGTATTCCCGAAGCAGAACAAACTGGTCTCCAGCAAGAATTGTATGGAAGTACAGCCAGCCTTGTTCGCTAGATTTTGTGTATAAGATTGAAGTTCTTTATGCAAAAAATTTACCTTTCTCACATACATGTACCAACCAGCCAGTTTTTCAGTACTATCATCGGGGCTTTGGATACGCAACTAAATATTTTACCTGTATCGATATAATCATCAAAATGAGGGGCTTTTACAGATAGCTGTAAGCATTCGTTATGTGAATATCATGTTGTATGTACTTACTGTCCGGCCAAGCCTTGACTACCCAATTAGGAAATGTGATTACAAAGTGGTTACACAATGGGGTAGTTTCAACGCGTCACTTCCTGGATACCCACACGCAGACACCACAATCAACGATGTCAGAAACACCTAAGCCAGCGAGTATTACCCCAACCACTTTCCTTGAAACATTGTCGCGATATGATGCCTTCACATCCTCCTCATCGCAAGTCAAAAGGCATGCTACAGAGTCTAGGGCTGCTTCAGGATCTGCTGGCCAGCTGGCATTGGACAGCTTGAAAGATCTCGATACCTGGCGTATCTCACTCCCGGATATTATCGCTGCTAGGCGTAAGGAGGGGAGGGCCCACCTCACCCACAATGAACTTGTGAATCTTATGAAGTGTAAGATGTATGTATGTATGGAGACATGAGTTTGCTCAGATATTGGCTAATCGTCTTGTAAAGGAAGCGTGGAAAATATCGTCCTCAGCTTCTCCCGCAAGTCACCTCGAACGATCCTTCTACTGTGGAGAGGATTACTGCAGAAGCCTTTGACTATAATAAGGATTTGGGTTGGGGCGAAAAGCCAGACTTAGAGAAAGTTGAATTAGCACTAGGGCACCTCAGCAAAAATTTGAAAGGTGTTGGTCCAGCTACAGCCAGCTATCTCCTGGCAGCTCAGATGCCTCACTGGATTCCGGCCTTCTCAGATGAGGGTTTCCGGTGGGCCTTCTTTGATAAAAATATCCCTGGGGTCATTGAAGGGACTACGCCATCTACAGGCGGATGGCAAAGACCGATCAAATATTCACTTAAGGAATATATGGTATATGTGAAAGAGGTTTGGGATATCAGTGACCGGTTAATTGCGGATTATAACCATGGTAACAAGCGAGAATTATTTGGTGCGGGTAGAGTTGAGATGGCAGGATGGGTTTTCGGAAAAGAAGCAGCGGGATGGTTGCCGCAAAAGCCAGAGCAAGTTGGCTTCCAAGGGTCGAGGTTAACAGGAACTAAACACGACAAGCCAGAGGAGGCGTTGCATGGAAAGCGCAAGCATCACAGCGATCTGGAAAAGAAAGAAGTAGATCGTCATAGTCCTGAGGCCGATCAAGACAATGCCTCTACAGCTCCGGAAGAATCCAAGCCAAGGAAGTCAAAGAAAAGAGACACCAAAGACTCCGTCTCCAAGAGGAAGGCGAAGGGAAAGGTAGCCGGGTTGCGGAGATCGTCCCGGAATCGCAAGCCTGCCCACTAAACTTTCCTATAGACCTTGACTTTGTTCTCTGTGCAAACTTGTGCAAGTTGGGTTCATATGCAACAGGATGTGATTGGAAACTATTATGAGAACTATTTGTGCTTTACCAAGGTTTTGAGAAATCGCCTAGTGAGAACGTATTTGGACACTATATTTTACGTAGCTGGTCTTGACACATAACGTTGGATCGTGGCCCCGGAAACTTGCTGGAGCTGTCAAAGTCCAAAGGATTGTATTTCACACGATACCTAACGTATTGCAGTGAGTTGCGAATTCCTGTCTACCATCACTCCATACAAATTCTGCTAAAATTAAAGCTCAGTTGTAGTCTGGTTTGCACCACCCTCCTGTGCCCAGTTGTCATTTTCGGCTTTGGTTTGGTGTGGTATGTATGTTCGTTCCCCACATTCCGATTTCCTCGAGACAAAATAAACTCGCGGACGCTCACTCCCGTTATTACATATGCGACAAAAAAAGCCAAATTTGCATCTGATAATCGAGATATGTTGCCATCCATACTCCAATACCAGCCAGGAGAAATAATCTGCCTCAAAACCAAACAATAATGATATTACAAGAATTAGAGCCCCCTAATCCTATCAAAAAAAAGCGTTCATGTTATAATTAAAAATAATTAACACCTATAAAGAATGCCGATCAAAATAATTAAGGGCTGAGTCGAAACCAAGAACCAGACTAGAAACCAAGCCCTTCTTTTACTACACCAATTAGGTAGTGCAAGTTATAATCTAACCAAGATAGGCCATTTGATGTGATCACCTCCGTTAACCTAAGTTTTGGTTACAGTCATTCCATGTGCAACTATCATCACTATTGCAAGCATGCCCTGAATATCAGAACGAGCTCAAGCTCTACAAGATGTTGATGCTGCGGTTGAAACTGCAGCATGTTCCTATTTATTGGCATCAGATGAGGTAGAAGAGTAGAGATCGAAGAAGAGCATATTCATGACCTCTTAGCAGTGCAAGAAATGTTGCTACCCACTGGTTTCTTTCCCATTGGTAGACTAATACCCTGAGACTGCATTCCTTGCATTGTTTCGCATGCATCGTACATCTTTCTAGTAGCTTGTTGAGCGGGGGTTGGGACCGCAGCGCTATTATTGAACCAGGGGGTAGTCCAAAACCGATATATCAGCAGATTGCGCTAGCGCTCTACACGTAGGATTACGAGGTTATAAGAGTAAGGAATCGTGAAGAGAAGAGATTGTGTATATTCAAGATAACAATAACGGAGTGATCTAGAGATCGCTATCGTGTCAATGCCTATGGTTCTAGTACTCGACAAAACACACAAAAGACGCAGTTTTTGGCTGCTTATATAGATCGTTCTTATCCATCACTTTCCTGCCCGGGAAACCCTGCTAATCCTTGTTCACCATCACTTTCCTTCTCAGACTTAGGGCGACTTCTCAGACTTAGGGGGACCAGCGACAGTATTTCCAACACTCTCCCCTACTCGAGCTACCGTCATTGTTCTAATGTGCAGGATTGATATTGGCTTTAGCTTGAGGTGTTGTCTCCGTACCTGCTGACGGATATAGTGATAGCGGTGCTCGATGTGGCGGCTGCGCTGGTGGTTGATACTATTGGTCAGGCACAAGAAGGACGCAAATATTATCAGCAGAAGCATAGGGTCCAAGCATCACTTAAGGACTTCTGGGTTCCAATTTCCTCTTCCTCAGATACCCCGTCCGGTTCTGCTAATTAATTTTCTATGTATATATTTTTTTTATTCTTGAGATTTCTTGTCCGGTCCGGTTTACTATTTGTCCAGTATAGCCAATAAAACTTTGCGCTGTAGTTCCAAAACCGCCAAAGCCGGTCCGTAATAGCAAGTTTTCCGGTTAAAGGCGTTCCGGTTTAGCAAGGTTTGACTGTACTGTGTAGTGGTAGTCAAAAAGTGTCACACAAGAAAAACCTGCAGTCACGGCTACAGGAAATAATCTGTGACTACAGAATTCCATATCCACCGCGCAATGTCCGCATACCACAATGCCTTCTCAATACAGCGGCTCATGGTCGAAATCTGAGTCGGAGAGTATCAGGAAGATCTTCGAGGGAAGCAAATAACATGGCATAAGCTTGTTAAAGAACAGGTATTCTCAAATGATGATCATATCACGGTCAAAAGAATTTCGAAATCTCGAATGCCATTCCGAATAAGCTCCGAAATACCTTCCGCTAAAATACCTTCCGAGATACCCTCCTAGATAACTATTGCATAATCCTCTGCTCACTCTGATCGCCCTCTCCCCCGACACCCCCAACATAACCATAAAATAATCTCGGGGAGCGACACTCAACGGGGGGAAAACAGTTTTATTTTCTCGTATCACAGCAAACGCCGGTTGCTCTACCCATCTAACAAATGTAAAAGCCATCGAACAAAGGTAATTACTAGTGGAAAAAAACCCATTGAAATCGACCGTCTGTATCCAACCCTTTGAAATCTACCGTATCCACCCCATCCTCATTAATTCAGATCGGCACCCCGAGGTAATCACCAATATGTTGTCTGTACCTATCGGCAGGAGTTCCATGTGGAAGTGCTGAGAGACCAAGACCCTGCATCAAGGCTTGACAATTCGCGACTAGTAGTGGTGGTCAATTCTTAAACCTGAGTTTTGAAAACTCAGTTTATGCGGCAACTGCACTAGCCCAATATAGCACAAACCTGAGTTTTCAATTGACCAACTCTGCGCAGTTACGCGTTCTTAGTCATCTCCATATCAACAACATGCCTCGATTGACCCAACGACAAGTCTTGTTAAAAGAACTTCATACAATGGCACAACAGCTCATCGGTCTAATGATGTATGATTCTAGTGAAGACCTAATGGACCTCCTAAAGGAGCTGTGGGAAGTCTATAAGATACTAGCAGCACGTCGCTATATAGCAGTCTTGGTTTTCCTCCATCCAGCATACAAGCCGCTCCACCCCTTCCTTAGGCCATGCGCGCTGGCGAGTAGATTTCTGGTTGTCGGATGGCATTGATTGAATTTATTGGGCAACGTTGGATCGTATCGTGTTGTTGAGTTGGATCGTATCGTGTTGTTGAGTTGGATCGTATCGTGTTATTGAGTTGAAAATCTTTTTCGCTGCGTCAAAACCTGAGTTTGGCTGGTTACCGCACTCTGGAGTGCGGTGATGAGTTCTGCGTTGCGTGAAAGTTGCGTGATGGCTCTGGCCAATCAGCGCAAAGCCAAGACACCAAGGCGCTGCCAAGAGGTTGCATAACCTGAGTTTTGAAAACTCAGGTTTAAGAATTGACCACCACTAGTATATGGTATTGTCAACATATATTTCAACACAAAGCAATATAACAAGAAACCTAACAGGGACGATACCGGAGAACTGTCTGAGCTCTAATCTATTTGCGGGGCGTGGCACTTGAGGGTTAAGATCTGCTGGGTATCTAATTGCCGAATTCTCATCCCGAGAAGCATTGTAGAGACGCATCGGTTGGCTGTACATTGACTTAATATGTGGCCCTTCAGTAGCATCTCGCAGCCCCGTGGGCTCACTTACAGGTTATATTGCTGATTGAGTATTTGCAGTTGGCCTTCAACGCCCTCAACCCGTCCGTCAATGCCCTCAACCAGATTATGGAGATCCCCGAGCTGCCTAACAATAGTCTGGAGCACCGGAAAGATGGCGTCGATCCTAGTGTGGAGTGTATTGGTAGCATTCGTGATTTGTTGTGCGGTGCCTGGTTGGTTCTCCATTTTAAGGACTTCATCCCGGAACTGATTCAAGGAAGTTTCAATGACCACATAATTAGGTAGTGGGTTTGCCATGATGATAACGGAGAATCACACAAACAGTTCAATCTTGAACTGAAGGGGAGTGGAGCGAAGCGGAACGTACCCGTGATCTGAGTAGTGGACTGAGAGAGAATGCATTACTGGGGGATGCCACGCCTTAAGTACCCGTGAGTGGTGTGACGCTCTTAAAATTGTGAATTGCTCGAAAAGGGAATTGGTCGGGCTTGGCACCCCTGTGGTTTTGTTCTATATAATGGCCTTGTCTTCTTTCAGTAATCGTCGAGCTTCGTCCATAGAACACACTGTGCAGATTGAGCTTTATGCTGCCTGTGTCCTCTTACATAGTCTTCAGTGGTGGTACTAGAAAGACTCTTACTTTATCTCTCTGGTTAAGCCGTGGTCGCTGCAGTGATATTCGGTTACGACTGCTGCAGTGGTTCGTAGTGAGATTCGTGATTCTTTTCTTACTTCTTGTTCTTCTGTGGTCACTGCGGTACCATTCGTCTACGAATGCTGCGGTAGTTTCTTTCTTACTTCTTTTCACTACGATGCCATTTGTCTACGATTACTGTGGTAGTCCATATTGCAATTCGTGCTTTCGTTCTTGCTATCAGTTCTTTTAAGATTCGCTGAGATTCTTTCTCGCTATTGGTTCTTGAGATTCTTTTTTACTACTCAGTTCTTCTGAGATCTTTCTTACTGGCAGTTCTTCTGAGATTTGAGATTTGTTCTTACTATCGGTTCTTTTGAGATTTTCTGAGATTCTTTCTTACTATCGGGTCTTCGGATAACTTATACACATGGGGTTAATTTGGAAACGAATCAGAAGGGTACAATGATGATGTCTGCTCAGATAGTGGAAGTTATCCAGAAGGACAATGAAACAGAATTAAGACAAGCTCGAATTGGAGCATATGTGAACGGCTTGTCTGAGAAAAATAAGGGCTATTTGATATCAACTGTCGATAAAAGAATGAGAAGCGAAAGAGACGGAAGTGACAGTGGAGACGTATTAGGACAGGAACTTGAAGTACTGGCAGGACAGAGGATGCAAAGGGAAGGCCTGACGTACCCTATTCCAACAAGGCAAGAAGGGGTAAATCAAGCGGAACAACATCCTATTTTTGTACAAGATACGATACCGGTACCAAGACCTCCAATGCCACAAGCAGAAATCCCGAGCCATTTGATGCATCAACCTCCCATTCTGCCGCAAGGTCGACTTTTCGTTCCAGATCCCGGTTATAATGTCCCTGCTCGGCCTCCATTTCTGATTTTTGCCATCTATGGGGTGAAGGAAAAAGAAGAGAAGCGGGAAATTAAGAGGCCTGTATATGAGCCTTGAACAGAGAGTCTTGAATCAACCCCTGTTGAAGGAACAAGTGGGCTGGTTTAAGCTAAGTCGAATCTCCAACTTCGGCGAACCTCCGACTCCAGCCAACTGCAGCATTTGGCTATTCATATCTTATTACAAGTGCTAGAACGACATTCAGAGAACATGCCTCGTGTGTCGCCTGACCCATTGGTATCAAAGGACACTCGACTGCATGATTGAACAGGTGATAGAAGAAGAGATAATTGATGTCCTACAAGAGGTTGGAGGATACCGTCATGGAGGAATTGGAGGATGATAATGAGGATAATGAAAGTGATAGCTCCGATTCTAGCTGGAGCACAGCCTCGACGTCCTCGTTTGATACAGATATGGAAGATTTGGAATGCGAACTAGAGGAATCCAGAAATCACACCTGTCAAATTTACTTATGGGTGACTGACCTAGGCGTTGTCCGGGATACCTTTGTTTACATGGGCTTGTTGTTCTTGGCACAAATCGCACAAAAGTTCCCTAAATCTGCGAATCAGGATTTAGAGTAAGCAAAATAATTTTCCATTAACCGCATTCCGCCATTTGTTGTTGTTTTTGGCGCCGCTGAAACTAGAGATGTCCGCCGGGCAAAAGAATATGCTATCGATGGCATATTTTTTGCCCGGCGGACATCTCACCCTGGTCCCATATCCTTGCTGCTCACATGATATGGTCGGGTTGCCTGTGGATACAAGCCGCCAGGCCAGGGTGCGAAAGGATGCTGCGGATAGGTAAAAATATATGTGGGGGGAGGAGGGGGGGTTTATTGCTTTTTTATTTATATTACATGTATATATATATATATATATATATATATTTTTTATATACTTTTCGAGACCATAAAGAATCGTTTCGTTTCGTTTCGGCCTCACTCAGATCCTGGGCAGATACGCTTACCCACTCGAAAATACGGTTACTCTACATCAACTCAACCCTGTCATCACTTGTAAAGTACAGCTCGAGCTCGCTCGCGATCCTTCTCTTCTTCGTTATTTACATCTCCATTCTTCCCTTCCCCCTTCGTCATATCACCATTCTTTACCCTGGGCCGGCCATATCTGTTATCTGTCACCTGCTGGTACCCCTCCAACTTCAATCGCAATGTTCAACTGGTTCGTCAATTTTGTCGCTCCGCTGTTGTAAGTCCTTGCTCCCACCACTTGAAAGCCCAATTGTTAACCTCATCTACAGTATCGTCACGAGCCCAATAACAAGCTATGCCGACCAAATCCGCTCAATCCATATCAACAAGTGCTCTCAAGGCTTCTCTCTCGATGTATAACTCTCCCCCCCCCCCCCAATTGCGTATGCGCTAACAACCACCACCACAATAGACCCCCCTCATCATGCTCGTCGCGTCTATTCTCCGCTCCTTCTACTGGCTCGGGGCCCGCTACGAAACCAGTCTTCTAATACAAAGTCCTTTTTCCCCTCTCTCTTCACCCACCATACCCTATCGTGTCAGTGTCACTCCAACTAACCCCCTCCCACAGGCCTCATAATGATAGTCATCCAGCTCCTCCTTCTCAAAGTCGCCCTCGACCACCGCCCTCCGCACACCCATCCCGCCTCCCCCCTCAGCTCCACTCCCCCTCCTCCTCTGAGACCATACCACTTCTGGCAATGGGGCCCGCAGAAACCCTACTGGGACTTTCTCCTCCTCTTTACCCTCGGCACATTCACTCTGCAGCTCCTCCTCGGCAGCTCTGCCACCTACACCGCACTCCAAGGCTTCCTTGCTCTGGGCGTAGAAGCAACTCTTCCAATCCCACAGGTCCTACAAAACTACCGCGCAAAATCCTGCAACGGGTTCAGATTCTCGGTTCTTGCCAGCTGGATCTTGGGTGATATTATGAAACAAGTATTTTTTTTCTCGGCAGAGAAGATTAGCCTGCAGTTTAAGCTATGCGCGGGGTTTCAGATGCTGATGGATTTAGTCCTGGGATGGCAGTTTTGGAGGTATGGAAATGGGAGGATAGAGGAGAAGGCGGTGGAGAAGTTGGAGATGGGGAGGTTTTGATGAGGGGCCAGGTGGGAGGCCCCGGGAGCGTAAGCTGGTGGGGCGGCATTTCTATGGGGGGAGTATTAATACTTTACTACTATAGATACTTCAAATTTAGCATACAACGATATCATATCCCTTTACTTTGGTGTAGATATTTTCCCTTCTAATTCTTTCCTGATTTTTTTTCGTGGGCGATGGTTAATGGCTTCCTTATGTCCCGCACGTTATACATGCTTCCTGAGATGAGATGTAATGTAATGCGATATCAGGCAGGAGGGAAGGGAGGGGGTCAAGCTGTATATTTTCTCACCTTCTGCGGGGTTTGACGGTAGAGGGGTGTTTTATAGATGCATGATATGGGTGGATGAACGTGATTTTGAAGTCCGAGGTCTAAAAAATTACTCCTTGGAAGCCAAGCAATTGCAATGCTAACATTTCTCAGTTAATTTGGGCTTCGTTCAGGGTAACGCCAATAAGGCGTCCTACGCTGGAGATTGATAAATACTACATGAGGGGGAGGGGGGGGGGCGGGGAACCAATCCGAGTCTTTGTGTTTTTGGTTTTTATCTATGCAGGCACGTTACTTAATATCCTAGACAACTTAGTGGTTTCATACGAACAACAAAAGAAAATATTAGTTATGTGCCGCCAGCGAAAGTATCTGCGCACCAGTATTTGCTTATTCCTTTTCTTTTTTCTTTTTTTTTTTTTTTTTTGTCTCAGACTAGGTATGTAGAGCCGCGAGCGTGAATGGTGTACAAATCATAAGGTTGAAAGTAACATTATCATCAGTTCAGCCACCAGAAGAGCATCTAGCCAGTATTACCCTGAACTCATTTTCCTCCCCTTAACCCCTGCCCACCACCCCCAACAAAAAAAAAAAAAAAAAAAAAAAAAAGGTAGTCGAGTACAGTATGCAGTATGCCTTACTCATGAATGTTTCCTATAAGCTACCAGAGCTCGGAGGGTTCCTTTCGACCAAACCCCCAAAAAAAGAAACAATCCACGTATTGAAAAAGGTGCTGACATCCTGAATTTACTTACGACCGTGGATCTATACTTTAGTTCAGGGTTGCCTGTGCCTGTCTATATATATAGTTATAGTGCCTAACGCCATTTCCCTCGCCGTGGTTGTGTCTCTCTCTCTCTCTGTGTGTGTGTGTGTATGGGGGGCTATTCATTGGTGGGATCCAGGAAAATAATAGTATATAATTCGCTATGTGAGTGTATATTTTTGAGGCTGGGCTATGAATACCTACGTACGGACGGATGGATGGATATATATATGAGATGTGGTGTATAATGTAATGCATATGATACAATCCCCAGCAAGCAAACAGATCTCTTGAATACCCTATTCCCCCAACAACTCCCTCTTACACTTTTTCTACTTTTTCTTTCCCTGCCATCCTGACCCACCTCCACCAGCCTTCTTCACCACCCCACTCCTCAACAATGCCCTCTGCCTCACATACGCCGCCACAATATTCTGCACACTCCCCACATCCTTCTCTTCCTTCCTAAGATAATACAGTCTCGCCCTCCTGGCCCTCTTCTTCGAGCGTTGTACGATATCCACCCCTACCACGTTCGGGTTATAAAGCTTGACCCACATCTCTACCCCGATTCGGGTGAGTTGGTTCCGGAGGAGTAGAGCCGATTCGACTCCACGCCGGCGGAGCTGCATAAGGACGCCGCTGAAGGGGTCGCGGTGGGAAAACCGGATCTGGAGAATGTCTCCCGGACGTAGGCCGTCGCGGGTACGGGAGAGGAGCCGCGACTTTATTTGCGTGGGGTCGAGGGTGAGGAGTTGGAGGGTAGTGAGTGCGGAGAGGGGGGATTTGGGGGGAGGAGGGCCAGGGGCGGGGAGGATAGGGATTCTCTTCGGAGGGGGGAGGATTACTGTGTGGAGGGAGGAGTTAGTGGGGGTGATTGACTGGCTGGGGGGGGGGGGGATAGCTTGGGGTGAGATGGGATTGGGATGGAGGGGGTTTTTACCTTTGCCGTGGAAGCTGCCGGGGGTGGAGCGCCGGGTGGGGTGGATGTCGTATGGGTGAATGGGGATATTGCTGCGGGGGCGGGAGGAGGAAGGGGATGTGTCTGTTGATGTGGCCATGGTGCGCTGGAGGAGGAGGGGGGTAGATTTAGCTGTTGCCGCTCCTGCTGCTGCTGCTGTGGTGGGGGTGGGCATGAAGAGTGTCCGCCAGCAGCATGCCCGGGCTGCAAGCGGGCGGAGGGACGCGGGGAGGGACATCGCGGTGGAGTATGGCAGCGTGTATCCCCGATGGCAATCCAATCAGCAGCTGTGGGTGGTGCTGAAGCCCACGGCGATGTTTGTGTTTGGTGGAGTGGGGATGCGGCCCCGCCAAGCGCAGCGGTGTAGAGAACTAACGCCGGGCCGGCGAAGAGTCTTGAATTTTCTCCACATCTCCGCCGTACCTGCAGCACCCATCGCAAATTGCACAGCGACTGCGCATCTTGACGGAGGCAAGGAAAGAAGCAGGGAAAGAAGCAGGGAAAAAAGCAAGGAAAGGGGGATAGAAGGATAGGAGGAAAGGAGGATAGGAGGGAAGGAAGGACAAGAGACACTGTGCATCCTCGACAAACACCCACAGCCATGGCCGCTGCACTGCGGATCACCACCATGCGCAGCAGCATCCGGAGGGCCATACGGCCTTCAATTGCCATTGCTCAGCTACAGATACGGACGCCTCAAGCCCTACGGGCCTTCTCCCTCAGCTCCCCCAACCCAAAGAACTCCATAGGCACGTCCCCCCGGCGTCCCCTCCCCCCGGCCAAAGCAAAATCAAAAGCCAACCCTTCTAACAACCCCCCCTCCCCTCCCAGGTCCCCTCCCTACCTTCAACCCCACCTCCTCGCAAGACCTCGACTCTCTCCTCGCTCGCTTCCGCAAACAAATGTTCACCGAACCGCACCTGCTGGAGCGTCAACGCCTCCTCACGCAGAAGAAAAAAAACCACCACTTCCTCGAAGAAGACCCAATCTACTTTCCCATCGGAAATCAAACCGTGCAGTTAACACCTAAACTCGTACACCACAATTTCCCACGGAAAATGTTCACAAAGGCAGTGCATCTGATGAAGGTTCCATCTGACTTTGACGCAATTCCAGAGCTGGTGTTGGGGTATACGCAAAGCGGGTCGAAGTTGCTGGATAAGAACATCTGCATGGCCGTGCGTCGAGCGGGAATTACCGGCCGCGCGGACGTGCTAATCAAGATCTTGGAGCAAGCAGAGCATAATAAGATACATATCCCCATGTCGATTGCGAGAGAGGGGTTTAGGGGTTTTATTGTGACGGCAAAACTCCCCTCGAAGCACGCAGTGATTAAAGCCGTCAGGGGAGCCCGCCAACTTAGAAACTTACTGGGGAAACAAGATACCCTCGTGCTGGGCCAATACCAGTCCGCCGCGTCCATACTATCGAAAGCAGGGAAGTCGCAGAGTGGGATTGAGGGGCTTGACCCGGAACCGGTTAAAATCGCGAAAGACCCGGTGGGGCTGGGGACGTTGGCGGGCATTACGAGTGAGGCGAGCAGGAAGTTCAATGGAGGACTAGACCATGGAGGATATACGGCGTGGTATGTGAAGAAGATGTTCCTGCCGGAGAGTTGGGACAGCGTAAAGGATGAGCAGTGGCAGTCTCTCTGTACGCCCAACTGTGGATTGAAAGAGACTCAAGTGGCCTTCCACAATCGCAGAGCCAAAATCAAAGATTTAGGCGTCTTCATTGACTCTATCAAATCCGCAGAAGAGGTGCTTAGCAAAACAGCAATCTACATCTGTAACACCCTCGTATCCGAAATAGATACTTCCCTCTTCAACCCTAAACATGGCTTGGCAGAGAAGAATATCAAAGACCATGGGGTTGAGGCTGGAAAGTTAGCAAGAAGCTTGAGAAAAGAGATTCCGATTATGGAGCAGATTTTGGATCAGTGGGTCGATGTTATGGTCGGGGATGGGCCCAAGGTGGCGGGGTGGAGTGAGACGGACACGAGGACTAGGATGGAGGGGGCGAGGAAGATGTATAAGTTGGCGGCGAGGGAGTTGGTTAACAAGGGGGTGGGGTTGGCAAAGACGGAAAGTGGTGAAAAAGGGTTTATGAAGTAGAAAGGGGGAGGCATAGGGAGAGGTGGAGGGGGGTAGGGGGTACCGGATATGGGATTGTGATCTGAGATTTGAAGAAGGAAGCGGAGGTGTATGTATATAGAGCATTTAGATTTCTCTGCTCTTCAAGCCTGAGTTTTAATCCACTTCACAATCCTCCTTCAGGCGGAAGGAGATGTCGCTATAGTTTAGTTTATATCCACCCACCAACCAACCTCACTCTGCTTGAAAATTATGCCACTGCCAAGGCCGAGCGGAACATCGAAGTTTTAGGGTTAAAAATGCATTCTACATTACCCTGAGCCTTGCATATGGAACGACCTACGTTCATACGTTTCATATGTGCAATCCCCGCAGCCCTCTCTCAATTCCCCAGGGTATTGTTTACGCCTTCTAGTCCTCCTTGATGTCTCCTCCTCAACTGGCTCACCATAGAAATCATCCCCATGGCCATCCTGCACCCATAAAAATCCCCTAAATGCACCCCCAAAAAGTAAACATAGAAAAAGTAAGATATGAAATGAACAAGCTAGAGAGTTGACAAGAAACTCTGCATTTCAGTTTCCACGACCCTACCCTCCATAACCAGGATATATACTCCCGTCGATCCTGCAACTTTAGCGGTCCCCAAAGAAATGTATTCGAATGAGAACATTCCTCACTCGCATCTTGTACCCTGTTTATTGGAGGATTTCAAAACCCCATGGGGATATTTCTGTTCTGACTAGTATAGTATGGAAATCTTTCTCGTGCCTGCTGCTCTGGCAGAAGGTGGGACCATAGGCGCTTTGCGTATTCTGTGGGCCCCCCACCCAAGCCCGTGCATGCTCATAGGGTGTTTGGCCCTTTGTGCCCTTGATAGGGGGCCTGGAGTAGCGTCTTTGCACTCTATAAACCTATAATACGGGTAAAATAGTAGGGAAAGCATGCATGAAGTGGAGTGTTGCCCATTTGAACCGCCGCATTAACCACCTTTCGGGTTTCTACTAGATGTTCAAGAAGAAACCTCGCCATTTCACCGTCAATCGCTTTCCTTGCTGCGTTGGCGAAGCAGAGTACAAAAAGGTGGCACTCATTCGGCCTGCCTCTAACACACCTATATTCCTCCTCCTCTTCCTCATCATCGTCTTCAATATACATTACCCTCTTTCCATCGAATCTGCCTCTCATATTCCTATATTCCAATTTCCTTTCGTCGTTTTCACATTCAGAAACCATACCCTTTTTCCCCATTTTGCCTCTGACCCTAAATTCCTCCACACCCTCAACTTCGACAGGCACAACATCTACCCAAGGGAGCTTCTTTTTTCCACTCCTCCTTCTGCTGACACTCTTATCCTCCCCATGGACTCTCCTCCCACCTGCAATAAACCTCATTCTCCGGAACAGCACTAGGCATTACCATTTGACTAGGAGACTGAATTGTATCTCTTTCCCTTACTGACCTTCAAAACGAATCAACCCTAGTAAACCCCGGTCTCCTCTCTTTCTGAAAGCCATTCAAGCTCCTCTTCTTCCTTATCTGCCTCCGAGCCTCTAGCTTATAACCCCTCCTGCTTGTACATGAGAAAACAACTGAAAACGCCCGCCCCTCCGTTGTACTAATTCTTCGACGGTGGACTGATTTGGAGTCTGGTCTCTGTTGTAGAGAAGGATCGATAGGAATAGAAATCGATAGTAGTATCCATCGTAGATACCAGTAGGATTGTTGTAGGCGAGGTAGAAAACCAAATCTCCGCACGCCTGTACTTTTGCAAATTTTCAAAAGTCTGCCCCAACGCCATTATCGTATGTATGCAGGTTAAAATTGCTAGACCGGAAAAATTACTAAAGGGGTATGCTATCCTAGCCATAATCCCAAACTTTCGGGCCGGGTCGGGTCAATGCTAATAGCCAGGTAATGCATACAGAGAGTATGCTATTAATATAGAGAGGTTTGCCTGTATTTGCTTGAGCTGTTGCACAAGTTCTAGAAATTGCTCACTCCCATTTGAAAAAGACAATCCCCAACAATTCTCGGTAGCTGAATACACTGCAACCTAATACACTGAACCCAAGTCTTTTACCAGCATGCAAAATTCAGAGAGCTTGAAGAAGTATATTTGCAAGTGGAAGCAAATGTTTATCTTCATGTGGCAAGTCTGGGATGGATGTTCCAGATAGATTGCATCCTTGCTTCACTGATGTTTCCGAGCGTCAACCAAATGATACTACCTAAGATATGAACCTCCAGCGACACCTGCAAAAATAACCACCCGAGGGTAAACAATATAGGAGAATTCATTTTTCACAATTCCAATTGCTGCTGACTTATGCCCGATGCGCTACAATTCTTTAACTCTAGTAGCCTCTATCCCCCCCCTCGACCTTGACCCTCGACCTCGACCTCGACCTCGACCCTGACCGGCTTGTGTTGTTGGTAAAGGATCGCTATAGGTACGTTCTATAAAACCTCAATCAATATTAGAGTATTAGCTAACTTCTGTGTGTAGAATACATACCACAAAAACTCAAAAAAGACATTGCCGTTTCTAATCTCTTCAAATCTGCTCCTTCGGCATCATATTTTGAGCGCCTTGTAGTCCTTGATCGAGCTATATTAGCGCTACCATGTCCTCGAGTAGGCTGAACTCTCTTTTGCTTTTCTCAATTCTTCAGCATGCTCCTTAGCTTCTTTTGCCTTCTGTTCTTTAGCTAATTTTCGTACCTCTCGATTTGCAGCCTTCTCAGCTGCCAAGGCAGTAGCTGCTGCGATACGAGCTTTTTCTTACTCAATATAGGCTCGATCTAGTGTGTGAGGACCTTGTATCTGCTTCTGGGAACGAGCCTTCACCTGCTTACTAGAATGAAGCTCTTTGACCCCTAAAGAGTTTGGTTCAATTATACGGTATTGAACTATTTTGCTCTCCAGATATCTAAGAGATGTTTGAAGGATTTCGCAAGAATGAGGGGTAATATTAAGGGCTAAGGCTGTTTCTCGAATACGGTCTATCTTGAAGGGAGTTGAAGGAGTAAAGATAGCTTCCTTAGAAGTAATCTCATTCTGATTTTGATGACGATCGATAACCTTCTCCAGACAAAATGGCCATATTCCTAAAGCTTCAAATCCACTAAGAATATTGGATTTGGTTAATGCTTGATTACGCGCAATGCAAAGACACTCCCAAAACTTTTGTTTTCCAAAAGGCTGGCCAGGATGCTCATAGATAAAGTCTTGAAGTGCAGTTCGATATGCTTGTCCTAGAGGTCCAAAACAGGCAACATCAAGGAGTTGCATTAGGTGAGTAGAGTGTGGTGGAAGGCAATATGGAACAATTCGATGATCTAGAGCATATTCGACTACTGGCCAAGCAACATGAGAGCTATGTCCATCCACAATAAGCATATGCCATGGATGGGGGGTGCCAGAAGAAATAGTAGGAGTTGTATATATATCAAAGTGCTTGACCATATAATCTAATCCTAGATCATCGTCCATATACCCACTAGGTAATCGACTAAATGTTGCCGGTCTTGAATCTGTTGAATAAAAACCGACATGTGTACTTTATTTGCCTATATTATGAACGCCAGAATCACATAACCAGTGGCATTAATAGTCTCCAGTACTGAACAAAACTCTCGATTGCTATCAGTTCGAGCTACCTTAGACCATGCATTTGCTCGAACAATTGCCTTTTGTCGACCCACTGCTAGACCCATAATAGTACCTTTTTCGTCACAATTCCAGAGATTTTCAGGAATAATCTTGTACTGCTGGATCAAAGATCTTAATGTCCGATACCACATCTGCTGTTCTTCAATTGATGCAGTAACCTTTTCTCGTACCTTCTCCAGATATTGACAATATTTGAGCTTGATACTAGGATGTTGAGAAAGAAAATTGCATCCCCATTTGATACCAGGAGTAAGCTTAGGACTTCGAGCTCATAGAATAGCTACAGCCATTGAAACAAGCATTAACATGGTAACTGAGAAAAACAAATCACTCATCCTCTTGCACCAGTCAACTATTGCGTCTTCCTCACTAGCGGTGAGTAGTTGTTGCTTTCGGTGTGATATCGATCTTGATCTCGTGATACCGTTGCGTAGAGTACCGGCATTAACTCCATAGGCCTTGGCTATCTGTGCCTTTGATTTACTAGGGTGCTTCCGCGCATAGTCTACAGCACGCGCTAGCTGCTTATCATGAAGCTGGAGCTCGAGCTTAATCTTTTTGGACGTCTTTGGCGGCATCGTTGGTGCGATATCTATGCGTTGGGTGGAGATATCCATGCGGAGTTCTGAGACAACACTCATATCCCTATCGTTCATTACTATATCAGGTATAGTACGGTACCTGTCTCAGTACCGTACTTGTACGTAATTGATTTAATCTAGTTGGTTTGAACCGCTCAGCACCAGAACTGTAGGTAGGTGTTGATTAGAAACGCGATATATCGGGAATCTATAACTACGGAGGGTGTTGTGCCATGCCAACCAGACTAACGCCGCTCTCATACTCTCATATCGATCGTGATTCCATGCATCAGCTAATGGAGATGCGCATCCCACGAGTCTCAATTATTTCTGCTTCAAGCAGCTACATCCATCCAACCGCGGCTGAAGCCTGTTTCAAACTTGTCATATTAATATATTCATAACCTCCCTATGGTAAAATGAGCATGTGTCAACACTCGTTCCATATTCGTCACATGCTCCACACTCGCCGCACAATGTCATACGGCGCTACTTTGGAAGTATCTCCAGATGCCTTCTTATGTACAGTATGTACAGAGTATATAGCATATGATGAGCAAAATGGTATTATTATTTGTAAACTTCCTATAGAGCAGTGAGTTCAGGGTAATCCATCTTATTCAGACTAACCTACTTAAGGTCTAGCGTTCTCTCGTAGCTTGAGCCCGATCTCCAGCCCAGCAACACGCTAGCCAATCGCAGCCCATCATGAAGGAACCATTATTAACCCGATGCTCTTATCTGGATCCCCCATGATTGTGGGCCCGAGGAAATACCACCTCAGGGTTCTTTGACCTTGATCTGACCTATTCACCTACTTCATCACCCCCGGCTCTGCGCACCTCACCAACCACGAAGTCCTCTCCCACCTACAATCCCTCCGTCAAAAATATACCCATGTACACCTCACCCACGGCCCACTCGGGCTCTCAAAGCCGGGAACCTCGAAACCGTCATGCACGAAACACCTCACCCTCTTCCCAACCACGACCCGTCAACTTGGCCTCCTCTCGAATCCCCACCCAAAGCCACCACCACTATAGATCCGCAGAACTCCAGCCCAAAAGTAACTCGAGAAACGGATAGCGGGCTTCCTATCCACATATCTACTTTGAAATATCTAGAGCTGTTGATGATGATTAATAACCGCCCGGAGTCGCAGGCAGAATTATATTTGGTGGTGGAGGATGTCGAGGCGAGGATGAATGAGAAAGAGCAGGGTGTGGTGTTGGATTGTGTGAAGAAGTGTTTTGGTGGACAGTGGGGTGACGAGGCGGTGGAGGGGAGGAGGTGAGTATAGGGAGGGGGAGGGGTACGGGGGAGGAAGGGGGGTATGAAGGAGAGGATGGTGGGATGGAGGAGTAAGATTAAAGTATCTGGTAGGTTAAGAAAATAAAGATACTGCTGGGAGGAGGATAGGAAGCTGCTTGTACTGGTACCGCTCCACCAGTGCAAGCATACTATAGGCGCTTATCCGGCCCAGTCGGGGAATCCGCAGGCTTGTGACTGGGACTACTAGGAGCGAGAAAACAGCCGCTTACCCTCCTGATTACAATTCTAAGCGTAGCGTGTACTACTCTATATGTGTACAGTACATGCATACCTATTTGTTTGTGTTCTATTTGCTTACGCGCACCTTTCTCCGGAGTTTACGTTACTACACCTGAATGAATATAGTATTGATTTTAGCGGAACACCTACATCGTAGGAGCACTATAAAATAATTTTGAAAGAATCAAAATAAAGAAATACCAGGTTTCGTTGAGGCAAGAAAAGAAGGACTCCATGACACACACATCTTTCACATCTATCCTCTTTTTAAGATAAGCAACTGAGGAACTGCAGTTGCGGGCCTCACAGGCAGTTCTTCGCGTTATTAGTTGTTATATACTGTATTATCTAACTGCTTGGGCCTATCTGAAGAGTCTACCCTGAAATAGTATTGCGGAGAAGGACGGCAATTAGATTTCTCGGTCTGCATATGTATAGGGGTATATGTTAGAGAGATATATGTCACTTAATGGCCGAAGATGGATGAAAACGACGCTGCGATTCAATCGACTACTTATAATGTAATTCTGGTAAGAATATTCAATACATTTATATTGTTCATGATTGTATAGTATACAGCTCGCTCCACAAACATTAAACTCAGATATAATAAACACCATGTCCGACGTAAAAACGTTAGCACATCGAACGCAATAAAACAGAAAGTAAATTCACGTCTAAGTGACACATCAAAAGGGATATAAGGCTCGCCGTAATTAAACCCACAAGTACAAGTCTCACTCTATCTCACCTGATTCCAACACTTACTCTAATATTTAGTTCAACGGCAAAGCATCCACAGGGATCGCCTGAATACCCCCAATATCTTTCCTTTTTTCCAAAAGCAACTCTCCCTGTGCACCTGCCTTCTCTACAAACCCACTTTCTCTTGCGTAAATTTTCCTACCCCTTAACCATGTCTCCATCACAACTCCATTGAGAGTCTTATCCTCATACGGTGTGACTTTATTTTTGAAATGCATCTCCGAATGCGTCACTTTAAACGACGCCTCCGGGTCGAAAATACACACATCAGCATCCCACCCTGCCTCAAGCGCACCCTTCTGTCCTAGCAACCCAACCTGCTTTGCGGTTGCGTATGCAGTCCATTGACTAATATCTTCCAATGTGACCCCCCTGGGTCGTCCCTCCGTCCACAAAACGCTTAGACCTAATCCCACAGTTGATATTCCACCCCAAGCTTGGAAAAAGTCACCTTCACAGAAGAGTTTCAGGTCGGGAGTACAAGGTGAATGATCGCTCACCACCGTTGCAATCTCCCCCGCTTTCAAAGCTTCCCACAGACCTTCCTGGTTACGGGCGTGTCGGATTGGAGGACAGCATTTATGGCGTGTATCCCCATCTTTGATGTTTTCTGCTGCGAGCGCAAGGTAGTGGAAACATGTTTCGACAGTTACATTAACCCCTTTCTCTCGTGCTGCGCGGAGTAGTGGGAGGCCTTCAACTGCGGATAAATGGACGATGTGCAAGGGCAGATTTGGCGCGGCAGAAGCTAGACTGATAACATTCTCAATTGCGTAGGTCTCGAGCGCCGGGGGGCGAGAGTCGAGGAAGGTACTGTATGAGTTGAGGGCACCGGATGGTGCAAGGGGTGGGTCTCCATGGAGTACGCTGTCACCAACGGACATGGCGAGGGGGGGAATCATTTCTGCATGGAACATGAGGACGGTTGGTTGGTCTTTTAACTTCTCCATGGCAATCTTGACGTCTTCGTTAGATACGGCGGGGAACTCTTCAACGCCAGACTCGATGAGGAAGCATTTGAATCCTTTGACACCTTTATCTACTAATGCGACTAGCTCATCTTCGTTTCCTGGAATCACTCCCCCGTAGAATCCTACATCAACCCAACACTGTCCCCTTGCAGCGTTGATCTTCAGATCGAAATTCTCCACGGTGGTAGTTGGTGGAATAGCATTGAGGGGCATGTCTATCAGCGTAGTTACCCCTCCGAATGCAGCTGCTCGGGTCCCGGTCTCAAACCCTTCCCACTCCGTGCGCCAGCCAGGCTCGTTGAGGTGAACATGAGCATCAACAAGCCCCGGCATGATCACGTTGGGGGTGTAGTCAATGTAAGTTGCCCCTGGGGGGAACTGCGTTGGAGGGAGGATGGAGGTGTGTACGGAGAGGACTTTGCCGGTTTGTGGAGAGATGACGATTGTGCCAGGTGTTTCTTTATCGAAGCCACGGAGGATTGTGCGGGTGGAGACCATTACTATCGGGAGCGCGTACTCAGAATTGGCGACATCGTCGGTGGTTCCCATTTTGGCCGAATTGATTTTGGGTGATTCAAATTCAAAATTCAAAATTCAAAATTCGATTGAAGCGAGATTTTTGAGTATATCTCTTGAGCCGTTCATGGACTCCTTAGAATATAATCTCCAGGAACTCTCATCCAAGCAGTTGCAAGAACTCCGTACTTAAGCTCCTCTCTTTCGCTGCCAATTGCAATCTTTTCCCACTTTATTTTTCCCGAATTTATCCTTATCAGTGATAAAGCTAATATGGCGCTTCGTAGGTATGTGCCGACCCTGATAAGAGATAGAGGCGTAGGTAACACCGAATGTAGTCTGAACCAAAATTTTCAAGATCGAATGCCTCAAACCGCATTTTTTTGTATATAACGTCAGTGAAGTAAGTACTTCAGCTGCTGTACTGTGCTGTGCTGTGGTGAGTGGACGTTATGTGTTCAATGAAAGGAAACAATGAGAAAGTTCTCGAGAGATTGTTCCAATGCACCGTAAGATCTAGTATATAGAATATCGGGTCTCTCTGCCACGGGTAGGTGGACAATCACCAGGTATAAATAAGGAGAGTTCTACACTAAGATAACCTCTCTCTCCTCGACAAGCTAGTTAGCAGGCCCTCCTCACCAGGCCAGTCCCCGCCTGCCCCCGCCTGCCCCCGCCAGTTCCGGCGGGTGCCGGTGTTTGATTGTCCGCTCATGTGGACTCTGTGCATCCTACTCTTCCGTAACTGTTGTGATATAGCTCTCTTGGAACCCCCTCGACTCTACCGTCCGAACTGAATAATAGGTATTGGGATGATGTGCCGGGGCCCTGTGTATGTGGGGCAAGGTGGCAGTTAAAGGCACAACTTGAGGTGGGGACTGTCGTAGCTCCTCAAGTGATGGAAGAGCTGGCCGATAGTGCTGTGCTGCTTCATCGGCCCATCAACTCTCTGGCAACTCAACTGAGCCGCCAATATATGCTGGAAAGCTTTCAGAACTGGGCATGTTCCACACACACCCAAAACTAACAGTGCCTGACACTCTGTATCTGGAGACCATACAGCTGTCCGGAGTCCTAGCTTTCGATTCCTGACACCTTCCCATCAAATCGTGTTGTAGAGCTACCAAAGGTACTTAAAGCAATTGTGATTCCAGCCTCTGGTACGAGAGTAGGTAGCATAAATAGGAGTGACTTTCCAGCTCCAGTAGGCGGAAGAGCAATGACTTGTTCTACACCTACAACAATATCTAGCAATGCTTGCCATTGGAAACTTGTTTGAATGTTGGCATCAGGTACATCTCTCTCAATTCCATGGTCCCCAGACTTGACTGTAGGATCCCTCCCAATCAGACTCAGTGTCTGTATTATCATTTGTACCTTGCTCTTTGCAGAGATATTTAAACTTTTTCCGTACTATGCCGTCTGCAATTTGCCCCTGTCCTGATACAACAGTGAGTTCCTCCAGCCGGAAGTGGATCACTACAACAAACATTCAAAGAGCAAGATTAGTTACAGATTGTTGGATTTTCAATATATAGATATCAAAAATAGCTTTGCGGCCTGTATGACTCCTGGCCTGGGACTATGGCTCATATAACAGAGCCCATCATAAAGAAATACATTTCGTTGCAATAGAACTGTTACACCTATCGGGCTCCCTGGCTGACCAATTGTGACTCTGAATTGACATATCATATTTATGGAGACATATTGCCTTTTATTGAATTGACGCATCAACTCTGAGATAGAAACTCCGAGCGGAACTTTCTCTACACATAAAATCTCGCTCAACAAACCAAGAGGAATATTGCGTTAGGTTGTTACCGACTTCCAAAGTTATTTTTGGGTGAATACGTGTACGGTATATCGACATGAGGGGATGGCCAGTCAAACATTAATAGTTCCACCCTTTAAAACTTCTGGAACTGGTGTACTGGTGTTCGCAACTGGCTTAGAAAGACTGTTATTTCCCGGTAGGTAATGGATTTCTCTATCCTCACTCCAAAATGTGTCAGCGGGAGCTACACTCTTTTTTTTCTTCAATACCCATCGCATATAGGCGCACTTTTAATAACCCCCCCACAGGGCCGGTAGCAGTATTGAGTATCCACTTCTGACATAGTTCCTGTACTTTTCCTGTAGTTTTTCTGCCAAACCAAAACCCACTGTGGAGCCTCAGACATCTACCCATATACTCCCAAAATACAAACTCAACTCTATATATAAAGTGGGAGAACTTCGCACCAGGATCCATTAGGCTTCAAACAACATAATGCACAAAAGGTTCAATAAACATGACTGAGAAGGAGTGTTACGAGTTCGATGAGAGACATACGGTGACCATTCATGATGTAGAGTGTCTTGTCTATATCATCGTTACGATGTACGATAAGATTGCTTGGCTAGCTAGGCAACTGATTCATTTAATGTCTATGCTATTTGGTTCGAACCGGGATTCGCCGTTGAGGGTAACACGAGCAAACGGTACGACAACCTCGTGTGGGGTACCGGTTCGTATTTGTAATGACGGTGTTCCGGAACAGCAGACGAGACCAGATTCCAGTGGCAAGGCATGGATAGGTATCCGATCAGAATACACAAAGCTTAACAAGAACTATCGGTTGAGCCAGACGATGATTCAACAATTAATTAAGTACTTAAAGATAATGTCAACTGCTAGTCTGGTTGCCCAGTGAAGAAGGGGTTCTTGTATATCATAATTTAGAAACTAAGACCTAAGCACTGCTTGTTCTTGCTCTGGTTGTTTTACTTCATACATAGCTTAATTCATATCTTACTTTCTCCTATAATCAATCTTATTTAAAAGGGACTGTTTACTTGTACCAGGTTTGAACAGAAGAGCACATACTCGAACAACTGATCTGGACTGTAATTACCATATATATGTAAGTACATATAAATGTGATCCTACCTGACCGATTGCATTACTCGATTAAAACCTTCTGTTCAGACCTAACAGGGAGATTCTGTTAGTGGTTGGCAAATGACAGCAATTGAAATACTGAGATTTGCCCTGTCAAGCTTTTTTGAATATGAATTGGGGTTGGCTTGATCAATCATCTGTTGATAGAATTCAAGTAGAGACAACTCTCTCAACTTTGATTCCTGTATTATCAGTTACCTGTATCGTTCATATCCCTATCGTCACTCATTACCATATCAAGTATAGTAAGCCGAGACGCATCACAGTCTGGATCTGCATATTAGCAAGTTAACGACGAGGGGCGGCATGTGGGGTAATCCGTACCAGGATCCATAAACACAGTGTTCATACAGTGCAGAGCCTTGAAACTTGTAGCGCTGGGAAGCTATCAAGAGGGACGAGTGATTCCAATTGTTTCACTTTATATCGCTTGACCTAAAACTTGTGTTGTGCTGTTGGCCAGTTAAATGATCATTACCTCATTACCGTTTTGGGAGCTTTCAGTTCTAATTGGCTGGGGTATTTATACGCGGGGAGAGACTACTGAACTCCGCAACTAGAGCTCCCAGAGCTCCCAGAAGTACCTCGTTTCCCACGAAGACGCAAACTACTCGAACTTCGACTGCTCCCACAATTCCGATACTCGTACCCTCATTCTTCAAGAGCCAGCATGGGCGAGTCCTCTCAATATCCTAAGCTCAATTTTGAGCCCCATGCGGCAAAAATTCAAAATATTGCCTTGGATCGCCTGAGAGAGTTGACCGCTGGTGGACAGTACTCCAGTGTCAATCTCACATCGTAAGCACTTCTTTGAGTGGAGATGATGATCAGCCGTGCTGATACGGGCTATGCTAGCATGTACGTGTTGGATCGGGAATCAGACTCCAAATACGTCGGGCTCTCTGTGTACTCTGTTCCAAATCTTGAAAGGCCACTGTTCGATGAAGCCATCAAGGGGGAGTTTAAGCCAACTCACAAGGGAGCTTCGTTTGGGCCTAGTTGGTCCACTCACTGGTTCAAGGTTGTCCTTATTGTTCCAGAGCGTTTCCACAAGTACGGCAGAGTAGAGTTCCATTGGGATGCAAATAATGAAGGTTTGGTGTATTTGGAGGATGGTGATCCCGTACAGGGGCTTACTGGGGGAGGTGAGCGCGTGGAATGGGTCCTGCCAAAATCATTCTTGAATGGAAAGCCACATACCTTTTATGTCGAGATGTCGTGTAACGGAATGTTTGGAAACCCAGATGGGGATACTATCCAACCGCCGAGTCCGGACAGATAGTCAGTTGACCACTTCGTTGGTAACAATATAGAGAGAAGGGCTAATTTGGGTCTGGCCAAAGCTTTGACTTGAGCACAGCAGATATCGTGGCACCAAACATGGAAGCAAGACAGCTCAATATCGATTTCTGGATTCTTGGTGGTTAGCATCCTCCATGCCTATTTCTAGGGTGGAACTTACTAGGAGTATAGATGCTGCTCGAGAATTTCCTTCGAATTCTGTGGTATGTTTAGTAGGCACTGTGTTCTGCTCCATCTGACAGATATTTTGTCCTAGGAAATGCACAAAGCCCTCACAGTTGCTACGGAAATCATGAATACCTTTAAAACAGGTGACCAGGAATCTGTCCTCGCATGCCGACAGATTGCCCAAAAATATCTGGGAAACAAGATCAACACCGCCGATGTATACAACAGTGACCTGAGGCCAATTGTATTTGCGACAGGACACTGTCATATAGGTACCTAATTTTTGAAGGAGCCTAAAACCATAGGCTAATAGTTTTAGATTGCTGTTGGTTATGGCCATTTGCAGAGACAAAACGTGAGTACGGGTCCCTGAGATTTTCAGTAGCGAGCTCACATTGCAATAGGCAAGGTTGCCCGATCATGGGCTTCTCAAGTTACCTTAATGGAGGAATATGATGAACATCATTTTACTGCTTCATCAGCCCAACAATATTACTGGCTCGAAACTCGATACCCCAAATTGTTCAAGCGTATTAAAGCTAAAGTACATGATGGAAAATTCCAATATATTGGAGGGTCAGTACAAAACCCTAAAATATTTGGTATTGACACTAATGAATAGAAAGTTCATGGGTAGAGCATGACACGAATATGCCTTCGGGCGAGTCCCTAGTCAGACAATTTTTGCTCGGGTATATGTTTTCACAAAGATTGAAGGAATAGTTCAGGGTAACTAACCGAATTTAGGCAACGGTACTTTCAAAGTCGCTTTGGCAAACGATGCGAGACATTTTGGCTACCAGGTACGGATATATGTTTTTACCTTTAGAATCTTCGCTTATAATCGCCTTCAAGACACCTTTGGGTATAGTCCCCAATTGCCACAGCTTTGCCGCTTGGCTGGAATGACGCGATTCCTTACACAAAAACTCTCGTGGAACAATATCAACAAATTCCCGTAAGTGATGATCTTGCATATGAGGTGAAAGGTGCACAAAATTAACAGAATTATCAAGCCATACGACATTCAATTGGGTGGCTTTAGATGGGTCCCAGGTCATATGTCACATGCCCCCATCAGAAACGTGAGTTCCTTTTATGATTTATTTGGTGACATACAAGCTGAGCGGAAGCAGGTATACCGCAATGGCACACTTCGGTGACGTGAAGCGAAGCGTAACCCAGCACAAGACTTTGGATAGTGATGAGACTTCTTTGCTTGTCTTCGGCTATGGCGACGGTGGTGGTGGCCCAACTGCAGAGCACATTGAAAAGCTAAGGAGATGCCGCGGGATGAGTGACACAGGTACAATGACTGCCTTACTATCAATGAGCGCTGCTAATATTCTTATAGTTGGCTTGCTTCCAAGGGTTCACATGGGTGATTCTGTTGACGACTTCTTCTCCCGCGTCGAAGGAAAAATTATCAATGGCATTAAATTTCCCACGTGGTATGGGGAATTATATTTCGAGCTTCACAGAGGGACTTACACGACACAGTCAAACAATAAGAAATTCAACCGCAAGGCTGAAGTCTTGATGAGGGAGATTGAAGCAATTGCCACATATGCTTCAATCCAGAAGAAAAGATACCAATACCCAAAGAAGGATATTGATCATCTTTGGCAATTGATTTGCTTGTATGTCAGCGCCCTCACATTCCTGGAATAGAATGTTGTGCTGATTTCGTTAAGGTGTCATTTTCATGATTGCCTTCCTGGGTCTTCTATAGCAATGGCATATGAGGAATCGGATAAGGCAAGTTACAACCATAAGGCTTAACTCTATATGTGACTAACTCCTTTATAGATGTATGAGGAAGTATTCACAATGGGTGCCAAGTTGTTTGAAGACGCTGCTGCAAGTCTTGGGATCTCGATAATCCCAAAACTTGGATCAAGACCAGTTGCTATCAATAATGAACAATGGCCACGCACAGAAGTTGTGCGAGTTCCAAAAGACACAGTCATTACAAACAAGCAAGTTGCAGAAACACACAATTATGCATTAGTGTCCGCTTCGGGGCCGGGTATTGCTAGAGTTGTTGATGTGAAACCTACTTCAGCTGTATCTGGTGAGTCTGATGTCCAATTCGGTGTCATTTTACTAACATTGGATGACTCTAGCTACCGAGGTCAGTTTTGGTATCTTTGTACTGAGAAATGACAAGCTTCAGGCTACGGTCAAAGGAGGGCATATCACAAGCTTGATAGATCTCACCTGTGATAGAGAGATTATTCCCCAAGGGCGCAAGGCAAATCAGTTTGTCATTTTTGACGATAAGTAGGTCATTGAACCATTCTAACGAGTGCATTTGATGCTTATACCTGCTAGACCTCTGTACTGGCAAGCCTGGGATGTAGAAATATACCACACTGAATCCAGGGAAGAGATACCTGATGGAAAGGTCACCATAATAGAGAAGGGGCCATTAAGAGCAGCGCTCACTGTGGAAACGAAGATCAGTTCGACGAGTTGGATCAAGACCACTATCAGCCTAGCCGCCTCCACTGCTGGTGCTGGGTCATATATTGAGTTCGACAATGAAATTGAATGGGATGAAAATATGAAGTTCCTCAAGGTCGAGTTTCCCGTAGATATCTACAATACGGAGGCTGCATATGAGACGCAGTAAGTTGCCTTCCAAGCTCTAACAATTTATGTAGCCACTGAATTTCCCTGATTTTCAGGTATGGTATTATTCGACGCCCAACGCATTACAACACAACCTGGGATGCAGCCAAATTTGAAGTCTGCTGCCACAAATGGGCAGATCTCTCAGAACATGGATATGGAGTTTCTATTTTGAACGACTGCAAGTGAGAACCCCAAACCCCGATGCCCTAGTACTTGCGTTAGTAAAGGTGCTTACAACACTAGATATGGCTTTGCAACTAGTGGCAACCTGATGCGTCTCAGTCTCATCAGGGCTCCTAAAGCACCAGACCCAAATGCTGATATTGGCCGACATAAATTCCGCTATGCAATTCTTCCACATCGTGGTGGCGTGACTGAAGAAGTTGTCCGCACCGCCAGGGACTTCAATAGCCCTATGCAAGTTAGTTACGTTGGACAAGGCTATGACGACAAGTTAGCCTCATTGGTCAGACTTAATGGAGCTCCTGGAATTATTCTGGACACGGTGAAGTGAGCCTTTCTACTCTAGGGCGCAGATTCTAAGGCTAACTGATCTACAGGCGCGGTGAAGATGATAAAGACATCAAGGGCGAAGAGGTCCTCAAAGATAGGGCAGGAAGATCCGTAGTTTTGAGGCTGTATGAGAGTTTGGGTGGGAAGGCTTCTACAATCATTACGAGGTAAATAACATTTCAGGGCTATACAGGGTGAATTCAACTAATAGAGTAAATAGTTCTCTATTCGTGAAGGAAGTGTGGAAAACCAACCTTTTGGAGGATGATTTGGAATCGGTCGACCTGATGAAGGCTGGGGCTAATACTACTTTCAAAATTACCCTGAGGCCATTTGAGGTAGCAACCTTTAGGCTTCTTCTCGGCTAAAGATTGGGGCTATATGACCAACCCGATGAATTTGGCGGGATATAATTTGGTATTGCCCAATGAAGGGTCTGCATGGATCGGAACAAGCCCGTTTGGATAATATGCAATAGTGCTGTTTTGTATCTTGTGATCACAGCTTCCAAATAAAACATTCGCTTGAGGAAACATGAACGCAATAAAACCGTGACTTTTGTATTACCCTTAACCGCCGTCGATTCTGGAATTCTAGCTCTTATCGTAAAGAATTAATTAACGTCATTATGCGGAAGCCTCAACGGCTTTACCAACTTTTTCCCGGTCATTTGGCCCCTTCAATGCTAGATTAGAACCTCCGTGCTTCCGTTTCCGTTTCTTCTTCCGCTGGGCTCCTCCTTCTCCTTCTCCTTCCCTGCCTTCCTCGCTACTCTTCTCTTCTGTCACTTTCGGTCTTTTTGCCAATCTTTCCTCGACCACGTTCTTCTTCGTCGGGTTCGGCAAAAATCTCACTGGTAAAGCCTTCTTTTTCTTCTTCACACTCAACGGATTCGGCCCTCGTGGCCCCTTCCTCCTCCTAATTGCCGGTGCGGCCTCGAACCCCGAACCTTCAACCTCCCCCTCTCCCCCAACCCCCCTATTTTCCCCCTCCTCTTCATCCCTCTTCCTCTTCTTCTCCCTCTCCCTCTCCGCCGCCTCCCCCCTAGCACTTACTTCTACCGCCCTCCTCTCACTATCCTTAATCCCAATCGTAAATTTCTCCCATTCCTCCTTTTCTCTCCGCTCCCAGGATACATCTGCCATCGGCTCAATAATCATCACAGAGCGGTTGATATACACTAGAGGAACTCCGGGGATACTTCGTAGGTACGCTCTGAGATCTCGGGATTGTGTGGCCACGATGTAGTGGTGCTTATTTTCGCCGGAAGGGGAGACAATGCAGGATTGGATGCAGTCGAAGTTGGAGAGAGGTTCAGAGAGGGTGTGATGCCCGCAGCGGCGGCGTTCGAAGGTTTTGGCGAGGGTGATAGCAGCATCTTTTTGGGTTTGGGTGAGGTTGGGAGGGTCGGTTGAGGGGCAGGAGGTGATGGTGGTTGTGGTGCTGGACTTGCTGGGGTTAGTGAGGAGGGTGTAAAGGTGTCGGATGGAGCATTGGGTTATCACTGTTGGAGTTAGTAGCCAAATTGTGAGGGAAGAGCGGGGAGCGAGAGGGAAGATAAATAATGGAGAGGGCATACTAGGCTTTACTGTCCCGTGAAGGCACTTCTCTAATCCTCTCACCAGCTCCATCTTATGTTTGGTCGCATCTAGGACGATCTGTGAATCCATCAGTACCTGGTACGGTGCTCGGAAGCCGAATGTATGCGCGTAGGCATTCATCAGCTTCTTGTACTGCTTTGCTCGTTTCCCTCTCATGGCTGCGGTGAATCCAAAGCCGAGGAGTAAGTGATAGGCTTTATAGTGTAACGACCGGGAGCTGTTGGCGTTGTGTAGAACCCTCGACCGTGAGGATTCAATCTCGGTTGAAAATAGTTTAGTTGCAAGGGTTGTGGTGCCGAGATTTACAGTACAACAAATTGGGTTAGACGTTACCTATGGCCTCAGGTCGTTTACCCTCAACTTCAGACTCTACGGAACGATGGGAATTTCCGGGGCCACACTGCAGAACTGGTACCGGGCGAGAGCTGGAAATGTCCATGATAGGTACTCTTACTCTACTGTTTGTTCTACTGTATATGCCTCACTGTGGCCTGAGTGTAATACACACAGGGAGCCCTTTGTTGATTGCGCATGTCCATCGATAATCAAAACAAACAACGCCCACCCCCCGATGCCCGTTGCCGCCAAGACCCGAGCCCGAGCAACTCGGCTCACACGCCAAGCCTTCCGCTCGCGCATCCGAACGCGAGTTTCCAACCACTCAACTCAGAGCCCGAGAGAGTTAACCCACCACAAGCATGTCTTCATCCCGTGAGCATCACCTCCCCACGGCTATGCCCGCCATCCCATCCAGATAAGCTAATTGACGAAACAGAGGCGCAGAGACAAGAGCGTCTGCAAGCGAGGCTAAGAGGAGCTGGGTGGGTTACCCTATAATCAATGCTCCCATCCAAGTACTGACGGGCCAATTCCCCAGGACTACTGCCTTCTCCGGAGGTTTCAACTTTGGCTTTACTCTACCGCAAGAGCCGTCGCCGCCACCGCCACGAGAACCAGCACCAGCACCATCTCCACCTCCACCTCCACCTCCACCTCCGCCTCCTCTTCTGCCTATAGAACCTCTATCCCGCCCTCTACCAGAACCAACCCCTCGTCGGGCTACCCCAAAACAAACCCCGTCAACCAGGGCTTCGCCTAGGTTTAGCGCTGGTCCTGTTGAGACTCCTGCGCAACGATCCACCCGCTCCTCAAACCGACTCTCACATGCAGCATCACCACTGCAGCAGAGCGCCCAAAGCTCTATTCAACGGAGTTCTGGGCATAAACGGAAACAAGCCGATATCACACAAAATGAGACGTCATTTGAACGGGCCAGTATCACTGCGACTACCCTAGAATCCAGCACCCTAAGCACGCTACTTTCTTCACCCACAGCTCCAGTCGCAAGCACAGGGGCTATACCAGCTGTTACTCAACAGACAAGAGTACAACGAAGGAGGGAGCCTTCTCCGGATGAGTTCCTCACACCTGGGGATGCTGTTTCTACGAGACTATTTGGCAGGGAGAGTAGGACACGGTCGAATGGCTTTATTGATCCAATACAGGGGAATGCGTTCCATGGCCTGGATGATGAAGTCGAAGGGGAGGGTGATGAAGATGAAGCTCGGTTAAACACAGCATCTCTCGTAGGAGAAATATTGGAGAATTTAGAGGAGGAGGAACGGCGGGAAGGAGATGATACTATCATGGAAAATAGTCCGGAGGAGCTAGACGAGGAGGAGGAGGAAGAGGAAGGAGAAGGAGCTGGAGAAGACGAAGACCGTAATGAGGAAGATGAAGAGGCGATTAAGGATGAAGAGTCGCAAATTAAACAGGTCAGAACCCCCGGGGGCACCAAACGCAGGAAAGTCATACCAGAAGCAGAACTAGAGGAGGAGCTGCAGGAGGAGGTGCAGGAGTTGGCAGAAGAAGCAGAAGAAGACGGCCCACAAGAATCCACCCCCAATGCCTCCCCTAAACTCCACAGCAAGGCCTCCAAACCCATTAAGCCCGCCCGCGCCCCCGCCCCCGCCCCCCGCCGTCGGGAAACCATCGAAATCACAGTCCACCGCCTCTCCAAACCCAAACCCAAATCCAAATCCAAATCCAAATCCCACCCCCAATCCAAAAAAAAACTCGCCACCATCCCAACCATCAACCCCGTCGATGTACTCTCCCAAATATTCAAAGAAATGCTCAAAAAGCAATACGAGAAACTCAATTCCCCCATCGCCAAGCTCGCACTAGAAGTCTTCGCGGATGAAGTCGAGGTGCGATTATTGGAGCATACGGATACGTTGAATACGACACTGCAGGCGGCAAAGGAGCTGAGGAGGTACCAGAAGGTGAAACAAAATAAGAGGGAGGAGTTGATGGCGCTGAGGATGGAGTTGGGGAAGGTGGAGGGGGAGATTGATGAGGTTAGGAGGAGGTTTGAGAAAGGGAGTAGGGAGAGTAAGGTTTGTTTTATTCCCCCTACTATCCAAAATAACTATTCCCTTTACTAGCTGCTCTTCAGGCTAGGGTGATAGCTAACATATCTTCCCCCCTAGAACAAACACTCCATTTCCCAGTGTCTCGAAACCATCGCCGCCTCCCTCGACCTCCGCCGCGCACATATTTCCGCCAACTCCTCCGCCCCCACCAACCTCGAAGGCTCCGTCGATCTCCTCCTCCGCAAACTCTCGAGCAAAGTCATCTCCTCCCGCCAGCGCCGATTCAACCCTGATGATGAGGGACTTGAAGAAGGTGACAATGAAGACATGGATGAGATGTTTCAGGAAGAAATGGGTGCGGGTGGGGATGGGTTGGAGACAGGGAGTATTTTGGAGAGAGTCAGGGGGTTCAATAGGTTTCTGGAGAGGACGGAGGTGGTGGTCCGGGAGGCGCATACGAAGAGGACGGGGGAGGGGAGGTAATGATAGAGGGTGCGCGAGAATGGAGTGTTTCAATTCATTACTTACTATATTGCTAGGGTGTCTTTTTTTTTGTATCTATTGCTTGTTTGGTTGCTGTATTACATGTTTTCTTTGTGTCTGCCGGAGTGCTGGAGTTTGGTTGGAATACTATGATCGTGCTTACCCTATTTGATTGTGTCACGTGGACTCAGGAAAAGCAGAACCCGGAGTAACCAGGGAGCATCTTCGCATGTGTTGCTCCTAGCGGTTCACCAGCGAACATACCAAAAAAAGGAATTTCGCCTCTATATTCTCAGATTCTCGTGTTTGTGCGATGCGGAATGGGCCTTACAAGGCGAAGCAAGGATTGTCCATATTGAAAACAGCCTGACCAATACTTGCTGCTTGTTGTAAATAACACAAAACTTAAGACAGATGAAAAGGAAAAAAGTGATACAAGAAAAACGAAGAAAAGTGTACATCCAACCATCAGCTGGAGTTGCCCCCTGTTCCCAACATTAACCCAATGTCTCTTTTGCGACTTCTAGATGTTTCGTAGGCCAATTCGCCTGGATGCACATATCCAAGGAATACAACCAAGTCCCCGCAGTGGCCGGCCACTCGCCGGACCTTCGAGGCACCGTGTGGGTTCTACAACGAAATTGTGTCCATACCCCCAAAACTGTTATCAAGCTTACGTTGAAAATGGAGATCCAGACAACTTCGTCGTTTGCAGCTGATGATTTGGTTGTCGCGGATATAATCTAAATCGAAGGTTTATGAACCCCAGTGCTATATCAAAGAAGTAACTTGAATCTAACCTAAGTACCTTCCAAAAAAAATACTGCAAGCTAGACAACACCGTAATGAGTTAATCAACAGATTAGTCAAGTACTGTAATGCTTGACTTCTCATGTGACTTTGGCTGCGTCTTTACCTCGCCAAGAGCCCCGGCCCACACGATTGGATTTTATATGGAGAGTACGGTACCGTATTTCCGAAATATGTATGGGAGGTATTCAAACTCGTACTTGTCGGACTTGAAAAAGCATACAGATCACAGATTGAATACCCCTTATACGTGAATGCACATATACTGTGTATATACATGAAGAGGGATAACGCAGTTGCTATACTAAGAAAGCAAGTATTTGCTGTGATGCTCGTAAGAGGCGTAAGAGGCTTCGTATGACACACGTACTTTTCAACAGCTTTCACCAAGTACGATATGGGGTTCACACGTACAACCTAATTTTGAATACCCCTATTCAATTACAAATGTAGATATCTGCTTTCACCAAGTTCATCCGTACAACCTATGTAACCCCTATTAGTATTGGCCCTATTGGGTTCAAAGAAAGAAATTTAAATTAGTAAAAATAGAAAAGAGCAAGAGAGGGATAAGCTGGTCACAGATAATAGAGAGAACACAATAATCATTTGAGGTAAGTACTTAGAACGAATAAGGTTACACAGATGCAAATATGAATGATCAAAGTTAGTATGAACCAGAGTACAAGAAGACGAATGGTATTTTCCTCCGGATTTCCTCACCACTGACTCTGAGCTGAACTCCATACTGAGGGGAATTCTTCCATAGTTCTTTCAGCAGACTCACTCCCCTCAGGCAAGTTTTATAGTTTTGCCTCCGCTGCTTGATCTCTAACATTAAACTTTGCGGTCCACTCCTCCGTCATCTGCTCCCGCCGGCTGCAATCTTCCAAATCCCCCACCTTCTTCTTGACAACTGCAGGTCCTGATTTTTGGAAATCTATTATCTCCGCACTATGTATCCTCGCCGAGGATCCTACCGACCGGCAACTCCCCAGGGCAGCCGGTATCGTGCTCGCAGCCCACTCAACGACAGAAGAACTTCCAGGTCGCAGTCTCCAGACTATTACACTCACCATTACGACCACCAGAGCATTGTTCCACCCCCTAGCCAGCCAATTCAACCTCCGTCCCTAGGGAATTCGATTTCATCCTCTCGAGATCCGAGAGATTTAATTGAACCTGCCTTCTTGCATCACACAGCCCTACCCATAGATGGTATGTATCCACTCACCCAGAGCTTGTTCCTGACGTACGCACTCCAGCAAAGTGGTCAGTGCAAGATCACAGAGGAGCTAGACTGATGCATGCATGCGGTTCATAGGTCTTCTCGAAGGATTAAACTCCGCATCCCTTCGACTCGATGATTACTGTGACCCAAATGTCCTTCAGAACCTGCCATTTCCGTTCATGAGAGAAGTTCCCTCTGATAGGTTCTCCCTTGATATACAAGATCGCTTCCGCTTCTATGGTCGTCTGCAATTCAGAGAAATCTACACTGCCGCCAAGTCTCTGGCATACCGCGGCTGTAGGATGTATTATTTGCATGGGACACTCGGATCAGGCAAATCACACATACTGGCAGCTTTAACTTGCCTGTTGCTGAAGGAGGGCCGCCGAGTCGTGTATCTACCGGATTGCCGAGCTCTACTGCGCCATGTGTTTGGGTACCTCCAGTGTGCCTTAGTCCTGGCATATCACAGGGATAGCGATACAGCGGCACGACAATACTTGGAAAGGTGTAAAACTATCGACCAGTTAGCTACATTTTGCGACAAGGCTTCCACCGATCATAGGCTTCTATTCATCATTGACCAAGCGAATGCCCTGGAACCAGAAGATGAGGCACTAGATCGCTTCACGTTGGAAGCCAAGCGGGATGCACGCACGTTGTTAGACAAGATTGTCTCATGTCACCTGAAACTGTCTAGTGCCACAGCCAACTATTTGCATGGCATGGCCGATGAGATCAAACAAACAGGAGAGCGGAGACTGCAGATGTACGGCGGTCTTACTGATGTTAGTCCCACTGCTTGCGCAATGTTTCAGGTGAATTGACATGCTGAGTATAAACGTGTCGCAATATAGGAAGAAATGCGGTACTGGTGGAGGAATTCTGGTCTTGGGACACAACTGAACAATGAGCACCGACAGAAAATTGAGGATTCCACTGGAAGGTTGCCAATTCTCCTTAACGTGATTGACAAGCAGGCAACGGACCTGGGTGAGGCTCGGGAGGGGGATGACATAATCGAGCAACTACTGGGTGGATTGTTGGAATCTCAGGAGGCTAGGTCTATGCAGAAAGCCATCCATAAATTTGGCGAATGTCAAATAGAGAGGTATAAAGACACAGTCAGCATTGCCAGGTATGTCAGGTTCTAGCACACCGCTATCTCCACCAGGTAATAACATTGTTGACAATATAGGTTTCGGGAGGCCTGGCATACGTGTATCATTGGTGGTGCAGTCAATATTAACATGGAGCATTATCTAGATTGGAGGCATTTTTACATAAGAAACAGGAAAGGTGCAGTCACGTGTGGTATTGCTCGGCGGGTCGCCGCAGACTTTCTACGATCTCTTGGGAATCCAGAAGATTTCCTAGGACCACATTGGTCTCGCAGCTTGGCACTAGCAGGCAGTAACATGTCTATGCTAGGGTTTTGTGTGGAGCAGATGGTTCTCAGCTGGATGGCACTGAGAGGCTGCGGATTTATTGAACCGAGATTCGGGGATCGGCCGAATACGATTCTTGTCGACACTGGATCGGGGATCCTAGAGGATATATCACTTGGGCAACCCGGGGTTGTGCTCTACATTCCCAAACGGTACAACTTTCCAGCTGTCGACGCTGTGCTGGTTTCTACTGCTCCTGGGGAGGCAGCGGCAGTATATGGGATCCAAGTTACGATTTCCAAGACACATTCAAACTCGGAGGAGTTGTTCTTCCGGAACTGGGAAACGTGGCTGACGAATTTGGACCTGCCCCGTGCAAAGATCACGTTCGGCTTTGTCTGGATCCTGGAAGATCGAGGATTGTGCCCTGCCTTCGAAATTGTCCGGGAGAAGGTAATCACATTGAGAGGCCAAGGCAAAATCATATGCCCAGATTTCCGACGGCTGAGAATCACAGTTCAGGAGGTTGATCGAGACATAGGCTCTAAGCTTTCAGTGGCATGAGCACGGGTGGCGGGCGCATGAGAGATCCTACAATATGGTATTTTTAGTATAGGGTCAATGGAGAGGCGTTTGGGGGGGTTTTTTTTTTAATGGTCAGGCCCGGTACAGGTCGTTTCTCGCAACTGGCGCATGGAGAGTTATATGGCCGCAAAGTTTGTTTCCAAAGAAAAGCAAACAATATCGAATGATCTCTAGCTACTAATTACAATATCTAATGATCTCTAGCTAGTAATTTACATCGGCGCAGTTTTCTTTTTTTTAATCTTTTTTAATACTCAGTACTCTTACAGGGCCCCATATAGGGGCCCATGAAGAGCCACCCGGAAATTCGGGTGGATTGGACGGGGCAAGTACATCGGAGCAGTGAAGGTGAGGGGTCACAAGATTCTCGCATTGCGGCCTACGAGGTCCGTGCTGGTCTGAAACAGCCCGGACTGGGCTATCTCGTGGACTGGACTGTCTGACTACTCAAATGGGCCGTCCAGTCCAGCTTATAAGGCCCCCGACGAGCGTATAAGCCCCCCGACGAGCGAGCGAGCTTATAAGCCCCCCCGACGAGCGAACTTGAGGTTGAGTAACATCCGAATAAGCTGAACGAGCTCATTTTCCACGATATGACGATATGAGCTAGGCGAGCTCATCCCCCACGATATGAGCTAAAACGAGCTCCGGAACAAACGTCAAGTCAATTAATGGATGAAGACATGGTACCTTTTACCTTCCTACTCGTCGCCTTTTCCGTTGACGGTTTTTTGGCGAGAGGTTTGGTTTTTAATGGCCATGGCATGTATGTGTAGACACACTGGTCTTGTGGTACCCCATTCCGTGGGGATAGAGGTATCTAGCGAAGCAGTTAATACCTGCCACCATGGTTACCTGAGTCTTGGTATGGCTCAGGTAAGAGACCTACACCCCCGGTGATACCAATACCCGACTACAGCTGCTAACTGTAATGGCCTGATCAACCATACGGATGTGGGTAGTGCGCTATGGTAAATGGCGTTAAAGGGATTGGTCAGTTAAGAGTGTGTTCTCTGATTTATAATCTCATACATGTACTCTCTTCGTTGATGTTTCCATTACTTTCCGTTGTATGATACACAAGTATCATTATTCTATTACAGTGCAAGACTGATGGGGGTGGCACACATCATCATTAAGACTCTTGAGCCTGGTAAGTGAGACTCATTCCTTCTTAACTACGCATATTTGCTAATATACTGTCGTCGTTAAAGCGACTGGTGCTGGTAAGTAACACTTATTTACCTCCGAGGAAGCCTTACCCCCCTCTTTCTTTCTTTCCTTCACGGCATGAGGATGCACATCGAAATCTTCTTCTCTTGATACCCCATATTGACAAGCAATTCTGATGTTACTGTGTCATATAGAACCTCAACTTCAGGGTAAGTTCCTCCGAGCTTCTCTCTGTCACCCTTCCGAGTCTTTTCTATCCCAAAGATCCTCATAACAATTCGAGAGTGTTCCTCACAATCTTCCCTACTATCCCCTGAAGCCTTTGTCTTTCTTTAATACCCATGTTCCTCCCTTTTCCAAAAAATCTTTCATCAAGACAGGAGGATGTAGAGTGGGCAATCGGGCCGGGTTAGTGTCGGGTACCACTCTTTATAATACGACCCGACCTGGTTTTGTCAAGTAACCCAATTCAGGTGCTTCTGCTTCACTGGACTGGAAGGCTCTTATTGCATATATATAGATTTGATTCCTCACTAATTTCTCGGCTCTATAGGGTTGGGTGACCCAGAGACTAAGCGGAAAATAGACCAAATTATGGAAGACGTAACAGGTAAGCTCCCGCAATTATTTTTTAAGTTCTTCATTCATTGATATATTTCTTTAGCACTTCGCGGACAAAAAATGGAAATTTCCATTTCCAGAGTCAGCGCCAGCCAGTATAGAGAGCTTATTGAGTTCTTTGACTTGAAGAGAAAACCTGTGAAATTTGGCATAACTCCGACCAATAATCAGGTTAGAGAATTTCATTGGAGCTCACAGAAGGAGGACAGCAACGCGGATCAGTTCATGAACTGCTCTCGGACAATATAACCCTACCAAATGACCTTCAGTTTTTTCTGGCTAACAATCGCCTTCGGAGAAGATGGAAAGTATCGCCTAAAGGGTACAACTGATGTCGCAATTGTCGATACGGCTTGACAATATCACAGGAGGATTGCGGGCTGGAATAGAGTTGAAGAAGAGTATTGATTCAACCAATATTACAAAATACTCTATGCTGTCAACCCTTGAACTTATCTCTGCAAACATTCATTCTGATGAGCCGGTCGTCATGTTACTCACAGACTTACAACAGCATTGGCAGTTCTCGTGGTTGACTCTAGAAGGTACACAAGAGTGCCACATCGGTCTTTCCCAAGGGATTACCTTACTTGAAGATATCTTGAATGGGACTGGGGAGGGACCTTATCGAAACAGGTGTGGAATGAAGCAATATTTGGAGAATAAGATAGGCATTAAGGAGGAGAAGAAAAAGGACGTGGACATGGCGGATACAGTGGATGAAGCGAGTATGGAGGATGGATTAAGACCACTGAAAATTCGGAAGGTCGACCCTGCAGAAATTTTGCCAGAACGTGATATCGCAAACATGCGCGATGTATTTGTCATCATGTCGCCCCAGGAAATTCGTGAGTGGAAGCACAAGCATGTGATGGACTATGTATTGAAAACTCCTTGTTGGCAGAACATGTATGCCTGAGAGGCTATTCTTCAACATTATCATTTCTGTAAACTAGAACTGCGGCTCTGGACTTCAATAAAAGCAAGAAGTCCAGAGGCACGACCGCCAAGCGTTGGCACCCTGATTTTGAGTATGGTCCACGGCGTCCTGTGCGTCGTATTGAAGTGGACAAGGTTATGGTAGCAACACTAGCGGAGCGGATAGATAGGTATGGTCAACTTCACCTGTAAAGGTATGTGTGTGTGTGTGAGTGAGAGCACGTATGTGTGACTTAGTTGTTCTCCTACTACCCTATCGAAGGGTGTTCTCCAACACTCTATATATACACAAATATGCAGAGAAAGAGATAACGCAGTAAATGCCTAAGGAAAGCAAGTAATGGTAATTACGTGAGTGGCATTGCCATAAAGCAGGTATTGAGAAATACTGCAAAGCAAGTATCAATACCGCAAAGCAGGTATTGTAAGACACTAGACAAGATAACTTCTTATCGCCTGTGAAGGCAGGTAATAAGACTCAAAAAAAAGCTCTGGGTTTTGCTTGGCAGAAGTTAAGCCGGAGGGGTATTTTCTTGTTCTTCCCTTCTTCCATCTCACGGGGTATTCAAAGTTAAGTTGTACGGCCGTAATTTTGGATTTGTACGGGTCTCCACAAGTTTAGTCTGGTTGGCACAACACCCTCGTAGAGGCCACAAGTTAGCGATAAGCGTTTGATAATCGAATGGTTTCTAACAACGCTTAGTCTCATGCCAAGACCCTACTGCTAAGTTGTTCTGACGAACGCAGTGAGTGAGCTGCCGACCATACTTGGGGGTTTATCTGATTCTCTATGCAACACGTCGTCAAGGAGCGTTGCAGCATCCTGGTCAAGTCATTACGGATAAGCGACTGCACCATCACGGATCAGTTCTAGGTCAAAAAAACTGTAGGACCCCATTGCACCAAAAACAAGTTGAGCATCCCACATCGACAGCAGACGTATACAGCGAAATAATATACAATGGCCTATACAATAGCTTCGAAACCAGCATCCCGATTAAACACTATATTCCTTTGGCGCAGCGGTAGAGCCGCAGGCACATACATATCCGCCACCTCCTCCATCATCAGCACAGCACCCATCTGCGCCGCCATCGCCCGGCGAGCATTCACCACAACCCCCAATCCCTCATCATCACCCCGCCCCTTCCTCTTCCCATCGCGCCCCGCCTCACGCAAATCCACACCACCCCACCGCCCCCCCCGGCGGACCCTCTTCATCCAAACCGAGACCACCCCAAACGACAATGCCCTTAAATTCCTCCCCGGCGCCCCCCTTCTCCCGCCCACCTGCCCCCCCACCACCACAATAGAGTACCTCTCCGGCCGTACCTCACACTCCTCCCCCCTCGCGCGCAAACTCTTCGCCCTCGACGGCATCACCTCCGTTTTCTTCACTCCCGAATACCTCACCGTCACAAAGGCCCCTGACGCAAACTGGGCCCACCTAAAACCTGAAGTCTTCTCCCTCATTACCGAGTTTCTTAATTGCGGTGCACCAGTTGTGCTAGGTGAAGTTGGTGAGGACGGGGTTTGGAGGGCAGGTGATGGGGAGAGTAGCGTGGGGGGGGAAGATACGGCGCCAAGAGAGGGAGACTCAGAGGTGGTCAGTATGATTAAAGAATTATTGGATACGAGGATTAGACCGGCGATTCAGGAGGATGGGGGGGATATTGAGTTTAGAGGGTTTGATGAAGATAGTGGTGTGGTGAGGTTGAAGTTGAGAGGGGCATGTAGGACTTGTGATAGCAGTACGGTGACGTTGAGGAATGGGATTGAGAGTATGTTGATGCATTATGTAGGTCCTGCCCCCGTAACCTCCATGTTTGATGGAAGGATGGATGGGTGGGTGAGTGGATTAGTATGTGTGGATATGTGGATGATATGCTGATAGTGGAGGGGGATTTGTTACTAGGTTGAGGAGGTGAAATCCGTGGAACAGGTGCTGGACCAAGAAGAGGAGATAGCGTTGAAAGAGTTTGAGAAATTTGAGGAGAAGCTTCGAAAAGCAAATGCGGCCGGGGGGCCAGCTGCGTAAGGGCGTATTATCTTCGAAAAAATCTACATACCTATTCATCATTGGACAGAACTACCAGGGCAATTTCTGTGATGGCCTCTGTTGTCGTAGGATTTGGCTATTACATATAATTGGGGGTTTTTTTTGGGGGGGAGGTGCACGGGGGAAGTAGAGTATAAGAAGTCTTGTAAACAATGCATACAACGGACGGAGTTTTATCAGGAATCGAGGAGAGCTATACAATACAGTTGTCTTTTTTTTTTTTTTTTTACTTCCCATTATTGACTCTTTCATTCCCTATATTTTAATTTTTAAGATATTTGCCCCTCCCTCCTAGCCTGACTTGCACTAGCCCCTCGGGCAAGCCAGACTACCTCCCTCCCTCACTCTCTCGAAAAGAGAAAAATAAAAAAAAAAGATTAATAATTGGAGGTAACTTTTTTCCCCTCCATACCTTACATACAAACATTACATACATACATTCACCCATTATACATAATCTTACAACATACTTAAAAAAATCATTCGTTACATGAATACCTTATTCTAATTATCCAAAAAAGTGAATCACTTCCAGGAAATCCCATCTTTGGATAAATCAATATTCTCTAGGGATACTGTTCCCAAGTTAAATCAAGCCAGCAATAATCGAATCGAATACTACATGGGGGAGTTGAAAGGAAACGCAAATCTAAGAAACAAGTAGCAGCTAAGGGGAGGTCGAAGTTCGATATTATCGGGCTGTGGCTTGCAACTCACCAAGCTGTATGATTAGTTAGCGTATCATCGCCAAGAAGTTGAACGCGCCACACACAAATAATTGTTATGCAACTACCGGTAACGAAGCTGCTACTGCTACAACCAATTAAGCATATAATGAGTACCGGTAGTATAATGTACTGTTCTGGCTAATCGTCGTCGCCTCGAGTTTGTACAACACGTTAATTTATGTATTTCTTATTATTACCAGTAATGTATTTCTTTGCACGCCTAAGCCGCTAGTGTACCGAGTTGGGCAGTGACTGCCGGATCAGGATATTACTCCTTCCTAGTATGATAGTGGCCAGTGTGAAAAAAAATGTGAAAAACAAACACAAGAGCATGTGATGATAAGGGATCCATCTCAGCCACCTCGACTGCAATGAGAAGCAAAGAGGTACGATATGTATCAGCATATACTGTATATATTACTAATATTCTTTATATAGTCATACATATCTACTGATAGATATCTCACAAAAAACAGAAAACTCCTATAAACGAGACAAAACGGTTCACCGCGCACTCCAGTCGAAGAGGAGTACGCGGCTAGTCCGCCCGGGAAGGAATATGTTCCCGGATATATTTCTCAGCCGACTCTGGGAGTCGAACTGGGAGCTCTTCAACAGCTTGTGTTGGGGTCCCTACCCAACCCGAAACATAGAGGTGTGGGCTGTACAAATTCCCAGTTACCCACGTCTTCCGACCTCACATCATGTCCATCGAGTCAAATGCATTTAGAGAACATGCTTGGTACTCTTTTTTTATTTAATTTTACTCAGTACTCATATGGGGTCCCAATAAGGGGAACATAATGAGCAACCTGGAAACCCATGTGGATTCAGGATAAGGCAAGTTAATCTGTCAGGTCTGGCGGCTAGAATACCAACTGGCAAAGCAGTAACAAAGACGATAAACTCAAGTGCCAATCGGCAAAGCAGATGCAAGGTAGAAAATAAGGATCCAACCAAAGAACCTCCGTGCTGTGTCATTATATCAACCTCCAACACACTCACAATCTCCGCACCCGTGCACGCGCCCCTGCAAGCTTGGAACCTATTTCCTTGTCAACCTCCCCCACTGTAAACCTGTGCCGCTCGAAAGCTGGGTATACAAGCTTTCTATCCCCCCTCAGAGTCACTACTTTTTCTGGCACATTTTCACGTGCAGGGCGAAATCCTCGATCCTCTAAGACCCAGACAAACCCGAAGTGTACCTTTTCATGGGGCAGACCTAACTGATCCAACCAGCTTTCCCACTTCCGGAAGAACATTTCTTCCGAGTTTGAATGTGTTTGGGAAATAGTAACCTGGATCCCATATATTGCTGCTGTATTCTCAGGGCCAGTCTGAACTAGCACAGCATCGACAGCAGGAAAGTTGTATACCGTCGGAATATACAACACAACTCCCGACTGTCCCTTTAACACATCCTTTGGGATCGCGTCAACCAGCATAGTAGTCGGGCGCTCCCCGAATCTCCTTTCAATGAACCCGCAACCTCTAAGTGCCATCCAACTTAGAACCATCTGTTCAACGACAAATCCGAGCATGCACACGTTACCCCCTGCCAATCTTAAACTGTGCGACCATTGTGGTCGCAGGAAATCCTCCGGGTTCCCAAAGGATCGCAGAAAGTCAGTTGCGGCCCGCCGAACGACTCCACACGTGACTCCGCCATCACCATCGTGAACATAAAAATGCCTCCAGTCAAGATACTGTTCCATGTTCATAGTTACTCTTCCACCGACAATGCAAGCATGCCAGGCATCTCGAAATCTATCAAGTAAATCACATTGTCAACTTACGTGTGCGATATATAGCAGTTGCGGGTGTACCACAATCGAACCTACCTGGTGATGTTAGTTGAATCCTTGTACTTCTCTTTTTGACATTCTCCAAAGTGAAGAATGCGTCGTCGCATTAGAAGAACCTCACGGGACTGCGACAATCCACCCAACAGGTGCTGAAAGAGATCCTGCATTTCTTCAAGCCCACCTTGGTCGTTGGCCTGAATCGGAAGCTTGTCGAGAACATTCAGGAGAATGGGCAACTTTCCTGTCACATCTTCGATTCCCAATCGTTCTTCCTGGCTCAGTCTTGTCCCCAGACCAGTATTCCTCCACCAGTAGTGCATTTCTTCCTATATTGCGAAAGTGACGTAGTCAGCAAATCAATGCACACGAAATATTCTGATTCCTGAAAGATTAAATAAGCAATAGGAGGTATTAACTTCTGTCAGGCCACCGTACATATGCAGCCTACGCTCTCCTGTTTGTCTAAGCTGATCGGCAATGCCATGCGCATAGTTCGCTGTGGCACTAGCCAATTTTAAATGCCTGGCCGTAATTCGGTCTAACAAACTTCTTGCATCTCGCTTGGATGCTAGTGTGATGCGGTCTGCAGACTCGTCTTCCGGATCCAGCACGTTGGCCTGGTCCACAATAAACAGAAGCCTGTGATCGGAGGAAGCCTTGACACAAAACGTAGTCAACTCCTCAATTGTTTTACAGTCTTCTAAGTATTCCCGTGCTACTTTATCGCTCGGTGCGCAGTATGCAAGTACCAATGCAAATTGTAAATACCCAAATAGGTCAAGAAGCAGGGCACGGCAATCTGGTATGTATACCACTCGGTGGCCCTCCTTCATCAACAGACAGGTTAAAGCAGCTAGTATGTGGGACTTCCCGGAGCCTAGTGTCCCATGCAGATAGTACATGCTAGTCCCCTGGTATGTGAGGGACTGTGCGACATTGTAGATCTCGCGAAATTGGTGACGCCCGTAGAAGCTGAATCGACCCTGGGAATCAAGGGCGAACCTATCATTCGGAGTTTTCCCCAGGAATGGAAATCGCAACTGCTGCACCAGATTCGGGTCACAGTAATCATTTACCCGGAGGGACGCAGAACTTAGGCCTAGGATAACACCTACAAACCACATATGTGAATCAGTGATGCTATTCGGTAATCGTATGGTTCACCAGCATGCTCAACTGCCTGATTCAAAAACAAATAGTGATTAGGGAAGGCATACCTTGAACCGGGAAGGGGGAAGCAGAGAAGAAAGCAGGTTCTTGTCGAGCTCTGGAATGGGGAAGTGCATAACCAGAGGGTGGAATTGGATCCTGGAAAGACGGCATTGGTTCTCCGGAGGGTGGAATTACCCCCCCCGGATGGAGGCCGTGTGAGTGATGAACACGATATCGAGACCGGGAGCGTTTTCTACCGTGGTGCAAGCTGCGAGAGTCATGATTGGGGGACCTCGACCGGGAGCGCTTTCTGTTGTCAGGAGAGCTGCGAAAGCGATACCGAGGGCCGGGAGGAGTCTCCGGTCGTGGAAGTGGTGCCCGGTGAGGTTGTCGCCAGTCGTCGCGGTAGCTAGAATGTGCCATGTTAGAATCTAGGGATAATGAGGGAGGAATTGGATCTCACGAGGCGGGCCTTGACTCCCTGGAGGGTGAAATTTCAACCCGAGGATGTCGGCTGTAGGAGTCATGATTGTGAGATCGCGACCTGGAGCGATTTCTATCGTGAGTCGAGCTGTGAAATTCATATCGAGGGCCAGGCGGGGTTTCCGGTCGGTGAGTTGGTGGCCGGTAAGTCTGTGAACCGTATTCACGGCGCCTGGAGTCTGCCATAGTAGAATCTTGAGATAATACGATGGTATGGAAGTGAGCACTATGAGAGCGATTGAATGATCTCAGTCAGGCTTGGAGTCCAAATCGTTGTTCACTTGTCTTTCCCTCGCTCCCAAGCTCAATTCTGATTTTCCTAACTATGTAAACCTCTATCTCTAGCGTTACCGCTAGAGGTACCCCCTCTAACTTTAGCCTTATACTAGTGACTAATAGGGGTAGTCAATTGTTATTTGCTTTGATGGTTATGTCAATAACGAAGCGCCTTGGCAGAGCTAAAAATCCCAAAAATAATTGACCACCCCCAATGTTACATTCGCTTGACAAATCAATTGGTTCAGGGTGGTAACTTTCCATACCGATATATGTTCAGACAACTATCTGCGATCAATTCCCTATGTTATACATATAAGAAATCTATACTACCACATGATATAGCATCCCAATCATCATTCTCTACTTATACATACCCAGCGCTCAATTAAATCTTCAGTTAAGCCTGCTTAGTAATATCGAAATCACTTCTCTCAGCAATCATCGAAATCACTCCCTCAGCTTCAAATTATCAACATGCCACGACTCACTCAGCGGAGAGTGTTGTTAAACAACATTTGGGGGGTTATAGAGCGCAGTAGCCCCCTCTCTTGAGGATGAGCTCCTGCGAATCCAAGGCATGAATCAAACATGCATTTACTTTGGAAGAGTGCGAGTGTTATGAATCGGTGGCGGGAGCCCACGGGCTAAACAAAGGTCCAATATGGCCAATGCCGAGTTGGGCGACATAGCAAACCACGGAGCGAGCAAGGCCAAGCACGTACAAGCAAGGCCGTGAAGGCACAAGGAGGGCGGGCAAGGCAAGAAGGGCAAGCGAGGCAAGCAGGGCAAGCAAGGCGAGCAGGGCAAGCAAGGCGAGCAGGGCAAGCAAGGCGAGCAGGGCAAGCAAGGCGAGCAGGGCAAGCAAGGCAAGCAGAGCGAGGCAGGCAGGCACGAGCAGAGCCAGAGCAGAGCGAGGCAGGCAGGCACGAGCAGAGCCAGGCAGGCGCGAGCAGAGCGAGGCAGGCAGGTACTAGCAGAGCGAGGCAGGCAGGCCAGAGCATTGGAGGACTTGGGTAGAACCAGAGTCTCAGAAGGCGAGGGACTTGGGCGAAACCAGAGTCTAGGGGGGGCGAGAGACTTGGGCGCAACCAGAGTCTAGAGGGGCGAGGGACTTGGGCGCAACCAGAGTCTAGAGGGGTGACATATCCAAGTACGGGTGCGACATGTCCAAGTACGGGTGCGAGGCAGTCTGAGCTATACTCGAGCGGGAGAGATGTATATATTGCTTAGGGCAACTACATACAAGACATGATGAAGGGAACAAAGGCGGGGAGACAAGTAAACAAGGTAAACAAGTTAACAAGTTAACAAGTTGTTGCGTGAGGAGAGAAGAGAAGACAGGAAGAGAGAGGACTGGCCTCTATATATAGAGAGCCAGCCCCGCGGAGGCCACCACGCAGAACACAACGGAAGGGACATGGAAGAACAAGAGAGCAGGGGTTTAAGGACGAGGTATTGATATAAAGCTAGAAAACCATATAGCTTACATATCCGTGAGGTCTAGATCTGGTGGAACCTTCGAGCAGATTCCAGAGATGAGCGAATACCTGGTTAAGATTCCCGGGATGCGGTCGGTTATCTTAGCAGGTCAGAGTCCGGGGTCAGGGGTCAGGGATCAGGGTGGCCGGGATCGTGGCGATAGCCAGCAATAGCACATTTCGTGCTGAGTCAGGGTCATGTGAGGCCGCACGTGAGCATAGGCTAGCGAGTGCTCCGGAGCCGTGGTTCAGGCGAGGTTGCTGGGATCGTGGCGATAGCCAGATTGCTAGCGATAGCCAGATTGCCAGCGATAGCCAGATTGCCAGCGATAGCACAGCAGGTCAAGGTTATGTGTAGCCGCACGTGGATATAGGCTGGCGAGTGCGTTGGTCGCTAGAATATCGCTGGGGCAGAGAGTTCGAGGATCGAGGTTGTGCTGAGTCGGGGTTGTGTGCAAGCTGAGGCTCCAGTGTTCTCAACAGGCCAGGGCCTGTCCAGGCCGCCTGAATAGCCTAGGCATGGCCTGAATAGCCTAAATAGCCCGAATACAGATGACGCTCGATACAAGCATATCGTTGGGACGGAGGGAAATATGCTTATAACCAATATATTCTTATATCACAAGAAATTGAGCAAGTATGGAATAAACTCGGAAAAGTTGCGGAACATCATATGAATATAACAGAAGCATATAAGAGACAAATAAAAAGATATACAGGAGTACAGGGCCAAAATCTCAAGAGGAGGAGGAGCTAGGAGTTCCGAGAGGACCCAGAAAGTCAGTGATCCTGCGCTGAACATGGGGATGCCGGCGCTGAATTTCCAGAGTCTCAATACGTTTTTTCTCACGGTTGAGCACATCCTGTAGCTCGGTGATGTTGGCTGTTGGTGCGGCTTGAAGTGAGAAGCGGAGTAAGCCTTCAATATATGCTAACGCTTCATGCGGAGTAACAGGAGGAGGTAATGCAAGCGAAACCTCAGCATCTGGCTCATCGGCTTCATTAGGAAGATATGCTGCCAAAATCCCGTTCTCAATATCAATAACTAGTCTGGTATCATAACTGGATCTTCCACGGTTTCATTGGGTGTTTCTTATCGATAAGTACCTATTTGTGGTTTAGCGCATCTCTCGATATAAGCATATGTATGGTGACTAAGCGAAAAAAATAAGAATATTCTAGTATCTAAAATATGCTTATTTACTATGTAGAACCGGCGGAGATATGCTTGTATCCAATATATTCTTATATCTGGTATGCTTGTATCGAGCGTCATCTGTAGCTACGGCCTAGACGGCCTGAATAGTCTGGACGGCCTCCTGAGGTCAGGCCGGGGCCGCCCCAGGCGGTTTCAGGCCCGCACGGCCTCGGCCCCCAGGCCAGGCTTCAGGCGGCCTGGTCGGCGGCCGGGCCGCTTGAGAACACTGCCCAGTGGCAGTGGCAGTGAAAATCTCACAAGGCTCAAAGCCTCCCAGGAGCGGGATCGAGATAGAGCTAGGGGACCTCCTGGCAAAACGCCATTCCAACCACTACGACACTTCAATCTCCTGGATCCGCTCCCACATCGGTATCAAAGGTAATGAGGAGGCTGACTGGCTAGCTGCCCTCGCATCCGCGCGAGGTCAATTTACCGTCCAGGAACCCTTGGTAACAGAAGGAGGGATCAGACAGGCCTCCAAAGCCTCTCGAATGCCCTCTTCTACACGACCAACGACGAGCCCTAGGCAACGTAAAAGACTGGGAAGATCTGGACCGACCGATTTGGATCAAGGAGGACGGCGAGGAGGATTGGGACGCAGTAGAAGGATTCTTTTATGTCATGTACAGAAAACTCTCGGGGCGAGGGGCGAGATAAAGCATGACGGATGCATACACATATATACTTATGACACATGTTCATCTCCTTGTTATTTTCTCCGGATTACTTGTTTTATTTACACCGCAGGCCTCAGTCAGGCCCCCTCGGGGTCATCTGGCATGGGAGTTCTGCGCCGCTTTACGATTTTCATTCTGCCTTGTCTCGTTTTACACATTTTGATTTACAATCTCTGTTGATTTTCTCGCATTACTTTTCGGGGAGCTGTTTGGTTTCCTTTTCGCAGGTCTCAGTCAGGCCTCTTGAGGTCATCTGGCATATAGCCGGTCAATGACAGCATGGGGGCTTTGCGTTTTATCAACTTTGTATTTACTCTCTGCTTTTCGCGCGCGGCGGACCTGGCAGATTAACTTGCCTTGTCCTGAATCCACCCAGGCTTCTGGGTGGCTCCTCATAGTCACCTTATTGGGATTGCACAGGAGTACTGAGTATTTTAAAAAAAAAAAAAAAAAAAGTGGCAGTGAAAGAGGAACTGATCGAGGAAGTTACAGCTGCAGCCAACAGATGGTATCATTGGAAACAGTGAGTGGAGCCACTATGATGCCGACTTACAGTGGATATAAATAATCAGACAAGATATCGAACAATTTCAAGTTGGGTAGCCCTGCTTTTCTTGGCTTAAAACAGTTGATATTTCCCTTCAAATCTTGGCTCTGCTGTTTATTGAGTTTATCGATCTAGTAATAGTGTCGCAATAACCCAATACAATCAATTCCTTTTATCCTTTAGAAAAAAGAAAAAAAAATCAGCATGACCAGCTCCATCTGATGGCAACAAAACACTCACTCACGCTCACACTTCACAAATCGAGAAATGCAAAAAAAGGGAAACTTATCTATTTTCTCCTTTCCTCCTTCCTCTCCCTCCAAAGTCATAAAATATGAGCATGGATGGGATGCCTTGGATTTTTGTTGTTTAGTTTTTTCTTAATGAGAGACTCCGCAGAATATGCGTTTATATTTGGATGTATAAGTTTTAGGTTTGAGGAGGTATCGGGTATAGTTATAGCTTATTACAAGGTGTATCGGGAGGCGAGTAGATGGTGGGGTTGGTTCCATCGGCGAACTTTGAATGAAGTTTGGTTGAGGAACCTAGGTTACTAATGCGTTCAGCCGCGCTTGATACCTTAATCCAAGCCCTCCACTTCATTCCCCGTAAAAGTAATAGTAACAAATTTTATTTTCCACGCCTACTATGTCCATACACAGAACAGCTCATATCCATACTCCACTGTAGTACTAGTACAAGTATCAAGTATCAGATAAGTAGAGTACACAAAATTAGGGAAACATCACGTACAGCATCACTCGAGAGAACACACTCAACAAACATACGCAAACCAAACATCGAGAAAACACCCAGGGCAAATAACTCACAAAAGGCACACAACGCACAATGTAATTAAAAAAAAGCCAGAACAGAACCCCAAAGGAACTCAGAGGTAAAAATAAAAAGTAGGTAGTAGAGATGTATGTATGCATGGAGCGATCCTATCATCGGCGCAAGATATTAATTAGCAAAGTGGATCGTATCGTATCCTCTAAATGCCTTTTGTTCCCCGACTCCTTTGACCAATGGCATACCATTCATACCCCGACAACCCACTAAGAAAGGTGAGAACCAGATCTGTGTTTGAGATAAACAAGAAGAAAAGAACACCCCCAAAAAAAACTAACCAAAGAACCCAAAGCCAGACCCAGAGAAAACTGGAAGCACTTATTCCTCCCCCACCGATTTTCTGACTGCCCAAGACCCCGAGGCGAAGCCCAGATGCACACCCCGGATACCAGTTCAATCATGTTGGGTTACACCCCAGACACTTGTCCCAATGGTATATTTTAAAAGATGCTGAAGCTGTTGAAAAGCGGTGATGCAGTCTCCAACCCGAGAAAAAGCGCCAGATAAGAAGCCCCAAACAACGCAAATAGAGATGGTGTGGCGATTGATTCACAGCACATTATATTGGCGGTGAATCCTATGCAAAATAAAGCACAAACTCCTGGACAGCTACAGCAATTGGACGAAACAAACCGCTGGGACTTGTGACCAAGTTAGGTTAATAATCAACATCATCCCAGCCTCTTCCCTTGACATTGGCCAACTCATCCATTACTAAACTTCCACCCTCGCACTCCTAATCGGGATATCCGCTGGCCTTCTCTTCTTTTGCTCCTCTGCAACCCTACTCTCCTCTGCCTCCTTCCTCGTCTGCTCTTCCTCCGCAATCTGTTGCTCGTCCTTCTCCTCAGCCCACTTGCCCCATAGTCCTTTCTTTGGCGCAATGAAGATATCCCCACCGAAGCCCTTCTCCTGCTTCACCTTGACTGCATCCTTTGTTGCCAGAACGAGAACCTCAAAGAACATTTTGGTAGCGTCCACACGGGAAGTTGTTGCAGGAGGGAGAAGATCTTGGAATTTGCGTTGCTCACGGTTGAGAGCGGCGGATTGTCGACGTTGCTGGGTTCCGCTAGGGCTGCTGGTGACGTCGGCGGCAGCAGAGAATTCGGATCTTAGGAGATGTACGGCGGCTATGGTTTGTTGGGAGAGAGGGCCGGTGCTGACAGGTTCGGGAATGCCTGGGAGAATGTCACTCTCATCGTGGAATGAGGTTCCGTTGAGGCCAGCATCGTCAATGGCATGAGAACCAGCGCGCTCACCAGGGCGTACTAACGTAATGTTAGCGGATATAGGTGGAAAGGGGGGGTGTTAGCATACGAGTCTCATCACCGGCAAGCATGAAAGTATCGTCGTCAACCATTTGGGCGTCCCTTCCACCGAAATCAAGTAACTCTCCGCTGTCGTCACCTTGGTGATCGTCATCATCATCATCGCGCTGCTTAGCTTCTACAGCTGCTGCCTCAGCGGCTACCATTCCCGCATCAAACATGCTATCGTCGCCGAGATCCAGCTGGATACGTTTCGCTGGGCTCCCCTTCCCAATTCCATCTTCCCCCTCCGCCGCTTGTTCCTCTTCTCGCTTCCTCTTGGCAGCCGCCATGCGCTTAACGAATTCGGGGCTCAGAAGCCCAGCCAGGTCAGGATGGATGTTCTTTGGATAAAAGACACTTGAAGCAAAACCTCCTGTGCGTTGCATTGTCACGAGGGCCAAAACTCCAGCATCCCGGGGAAGGAAGCTTGGTTCCTTGAGAATACTGCTGCGATCCTCCTGTTGTGCCTTGATCTGCTTTGCCTTGATTTCAGTGACAGTATCTTCCACAAGGAATCGCTTCCGTGGTGCACTGGGTTTGGCGGCAACCACTACCTCCTCCGGCTCCTTGCTACCTTCGCGGGCGTCATCCACAAAGGTCATGTCCAACACACCGGTACCCTTAGGACGAATCTCCGCTTCGAGTTCTCGTTCCACAGAAGATCTAACAGACGAAAGTGGGGACATAGAGTCACGTTTTTTACCATTACCGTCGCCATGATCAGGAATTCGGAGTCCTTCAAGTCCTTCAAGACCAAAGGAGGCAGCATTTATATCTTGCTCGTGAGAGCCCAAAATAGTCGAAATTTCTTCACCAATACCAGCTTGCCAATCCAAAGATTGATTGGCTCCAAAATCATCATCACCTCCGAGATTAAGATCTTCATCCAATTGAAGTGGCAGGTCGGACTTATCCTGTGGCCTAGCTTTCGGAGTGGCCCCAGTCATTGTGACGTCAAGCTGAAAATCGTCTCTAGTAAAATCCTCACTCATAGCTCTCGATGGAGGTCTATCTCTTCCCATTTCAATACTGATATCATCATCTTCCTCGAGGAGGTTTCGTTCCTTTACCCTTAACAGTCGCTTGTCCTCAACTTGCAATGGTTCCCCAATATCTAATCCAAGATCATCCTCAAGTTGGAGTACACTGTCTTCCATGTCAAGGCGGGAATCAGCTGCTCTACCAGTCTCTATCTGTGACTCATGGAGGAAAGTGCTATCGTCAATCATAATGTCTCGTCGGCGCGAAATGGTTTGGGAGCCTCCGTCCAGATTGAGGTCACCAAGATCGGCTAGGAGTGATGAGGGGTCTGGCATGAGAAGGTCAAGTTCTGTGATGACATCGGGAAGGGTCAGTTGGGCTGCCGAGTGGGCAGTCGTTCCCGTCGGTAGATCGACATTTCCGGGGCGGAAAGCCTGAAGGAGTCAGTAATGAAACCTGGGAGATTCAAAACTAAATCTTGGGGAAACAACTCGGAGGAATTTGTCCTACCATCTTGATCTTCATCAATGCTTCATTGCAGTCCTCATACAAATAGCGTGCTTTCCGGGAATATATCCTGACAACACCGAGCAATAATTGACCACTTAACCTCAACGCCATGGGTGCCTGGTCCTGGCCCACGATAGCCCCAACAGAAGTTTGAATATTGGACTGTAAAATATGAGTTTTCGAAAGCTTGCGTTCCAAATTGGCCGAAAGCCAGACTCGGGCCAGAGGCCCAGTCTTTGAAAGGAGTGTTTCAGAGTAAAACATTCTGAATTTTTAGCAAATACAATAGAAGGTGGGGGAGAAGTGCTGGGGTGGATCGCTAGGTAAATAGGGCTGAGGAGCAGAGTTTAGGTTGGGTAAGCGCGTTGTTTGCGATGCAGGTCGAGTTTGCTGGTTTATGTACTTTTGACTTTTCAGGTGGGTTGGCCAGGTGACGCGATGAGTAGTCGCGGGCCGCAATGAGCCAACCCCAAAAGATGGCCACTTTGTATCTGCCGACAGTAAAGCGAGACTCAGTTGCAAGTTACACGGGCAAGAAATATAGAGCGTCGTGGCGAACAATGGAGGGAGGAAGGTTGGTGCTGTGTGGGGGTGGGGGTGAGCGATGGCCGAGTACAGAGTATGTCTATACCTAATAGTCTTTATCCGGGGCGGAATGAATGGTGTTGTTTGTGTAGGCGAAAGCGACAAGCAAAGTGTCAAAGTGCAAAGTGCAAAGTGCAAAGTGCAAAATGCAAAAGTGCAAGATTGCTGCTGTTGTTATGTATTAAGCCAGCTGGGCTGTGGGAGGTGGTGATGCCGCTGGGCGATGGAGTTTGTTGATATGTTAGCCAGGACAGGACAGGTAGCGACGGGGCTGGTTAGGCCTAGGGCCATGCTCACAAGTCACGGGTAGGTAGGTATCTAGTGTTCGCATTGCTTCGCTTTTAGCATCTTGGCATGTGGCTCATACAGATTTTAAATTACATAGTCAGCTATCTAGATATTTGTATTCTCCACGTGCGTGTATGTATAGTGCTGTCGGATGTGACGAGCTGCATGATGTCTATTATTTCAAAGGTCTTTTGCTGGTTTGATGTCTATGTAAGGAGGCTCACAACAAAAGTCTTTGCACCTCCCTATTTTTTGAAAGGTTTTCCCATTGCAAATTTAGGGTGACTGCGCCAACAGCGTCACATTTCTGGGATAGAAAACCCCGATTGGTTTCAGAATTTCCCGACTTTGTGGGTAATCTACATTCACTTATTTTGAACCCACAATGCCTCTAACACCAAACAGAGTATAAAAGCTCATGCCAACTCGATTGTGAATGTGAAAATGAACAATGCTGCCCTGTCCACACCCCCTTCACTAATTTTACGACTCAACCTCCACCACCACTAACATCGTGTCTGTCTCTGGTGGCCCAATGTCCCCACATCCCTCCGCTTCCGGCAACGGTTTCTTATTCTTCCCCTTCCTCCACACTCTTTCATCCGCCGGATCAAACCCACCATTCCCCCACGTCGCCCACTCCGGTGTCTCCTCCCCCACATAATCCAACGGCCCAAACGGCTTCCCACCCTCCACCAGCTCAAAGAACTTTCCATAGTCAATCCTCGTATGCCACCTCCCCTTCCCATCCTTAAACTTCTCGCTCGCAATCAACACACAACAACTATGTGCATGCTCCGCCGCAATCCCATACCCAAGACCCCTCGTAGCAAGCTCGCCATTAAGCGCATCCACAAACTCCACAACCTCCTCATAGAACGGGACGTTGCTCATTGTCAACCCTGCCTTTGATGTAGTCGCAGTACCGCAGTATGTAACTCCCTTGATCTCCACAAAGCAAGGGAGAGCCTTCTCCACAAGGTCTGCATATCCACGGACTTCATCTGCAATATTAAACCCCTTGACAAGCGTAAGTCTGAAAACCGTGCGATGACTATTCCTCTTCTCCCTCAAGATATCCAAGCACCTATTAAACCTCTCCCAAAAGTCCCTATGTAGCGGCCTATCAATTTTCCTCAAACTCTCCTTATTACTCGCATCAATCGACACATACAACTGTGTCACTGGCCCCAGCCTTGCCAGCTCATCGGGATGTTGTGCATTACACACCAAGAAACTACTAATCCTGCTCTTATGAAGCATTCCCAAGAACTCATTGATAAAAGGATAAAAAATCGGCTCTCCAACAAGCGACAATGCACAATGTCGAATCCTAAATGCTTCCGCAAAACGATCTGCTCGGATTCCAGGAACGCCTTTGAGCATCTTGATTTTCCTGTAGTGGCCATCGACTACACCGGCAAAGATGGCTTCTGGGGGGTCAACTTTCCATCGCCACGTCGTTCCTACGGGGTTCGTGCCATGGCGCCAGCAGAATACGCATTTATTGGAGCAGGAGAGAGAAGGGGTGGTTTCCATGCAGAGGTGGGACTTGATGCCATAGAAAGAAAATTTGTAGCAGGAACCACGGCCACGAAGCGCAGATTTGGTCCATCGACAGAGCTAAGTTCAGATCAAGTACATTAGTCTTAGCAGGTTATGTGAAGGGGGAGAGGTACCTTAACACCGGAGTGGGAGCCAACAATATCATATCCTTGCTTTGTAAGAGCGTTGTAGGTCGGTCCGCCCTTAGGCACCATCTCTTTAGCCTCCTCAGGAGAACTCCTTTTGCTCTTGGTGGTGAGATCAATAGCGTGCACCCCACCCTGATTGGGCTTTCCTTGCTGTTTGCCCTTCGCTATTATCCTTCCAATATCCTCCACATCCACCACCGCCTCCCCATCTGCTCCCTCTACATCCACCTCATCTTCTGCTTCACCGGCATCCGAATCCTCATCCCCAGACTCCACAGCCGCTCTCAAATCTGCTCTTTCACCAAGTTCACCAGTGATAGAATATTCCTTAACTGATTCTTCCAAATGCACAGCCCAGTCCTTTAACTGTGCTTCTACATCTCCCTTTCCTTCACTATCCGGGTTACAATCTCCAAAGCCGATTGGGAAGATCCTCCTGCTTGCAGCGCCACCCGTCAACTTCCCTAGCCACTTATCAGCCAACTTCGCATCCCGGCAAAATCGCTTGTTCTCGCCCCATTCACTTGAATCCCCTATGCCAAATACCGAGAAACCACCAAGGGCTCGAAGGGGAGCAGTGTCAATGCGGAAGTCGTGATGGGTGTCGTCTAGGTGTTCAATGAAGGGATACGAGGGTGATTGTTCCGGAGGGTCGTAGGTGGGCAAAAGAACAAGATAAACGAATTTTGTACGGGATTTTGGCGGGGTGGGAAGAGTTTGGAAGTAGTCGTCTAATTCAATTGATTCCAGATCATGGAGTAGTGGTGACAGAATTTTCCGGGGAAGGGAGTCAGCAGGTCTTGGCGTAGTAGCAGGAGTCGCGACAGAGAAGGTGGGATAAGCTGTGGAAGTTGGGTCGGAAAAGAGTGTCTTGTGTAGAATTTCCGCCAGCTGAGAAGTTGTAGTGGTTAGGGAGGCGTAGAAGATGATGGGTTGAATGGTGTCGAAATCTGTGGATTCTGCAACTGGTGGTGTTTTTTTCCTGTACAAGGGTACCCTTTTGCCTTTAACTGTGCCGCCTGTCACTCGTTTGGGGGAGGTTTTCCGGGCCGGGAATTTCGTAGTCGTAGTTCCATTGGTGGTTGAGGTTCGTTTCGAGTCAGTGGTCAATCTGGGTGCTTTCAGATCCTTCGCACCAATATGGACAGTCTCTTGTGCCTGTAATTTTCGTAGAGAGGACCATAGCTTCAAGCCAATAACAGAGGCCGTAACAATGAATAAAACGGGAAAGCGAACGCTGTGCCAAACCAAGATGAGGCCTGTCAAAGGAATGTCCGTGAGTAGTTGCCTCTCCGCATACTGAAAGTAAACGTACCTTCACTGCCTTCTACCAGCGCAAATGACATTCCGGAGGGGATGAATGAAGGGCCCTGATGTCTTTATAGGGCTGTAGATCGGGGATGATGCAATGGCGGTGGGGTAGGTCTGGTTGGCTCAAGCCGCTGCAGGTGGGCAGAACTTCAAACCTATCTTAACTTTAACTCAAGCATGCAAGTCTTGGCGGCTACAGAGCATCATAGGTAACTTCCCTTCTCTTGAAACCGCTTTTCCTGCTGACTTTCTGACCGTCAAGGCTTTAGCAAACCCCGATTATTCATATATCACGAAATTACGACCTACTATTCTTCTACAATCATGGTGAGCTCCGGCACCGGTCAGCCCAACGCAAAGGAAAAGAAGTACGATAGACAGCTCCGCCTCTGGGGTGCAAACGGCCAACAAGCTCTTGAAGCTTCTCACATATGCCTTGTTAACGCTACTGCAACTGGCTGTGAAGTTCTCAAGAACTTGATTCTCCCTGGTGCATAGCTTAATTCCCCTGCCTTACTGAAATAGCTATGGGCTAATATACCCGTGCCCCGCGGGATAGGCATTGGGAAGTTCACTGTCATTGACGATGCTACAATAGCTGAAGTAGACCTGGGGGTTAACTTCTTCGTCGATGCAGAGGGTGTTGGGCTGCCTCGGGCGGAATATACTTGCAAGTATCTTTCAGAGCTTAACCCAGATGTACAAGGGTCATATATCAACGATGTAAACCTTCTCATTCCAAAAACTATTGAGTGATTCTAATTTTGTGACTGCATAGTCCCTATCCAACCTCATAACTTCCGACCCTACATTCATTTCCACACATGGCATAACAGCCATAATCCTCTGCTCACCACTCCCTTCACACCTAGTCCACACTCTCCAAGTGATGAATCCTGATCTAGCCATCTTCCATGTCTATTGTGTAGGATTCATCTCTTCCCTCCGGATTTTCCTACCAGAGCTCTGCATTGTCGAAACCCACCCAGATAGCCTCATCGACCTCCGCCTCTTTAATCCCTGGGTAGGGCTACTATCATTCGCAAAAAATGCGACTCGAGATATGAATGCTATGAGTGAGCATCAACATGGACATATACCGTACCTAGCCATTCTGTTACACTACCTTGAGAAATGGAAAGAGGAACATGGGGAAAGATTGCCTGGGACCTACAAGGAGAAGAATGAATTCAAGAAGCTGTTACTAACGGGGATGAGGACGGACGTTGCTGGAGGGATCGAGGAGAATTGGGAGGAAGCAGCTGCGGCTGTGTTGGCAAATGTGAAACCACATGAGATAAGCAGTGGGACAAGGGAGGTGTTGAAGGATGATAGATGCCAGAATCTGGACCAGGATGTAAGCCCTATAATACCACGGCTTTTCATGGTTTCAATACTAAACTCGACAACTTATTAGTCGGATAATTTTTGGATCATTGCCCGCGGCATAGCAGAATTCGTAGCCTCTCCAGATCAAGGGGATGGACTGCTTCCTTTACCTGGGGGTATCCCAGACATGAAAGCCGAGTCACAGGATTATGTGAAACTACAAAATTTATATCGCCAGAAGGCCGCTAGCGATTTGGCCCAGGTTGCGCAAAATGTATCTCAAATTCTTGTTAGTTTAAACCGACCTGAGACAGATATTCCTGAAGAGGATATAAGCCTATGGTGTAGAAATGCAAACCATGTGAGGAGAATACGATATCGGCCATTCATTGACGAATGGATGGTTGATATATTCCATGCTAAGGCTGTCTGTACGTTTTTTCCCACCCTCTGAATCCTGTCCCTTAAACATGAGCTAATTATATTAAATTCCCAAGACTCTGACCTGAAATACAACCCCGACACTCTGCTCCCAATCTACATTGCCCTCCGCGCTTACCAAACTTTCTATGATGAATATGGCCATGCTCCTGGTCAGGAAAACGGCAAAGATGACAGCGCTGAGCTACTTACTCATGCGAGAGTCTATCTCAGCAAAGTTGCCGACATGCTAAAGCTCCCTGAAGATGAAGAATTTCCTAGCACTGAGGTTTTGAGGGCTCTTGATATGTGGTGTAGGGAGGTTACGAGGTATAGTGGAGCGGAATTGCAAAATATAGCAAGCCTGACTGGGGGGGTTGTCAGTCAGGAGGTCCTCAAGTGTGTAACGAGACAGTATTTACCCGTGAATAATATGGTGGTTGTAGATGGGGTGCAGAGCAAATCTGCGGTTTGGGAGCTGTAAAGAGAATTGATGTCAGAGCAGGTGAGTATAAGAATGGTATAGCAAGGAGAATTTTGTTGTGGCTCGGCAGAGGATGAAGCGTTTGTTAAAGTAGATATCACAGCTCTATAATAGTGGAATGGTTGTTTGTGTGCGGTAATTTATTCCCTGGGTTATGAACCTTCTGCTCTCTTGTGCGCCCTTTGCCATCTCTGATCCAAGAGCATGTAAGGAGGTGGGCTGCACTCTGTGCCATTCAGCCATCACATTCACAGACCGCTCCCTCCGCTCTTCAATCTCATGTCTCTACCGTCTCTGAGGCCCTCGATCTGTCACCATGGCTGCCCTGTTCCAATTCATGTGGTTCGGTTTCCCGCTCTCGTCTGATGCCAGCCAGTGTCACTTTGCCAGGTTTCAGCATCCGTTTCCCTATCTCCTGATTCCCCGCTGTGCCTCGTCTGGTTGGTTGCCTTATGCATATAAGGACCTTGTCGGCTGCCTGACCTCCAGGCCCACCTAACTGGCAGCACAGGTTTGTCCTCTTGCATCTTAAGCCGCTTCGCTAAATTCCCACTCATCTCAAGTGAGAACTATAGCTTACTACCCATTGTGGCTAGTTGCAGTCCCTATCCTTACTCAACCTAGGTGCATTCTAGAACTAACAGGACTCCTCAGTGCATAACAGTAGGGTAGGTAGACATACAAGTTGCTATTCCAAAGGCAAGAGTATGGGCTCGAATGAAGCTATAACTTGTGTCTGTATAAGAGGGCTTGAAACTAGCAGGAAACTAGAACAACTTATAGCTAAATAAAGATATATATTATAGTTCCAGTAATTTAGTGGAGGCATTATTATTCACAATGAAGATATTTGTTCTATATAGTCTACCAATACTGAAAACAAAAAGTAATTATAATATAGAACTCAATAGTATAGCACTATAATTTCTTTAATTTTTTTGAATATTCTGAACTTTATATACAAGTCCCAACTGCTATCTACTATTTCATATTCTTTTCTTATCCCTTTTGGAGTTTAGAAAGATAACTAACTTATTGCAACTTGTAAGCTATCTAGGTACTACTTAAATACCTAGAAAATACAAAATTCGTAATGCGCAAAGCCCCCATGCTGTCATTAACCGGCTATATGCCAGATGACCTCGAAAGGCCTGACTGAGGCCTGCAGAACCACTCCCAATAGAAACAAAATTGAACCATCATGCGTGTAAATCAAAAAGACATAATGCAATAGGAAATTCATGATACGCAGAAACCCCCATGCTGTCATTAACCGGCTGTATGCCAGATGACCTCGAGACGCCTGACTGAGGCCTGCAAAGCCGCTCTCTAATAGAAAGAAAAATAAAACCCTGATGCGTGTAAAAATTGAAAGTGTGTCAACCAAAGAAATACTATCTCGCCCTTCGCCCAGAGAGCTTTCTGTACATGAAGCCGGAGAACGTCTCTATCGCATCCCAATCGTCCTCGCCCTCCTCTTTGATCCATATCGGTCGGTCGAGATCCTCCCAGTCTTTTGCGTTGCCTAAGGTTTGTCTTTGGTTGTGAAGGAGAGGGCATTCGAAGGTGAGATGGTATCCGTTTTCCATGTGGTATCCGCATTGGCATGAGCTGTCTTATGATTTGCCGATTTTGTAGAGCCAGCTTTTTTGGGGGCCACGGTCCGTCCGAAGCCATGTGTATGCTGATAAAGCATGGCGATTCCACTCTCTCCACCAACATGTGGTGATCTTATCAGCTCCATCAATCAGAATACAGTTTGTGCAAGGTACTGTGAGGTAAGGCAGAATAATGCAGAGGTGGGGCTGATTGATAATTTGAATTGGGTGAGTAGTCTAAGGATGATTGGTTGCCCATGGCAACAACTAATAGCAATTTTCCTTGGCAACTGAAAGGTTTGATGAGGGGGAAGTTAACCAGACTAGGGGAAGTTGTCTCACAGGGCTGAGATCATGTCACTGGCCACATTCCTTCTTAACCAATAAAATGATAGCTCAGATCAATATTTATCTTCCTGCTCTCGCTTGGTATCCACCCAATATGGTTGTCTGTTATTATTCCAATTGGCTAGAAATCTCGCAATAGAAGACCACGAATTTTTACAATCGGACAATTGACGCTTGGCAAATGTTGTGGGTTATTGGCCGGTCGTGTTTGCAAGACCTCTCTTAGGTATATGGATAAATTGCTTTTTGAGATGAATTCCAACTCTGCGCACTGTAGGCAAAAACTCACCTGCGCGGGGTTTTCTTGTAATCTCTTCTACCAGCAAGATGTCTTACTACTGGCGAGGGTTTTTATTATTTGTCAGCTGTTCAGTCAGGCCTCTCTGGGTCCTCGATACGCTCGGAGTAGGGCCGGGTCTTGGCATGGGACTATCTCTGGGTCGCAAGCCCGTTAATGACAGTATGGGACCTCGCTTCACTTGAGTTCGTTTTTTTCTTTTGCTCTCTGGGCGCCGGACCTGGCAGATTAACTTGCCTTATCCTGAATCCACCCGGGTTTCCGGGTGGGCTCCTCTGGTCCCCTTACTGGGACCAAGGAGTTTTTTTAAAAAAATAAATATATATATATAAATGTTGCTATTTACCGTAATTGACATGGTAATCTAAAAGGGCTTGGCAATCTTTATATTCTTTGCACGCAGCTTAGGTAGTTCCAGGCTTCACACGATTGTTAAATCATCACTAGGCCTGCTGAAGGGGTGTACTTCAGTTAATCCCCTTGCAGTGCTAATTGTAGTAGTCGTCGTTGATTTGCCTGGAGGAGATACCTCCATAGGGACAAGGAACTGCCATTTTCGGGAGGGGGATTACAAACTTTGATGGCAAGAATACATTTTCTCAGATCCCTCTTGCACTGTATTCAGTTGAGTAGTAACTCTCATGTTTGTTGATGGTGAGCTTGCCTGGGCAAAGCTGCCATTCGCAGTAAGTAGCTGAGATGTCTAAACCAGAAATTGGTTGAACTTTGGGAAGTGGGCAAAAGTGTTAATGGACGAAGGATTTTTTATTTTATTAAAACTCAGATATACTCACTGTGTTTCGCATGTAACTAGGTAGCGAGGAATGGGTGCTTCGGACTTTGCACAATTTCTTTTCTCTCCTCTAGATTCATTACTCACATTCCAGATGCTGAATAGATTGTCGTAGTCTGGTTGACTAAGATTGTCGGTGGGTAGTGTTGCCCGGTATCGGCCTAGGGAAGACTTCCCCGGTCTTGGGGGCGCATGATGGGCCGCTATGCCCTCCTAATTACCGTGCTTTGTACGGAAATGTACCTATAAGTAGACCGTTTTGGAGCCGAATAATGCCAAGCCGCATGCATTGCATATGCAAGATCCCTAACCCGGAAGGAAAGGACTTTTGGTGTGAGACAATAGGGTTTTATATTGTTAGAAACCATTAAAACAAACAAGGATAATGGTCTTATGGAAAGGTGATCATCATTCAGTGATTGACAGTACAGAGAAGAAGTAGTACAGTAGATACCAGGCAAGCAGTGTAAAACCGCACACAGAGATCAAATCAACAATAGGGGTATTCAAAGTTTGTTTTAGGCCCAAAATTCTTGTGCGAAATATACCGCCGAAAAATGGCCAAGCTTTGAGTACCCTGTCGAAAAGTGCCTAAAAAAGGGGCGTATATATACCTACGTCCGGAATCCTCACGTTGGCTTTTGCCAAATATACGTAAGGAGTAGCGTCTTGGCATGAGGCTCATGTGATTTGGAATTAGTCAGCTAGATAGAACGCTTCCAGGTTTAGTCTCATGCCCCCGAGATTTCTACGTAAACCAACGGGGTATTTCCAGCAACGGATCGAGGTAAGTACGTGAAGTAACAAAATCCGATGGCCTTCAATCTTTAAGTAGATATAACTATAGGAAGCTGATTCTGCACATGTAGAAGAACTACCCGAAAGCGGTCTAGTTGGAGATGGGGAAGGATCTCATCCGCAAAATTAAGATCCTTAGGTATTCCTGGGGTACGAGCCTCTAAATAACGGTTTTTCCCAACCTTTGCCAGCCCAAGTACTACGAATTCCTCTAGTTCACATTCCAAATCTTCTATATCTGCATCAAATGAGGACGATGAGACTGTACTCCAACTAGAATTGGAGCTATCATTTCATTACCCTCCTCTAGATCTAATTCCTCCATGACAGCATCTTCCAACTCCTGATCTAACTCTTGTAGAGCATCTATTATCTCCTCTACCATCACCTGTTTAATCATGCAGTTTGATACCAATCGGTCAGACGACGCTTGTTGCTTACACGAGGCATGTTCTCTGAGTTGTTCCGGCGTAGTTGGCTGGAGTTGGTTGTGAAGTTGGAGGTTCTACTTAGCTGCTGCGAATTCACACCTAAGTTAAACTTTCTTATAGGTGACTAACCTAGGTGTTGTCCTGGATACCTTTTGTTTACATGGGCTTGTTGTTCTTGGCACAAATCGCACAAAATTTCCCTAAATCTGCGAATATCAAAAATGGGGTTATCTGTGCGATTTCAACGGATAAAAGTTTGTGTGGCGATGGTCGGAAAAAACGAATAAAACGAAAAAGTGCCTTGCCAAGAAAAACGTTTTTTCCGGCCGAAAATTTTAACTTTGAATACCCCTAATTACTGCTCCTGGTAAACTCCTCAGGGCTAATGAACTTTAACAGCAAATTGCAGCTGGAGTTCATATTACTGTAATTAATCATAATACCCTTCCTTTTGTCCCAGGGCTCTCAGGGAACCGAACTTGTGTTCCATGTGCACCGGGCTCATAACCTGTTGGATAATTTAATTTTTTTTTTAAAAAAAAAAAAAAAAAAAAAAACCTCTTGGATAGTGTAACCGCTACGACAAAACGTGATCACTGGGTGCCAACACTGATAGTATATTGTACGCTCACAAAGAAATGTTATCACAGAAAATTCAATCAACCCGATCCCAGAAGCAGCCCACGCGCGCAGTTTTTCAATACAAATATTTGTAAATCATGATATACACAACCCAGTACTTGCACAACCGGCGTCCCAGACCAATGTGCCCTATAACACAGTTCAGCTCTCTCACAAAGATAGATAATAAAAGTAAAGGAGGTATACATAAGAAAAACGCCAATAAATAAAACCGGTGACTCCTCCCTATGTGCCTAGTATTCAACTGGCAGATGTAGATTATTCCGATGCATCCATATTCACGTGCATACTCTAGTCCCAGGACCTCCGCGGCTGTTGTAGTATGTGAAGTACTATCCCCATCGGTCGGCGCATTAGCACTACGCGTCAATCTGGAAGTATAGGAGGGATATATCTCACCATTGCTGTTCGGCAGGCTCGTATAATCACTACATAGAAGCTGAGTTGTCAACCATAGGTTCTCCACAACTCTTTCTCTTCGTCCGAGATCTTCAGAAGTCCAAGGAGATTCGCTTTTAGGATCAAGAAAGCGAGCGAGGGGGTCACTTTGAAACTTTGAAGGCCAGACTGTACCTGGAGCGTAGGGTTCCAAAGGGTCATTAGAATTATCGGCTATATGCGGGGGTCCCTGAACTGGCAATCCAATGATTGTCAGGAGGTTGGATGATAAGATTGAAAGTTCAGTGAGCCTAGACTCGTCGTGGGCCTCCCTCCGTGCCTCAGGCGTCCAAGGTGCTTCACTGCACGGACCAAGGAAGCGGCTCATGGAGTAGGCAGATCGGTGAAAGGCTGCCGGTGCACTAGTGTCTCCTACGATATCTCTGGGGGAGAAGAACGGCATGTTGGGCGGATTTGACATGTTTCCCTGTGCTTCTTCGGAGAGTTGTGCGGCGAGATGGTTTGTCTGACTGATATTAAGGTGATGAGCTCCATTGTTGCGGCCATGGCCTCTAGCTAGACTAATAATTCTACCTGCTCTCTTGCTGACCTTTCTTGTGAACTGAGTCATTCTCGGGGTTGAAAATCTTCAGCCGGAGTCGATAAGAGTGTTTGGCTCGGAATGATGCACCTGGATGATAAATTGTATTTCAAGTCAGTGATCTATATGGTCTCATATGAGGAAATAATTTGTGAATTGATCTATGTATATATTAATACTTAAATCAGTCTGAACTTACCTAGCTGGGGCCACGGATATGTAGAGTAAAATACTGGCAGTTGCTGATGGAAAGCAGTCGCCAATATAGCTTGGGACTCAGCAACTAATAGTCAAAGCTCGATATGGTTCTGTAACTGCTTCCTGTTTGAGAAATGTTCTTGCTGACGTTTGAGGTGGAATTCATACTTGAGGCCTGAAGGAAGTCCTTAAGTTATATAGAGGAATGCTGGCGTGCAGACAATACCTACATCCCAAGGGGTCTCCAATTTTGATCACATGTGGGATTCATTGATCCATTCACGGGCTTTATCCACTTGTACCCCGCTCAACTGAACCAACAAAAGAGTAGGAATATAGAGCTGTGCGCGTGGTACCACCATGCTGGGATTGGTTCATTGCTTATAAACCTTTCATCATCCTCAAATTGGGAAATTCTCTGGGGTCGATATAAAATGTTGTGGTTACATTAGGCATCTCTCAGTTGACGTGCGACGTTGTCTACCAGTCAGGCGTAACGCGTATCTTGACGTATCATAGTTGGTGAAGTTACAGGGATATCGGTGTTGGGCTTTTTACTTTCTATACTTAAAAAAAGTAAAATTCTTCACGTCCCTTGCGGGGATGTGCGCTACAACCAATCACCCTCACTCATCTGATTACCAACTCAGCCAATGCGAGCACACCTGCCAATTTGTGATTAATTCTTATTCGCCATAGTCAGTTTCACATCTACTTAGATCGAGATTTCGTTTTGAATTTGAGCCGCTCATTATCTCACTTCACGCCATGCCCAGCCCAGCTTATAATCAGTCAAGAAATTCAGTTGATTTCCAGGGCCTTGATTGGTGTCCAGTAAGTAGGAAGTAAGGAAAAATTTAGGTATTTCCGCGTTCATTGTTGTTTCCAAATTCAAACCTAAATGTACATACTAGTACTATCGTGTACCTATACAATGACTCCATTAGTGCACTTACATATCTATCGAGGTTTCAGTTCAAAGTATTGGTAGAAAGAGGTCCCAAGAGCTGTACGGTGCCTCTCATAGTAAGTTACCTTGTCTCCAAGGATCTGATAATGGTGCATCGTTGTGGTTATCTCGACCCAAGCAACTCAGAAGCCAATTACACATCTGGAAACATCACCAGTCACTACTTTGAAAATACTGGCGCAGGGTCAACAATGTCGAGATCTTTTCGGTTCATACTCATTGCCCAGACAGTGGAATCAGGTCTCATCATAAGACCTAGAGGTGTGGAACATCGATATGTAACAGCCTCATGCGGGATTATAACTAGGAGTGCATCAAAGTGTTAATTGTATCATACTACATACCAGACTGCCATTATTCGAATACTATTTTTGTTGGATTTCCTGCTATCCATTTCATAAGCACATCCTTGTAAATCTCTGTGGAAAATAATTGAAAGGTTGGCGTTTGGGTAAAAATTGATCAGGCATGATATAATTGGTAAACACAAGTTTGGTCCTCAAATAGTTTGGATCCTCTTATTGGTTCGTTGAGAAACAGAGCTTAGTTTTGTATGCAGAATGCGACCCAATTATTATCCCTGATCTTACTGTACATCCCCGTCATGACCTTAGGTCGGTCGATCGCATCGCGGATATTGGTGCCCACGTAATTATCTCCAAGTGATTCTATTGGAGACAAAGTCATACGAGCATATCGGTAAGGTCGATGTTCCGTATCGAGGTATTGCAGGCCTGACACCTTAGTGGCTCAGTGTCATTGGGTTTGCGGTTGCATTTGTTCAGTAGCGGCCCTGGGCTGACGCTTTCATTCAAAATGATTGGATTGCCGAATGATGTACATCAGTAAGTTTCTTTTTTTTTTTAGAGTCGCCTCTCGCTTCACAAATTGTAGGATTATCAAACTAGCATAACTAGGGATCAAAATTTTTACAGTCCTCCGTATATGTAGTGCTCAGGAAGTGATAACATGAAGCTCTACAATCGAATTATTGGGGGACAACAGAATTAACATGTGCAGTGGGGGCGCGCACGTGTTGGGGCCGCATTCCTGGCGGTAGGTAGTCCAGCTACGAACAAAAACAATTCGGGCGGGGAGGAGGTGGGGGGGGTGGAGAGAGGAGATTGCCCCTTTGGGATATATCTAGAAAAAAAAAAATTCCTGTGAGCTATGCTACAGCAGCTCCACGATTTTTTTTTTTTTTTTTTTTAGAGGTCTATACCCGCAATCGACCTAAGGTCATGACGGGGTCCCGAAGCCTCCCCTCTTTGAAGGTTCAACCTATGCTGATGCAAACTGCCTGCCATTAAGAGAGGCTGCTTCTTTAAACATTGACCAAGCCTGCAACTAAATCATGTAAATGTATATGTTCTGGTCCGTTCCGGGATCCGGTCCATACCGGTATGGCCCGGTCTATACCGGTATGGACTGGATATCGCAACGGACCAGGCCGTTACGGTATGGCTGGATATCGCAACGGACCAGGCCGTTACGGGATTAAATTGTTCAATGTCACGGATAGCAACAAGGATTTACTACACACACACGGCCACAGCGGCCACAGCGACATTAAAATTACTAAATAGGGACATATCCGATATGAAGGTTATTTTGTAGCAACATTTGGTCAAAGAACATCGGAGATAACATAGGCGACCTATCCAAAAAAATACTCAGTAGAGGTATACCCGAAATGAAAGTTATTATGTAGAGAAATGTTCTGGTCCGTTACGGAATTGAAACCTTTAGTTCGTGAGAATTTTCTTCAACGTAACACACTTGTTCAACGTAACATAATCTGCACACTGTGCCAACCAGACTAGTGCATACTGACATTACCAGAGCACACCGCGGAATTGCCAACATACCACGACATTCCCACCCTTACCATAATGTCAGTTGGTCAGAAGATAATGGTGCTATTGATTTGGATCAGTTTCACCCCCTAGGTTTCACTCGACCTCGAAGCGCAATTATTGAAGTAATCCCAGGTGATCTTTGAGAAATTCCTTAATATCCAATTCAAGTACATGGTGACTAACAAGAACTACCTAGGTATCGCTGAATTAAAGCATACCTGCGAGACCCAAATAACTGCGATGGAAGGAAAGTAATGATGGGAAACAAGTGGCTTTGGAGCATGATGTAACATGTTCGTGATACTTTGCTGCATGCAGAAAAGAACAAGACCTATAGTACTATGAACGAGAGGTATCATGAAATTACTTGTAGTGGAGTTTGAGCTTTTGTTATGTATAAAATATAATAGACCCGGTTTCCACTCAATTTGCCTTCGTTCATCGCTCAGAGTGTAGATATATGCCATCCCGGAACGGCCCGGCAATCTCGCAACGGCTCAGTCCATACCGGTATGGACTGAATCCCGGAACGGACCAGAACATATATATATATATATATTTTTACTTATTATTTTTACATACAAGTATATTTTGTATATACTATTTATTTACTAAATTATTTATTCATATGCGGTCTCAGAGTAAGGAAACCATGATGAGCCACGGTTAGATTCAGAATAAGGCAAGTTAATTTGCCACATCCGGCGGCTATATGCCGCAAACAAGAGTCCCAATTGGGAAAGCAGATATTACTAAAAAGAAAGCAAATTGTACTCAAGTGAAACGAACCCCTTGCTGTCATTAACCGGCTAATTCCAAATGACCCCGAGAGGCCTGACTGAAGCCCTCCCCAACCAAACCCGTATGAAATATAAAATGAATAAACTCAACTCAAGTGAAGTGGACTCCCAGTGCCGAATGACTCCAGACTGAGCCCGTTCCAAAATTCTGCTTGCCTTTTCGCATGAGGGCCCCCTCTTACCGGGAGCTTTCTGTAAAGGCAACCGAAGAAAGCCTGTAATCCTACAAATCTCGTTCCAGTCCATCCTCGTCAGAATCCTCCAAGGTGGGCACAATACATGCTGCTGGCCCTTCTTCTTAATGTCCAATCTCATTTTGTACTTTACTCCCACATTTTCCCTTGCGTTCTTTAATCAAATTTTACCATTTGGATAATTGTGTGCCTCCGTGTTCCACTTCCGCCTCAGATCCTCTGACAGCCCCTCCAACTTAAGATGCCGCCCATGGAAAGTTTCCATTATTAATTTACCCTTAACACAACTTACACGTGCCCTTTCTGTCGTGCCTTTAGCCGTTGCTGTAATTTTCTTCAACAGGTCTATCAATTTGCCCAATTGCTCTTTATGTGCTTCCTGCCACGCAATAACCGCTGCATCGTTCATAGTGTGTATCGTAATATTAGAAAACGTCCCCTCTTTGTGCACACCTAGCACTAAATGCTGAACGTTGGCGAACCAAAGTTGGGCCATGTATTGCTGAACTTGAGGTCCATGATCCTTCTTGTATGCTCGAGTCTTGAGCTCTAGAACTTGCTGCTCGTGGATGAGTTGCCCTCCCTTCGCAATCACAAGGTTTGTACGTCCAGCTGCCTGTTGTCTCAAAGCAGGTACCGATCGCGAAGCACCACCCAGCCCCTGGACTTGACCCTGACTCAGGAATGGCTGTCCTTTGGTCTGTGGGGCATTAGATGTAGACAATTTAGCCATTGGAGTTTGTGTTTGGGGTCCAGCGTGCGAAGCTGGTTCAACATTGTGCGGTAAAGCTCCGTCAACTTCAAACCGAAGAAGCACATTCAGTCCTCCGATGGTATAATTAACAATCCGATGATGTCCTGTCGATCCCCCTACCGCCTTTGGGGCTTTCGTAAAAGCTTTCTCAAACTGAAATCCATATCCTTGAGACCCTCCAGGCCCAATATAGGTCCTTGGGTGTTTTGTAAGACGGGTGAATAAAACAGTTTTGTTCACAACCTCAACTGCAATTTCGAAATTTTGGTTGCTTTTGCCACTAGCAAATTGTAATAATTGGCGCAAATTGGAACGATCTGTAATGATGTCGATGTTGTTGAAATCAAATGAAGGGTTTGAGGCAAGAACTGCTTGAAGCATGGGCTCCAATGGGGAGGCGGGATATCGGGATCCGTTTTGGTCCACAAAGGTGTGTCCACGGTCTGGTTTTATGGAAATGGGTAGTTTTGGTGGATCCCATATTGATGGTGCCCCTGAGGTTTTCACACTTTTCGTTAGACGTAAATTATCATAGAATCATAGGTAATTATTATTAGAACGAACCGGGGACAACGATAATGGGACGTTTTGCGTCACGCCAGTTGTAAGAACTCAGGACGGCAAAATTCTCCTTGGTTACCGACGATGTGCCAGGTTGCAGCTCCGTGGCTGTCCATTGACTTAAGTGTTCTGGTGTGGCTCTCGACGCCCTGATAGAGCTAGGTGCCACGATACCCCCAAACTGGTGACCTGGGACTGGTCTGCGCTCCGGCCTGCTCATAGAGTACGTGCGTAGCCCAGTTGGACTAGGTTGCAATTGGAGGTAAATATTGAGTTGACTTCACGAATGCTTGATATTCTCCCGTAACCAGCTAAAGCTTGCGATAGGTCATTAACCATACGGAAGGATGGGAAATATTCTTGAACTGCCAGAAGGGATTTGGCAACTTAGATTCTAACGTTAAGTTATCATGGCAACCCGACAACTTCCGATGTTACTGTAGCAACCATTTGTTAGTAAATAAAAATAGCCTAACACGTAAGCCTCAAGACTAGGTACTCCTCTACTACTCACCTTCCAGCCCTCTACAGTTATCGCAGTTCATTGAACGGCTTTTTACGATCAAAATCTTCCTTACACAACAGAGTGCGTTACAGCTAGCGTGCCGTAGGGGCAATGAATGTTCGATGATAGAGATCTGTGCTTGCCATACGGTAGCGACTGACGCTAAAGCTCTCCGCTACTCTGTACTTTTTCCGGCTAACTTTTGGTATATACTTACTTACGTAGCATCATCGGATAGGGAGTTGACTGCTAGTCATAGTTTAGCTTGTTCATCATTAGGGGTATTCAAACCTGATTTTGAACGCCGTTTAAACCGTTCCTTGAACGAATTCGTTCAAGTGGGTTGAGGCTGTTTTGCGCGGTCGCAAAACAGGGTATTCACACCTAGAACGGTTAAAATCGCTCAACTTACCGTTCAAAAAAAAAACGTTCAAAATCAGGTTTGAATACCCCTATTATACATAGGTGGCAGCCTTTAGACGTAGTTATGTAAGGAAGGGGCGTAGTTTATTTCAGTCTTTACTAGAGAACTTTCTTGTCTGTTCTTCTCCCCTGCTAAGGTCCCTAACTGACTCTCCATCACGAACAGGGTGTACCAAACGTATTCCATCCCGCCCTGACCCATTAGTCACCTCTGATGCCCGGAAACGGAAATGTGGTGCTGTTATTACTCTCTCAACAGAAGCACATAAGCTTTTTGGAAATGGAATCATCATTCTAGAGCCAATCGGAGACCCTTTAGCCATTTTCGATACCCCAATTACCTCCACTTCCTCTACTAACCCCATGTTAACCTCGTACGACATTATCTTCTCCTACTTACCCTCACACCCCACTTCTTCCGAGTGGGACCTGACCTCCTTCTCCACTCCTACCCCGCTATCTACACTTCAACTAACCGGCGAATCAGACTCAACACTGGCGGAATGTCGGCTAATTCGGCATCCATTACCCTTGGAAGTTGAAAGCAGGGTGGCAATGGAGGGTCGAATGAAGTATCTAATATCAGGCACGAGGTTCACGTTGTCAACATCGGATCCCATTCGGTGGCCATTGCCACATCCTGATTTGCTGAGGCTACATGCCGGATTGAGTCGCGTTGTTAGGTGTGGGGGGGCAGGTGGCGGCGGGGAGGTTGATGAGTGGGAGACCGATGACGAGCTGGTCGACGAAGAAGTGGTTGGGAGTGAGCTAGACTACACAGCTAGCCTACCGGAATCTGTGGGGGGCGGGGAGTTCCTGACCCAAAGTGCAAAGTGCCATACCGACGAACGGGTTTGTAATAGACATGGAGTAATATGACACCGGGGGAACCGGGCTTTCCGAGGGATATAAGGTACTTAGCTACCTGAGCGGCTTGTCATCCCCGTGAATGTCATCCGGTGTCTTCACCTCTGGCTAAGAAAACAATGAGCAGATCAACTTCAACCAACAGCAGGGTTCATTCAGAAACAAACAGGAGAAAGGGCAAAACCCATGGTACGAGCATTAGGACCGGACCCAAAGGTCACATCAGGAGAACACCAAGCGGACGGGGAACGCGACGATGGGGCTGGGTCATGAGGGCCTGAAGCCTAGGAAACCATTTCATAGATGTCACAACCACAATTGGCAGGAATGGTTATTTGAGAGGGCACGCTTCGGTTTTGCGAAAACTTTGGGTTGTTACGATACGAGGAGTTAATTTACAGAGTCTGGGCTTCACTTTTGTAGATAGAATGTTGTCTGTAGGTCAAGGAGGTAAGAGGGGGACGATTTTGGACGCTCTGGAGAGACCTTTTGTTCTCACCTACTTATATAGTCGTGCAGTCGGTAGACCGATATATGTAATTTTTTCCTTGCGCAGCATCAACAATCATACAAGCAAAGGCAGTTTTCTAACCTAGACATGGGATTCTCTTTATTCACATCGTTCAGTTATACTAAGATTATGACCCAGGCCGATGAAGTTGGCCGGCGACTATAAGTCTTAGTTCCACCTGGGTTTTTGGGTGTAAGTAATATTACCTACATACTATGATATTACCTCTATACTACAACATTACTGCTCTTATCATAATGTCAGGTGCAGAAGGAATTGCATCAGAAACGATTTTCATGGCATCCAGACGCCACTAGGTATGGGCGCGTCCAGATGACCACGTCCTGTACCGGTACAGGCATACAAGGAACTCCAAACACCTCCCCCTATACCAAAAACATCATAGTGAAATTGGGGAGTCCTCTTCCAGCACATCTCACCGCTATATGGGAGGTACGGAGATATTATAAGGACATTCTACGGTTAGATTCTCTTAAGCTATGAGCTACTTGATACTAATTCTTATTAGGAAGAAAATATCTGAATAATTATACCCTCTGGCCTCATTCAATTGCAGTTATATATCATGAGTATAGAACTCAGTAGGCTAAAGCCATCAAAACACTTGATTTGAAGTTTTAATGACAGAGTTTAATCTAGGATATATTTCATCTAACCCCCATTATAACCTACCAGTCTTCTGCATAAATATATTCCAAGTCTGCCCTATTTGCTCAAGCAACAAATAACAAGTGATTCCCGCCTATCAAAATTTTGTATGTACCATTCTCCCTGAAAACCACCAGAGTTGAGAGAGTAGATCTTTGTGCAACAAAAGCTGACCCCCCCCCCTTCCTAGGAAATCAGACTCGCCTGTATGCCCACACTGTGACCATCCACCTATATGTGATCTCATACATGAGCTCATAACTCAAGTCATACACACACTTATGCTCATGGGTAACGAACGACCTAGAGTAATTATATATATTTGCTCTACCTGCCTTACTTTACTCTGTACTCAATAGGCAATTCACACTAGCAACTGAAGCAGTTCAAGCAATCAATACGCTTGAACACATACTTCGAATACAGTGATGTCGCGTTATAAGAAACTGCTCGAGACCACCACATGGTTTTCGAATTCTTCTTTATTGAACCAATCTAATTCACACACAAATGAATACAAGAGTGAATCGTTATGTGACATTTACGACCATAGACAGAAGGCATCCCGTCCGCTCTGCCATATCTAAGCTTCAGATCGCCAGGCTAGTACTGCGGTGGGTGACCACGCGGGAAAGTCTCCCACCGCCGCACGCAATGGGCTTTTAGAATTTTTGACTTCTTGTTTCGGTAGCATTGGATGGTTGCCTTTTTCAGTCTGGTTGGCAAATCACACAGGTAGTCCTTTTTGATCGAGACTACTTAGTCCTTTTTTGGCCCATATCTTTTCCGGTATCTCCCAGACTTACCTTTTTTGTAATTAAGCTAGTCCTATCTTGGTAGTCTCACTGCCACACTATTTTTGGTCTGGTTATCAATTTTAGATCGAGACTCCACCAGTTCTACCACGCCAACAGGTAGCTGGGCGAGCCCTTGACACGCAGCGCTTCAAGCCGTGCATATGCAATGGATGCAGCTTGGCATTATTCAGCTCCAAAACGGTTTGCAATGACAATACAGTGAAATATGTAGAGATGAGATTTACCTTTACTATTGCCTCTCAGTGCAGGAATAAGTTTTCAAATTTGATCAATCATCTATACTCACCCCCTGTGACCCAGATACATTGCTGATGCAGGACCTACTAAGTTGTCAAGATAGTCTACTTAGTCTGTTGCTATGATGATCCCTGGTCTAGCATATGTATCCTTGATGGAACCAGGTAAGATCACGACTTCATTCTCTGTCTTATTCCTCTCATGCTCTTCTTAGGAGACTTCTCAAGTACGAACGCACACTATAAGGCCTATTACCCAAATGGGTACTATCACCTCCCCTCGGACTGGGCAACATTAGAAAAAGAAAAGAAAATACAAGAAATAACAAATCAAACGCCAGTTGTATAAAGCTCCTTGCCTCCCCTGATTCCGCAGTTCCTCCCCTCATACAGGTTATAAAATTGCCTCCTTAATTCGCTGCCAGAAAATAATTCCGGGTCCCATTGGAATAACCAATCTTTGAGACCTCAGCAAGGGGGTTCTGCCACAATAAGTGGGTTTATGCATGCACCCACTTCATAGTTCCGAGTCTTATTACAGTAACCAATCAAGTTCTTCGGCTTTGAGGGCAAGCATAGATACGCCGGGGGGCGGTATTGGGCTCGCAGTAATGTTTTTCAGCACTGCTTATATAGTACATTTCTGGTGGTGAAGCTCTGGAAGCTTAAGTTGCATCTTTTGTGGTTCTCATCGCTGAATTGTAGGCCCATGAGCCTGGTGAGACTTTCGTGTCGTTCTTGAGGTAGAGGTTTTGTCAATGCATCAACAATCAATCGAGTTGGGACGTTTGATATAGTGCATTGGCCACTTTGTACCATTTGTGTGATAAGACGCTCGCGGGCATGGATGTATTTTGTGCGGGGTCTAGTCATTCTTTGCTAGTGCCAGTGCACTTTGGTTACCACCGTAAATAATCCGAAGAGGAGGAAGAGGAGGAAGATGATAGTTTTCACCTTCTCTCCTTTTGCTTCCGCCACTTTGGAGCCTTGTCCGGGTATTTGTGCCAGAAGACCTGTACTTCGTGCGAGGTCATATTGCAGTGGGAACACTTCCTCGTCACCTGCATAGGATAGGCAAGTGGGGTCGGTTGGTAACGGAGAAAATAGCTGGTAAGGGAGAGGGGATGGGTTTCTTTGGGGTATCAAGGTTGGATAGAGTAGTGACAAATGAGCTAAACTCAGGAAGTACAGTAGATTTCCGAGGATTTGCCATTTTATTTTTTGCTTACTAATGTCTTCCCGTAGGTCTGAGGCTGCCGTACAGACCAGTGAGATGAATTGAATAGCTTGTTGGTTGAGACGTTGTTTCATAGCGTTGAATTCTCCAGTTAAACGAAAAACATTTCCCAGTGAGGCGGATTGGTATAACTCAGCAAGAGAATCCCATGCTTGACGGGCTGTCATGTTCTCGTCCAGGCAGAGCTGTTGTTCCGGATTCCATATACAGGTCTTTTTCCATGGGCAATAGTTGGTTCCGTCGAGGGCTGGGACAGTAGCAGACCCTCTATCGAACTTCGTAGGTAACTCGTAGTTGTCCATGATGTAAGAGAGGATATTGGGTCCATGATGAGAAAGAGGATGATATTGGGGCTCCCGGTGTTCAGTTATAGTAGATATAGTAACAAGAGGAGCTCATAACCTGAGGTAAGATTACGTCTTCATTCTGTCTTATTCCTCTCATGCTCTTCCTAGGAGACTTCTCCTGGAGTATAAATACAAAAACCAAGTCCGCATACTATAAGGCCTATTACCCTAATGGGTACTATCAATTCTTTCCCTAAGATATTCGGTATAATAAACCCTAATTCTGTCCTAACCACGCAAGTTTTTCAACCTCATGATGATATCCGCATTGTACCACATCACATAACATTAAACGTATCATTTCCGAAGCCAGAAACAAGGGAAAAAAAAACTACAGCACGCAATAAACGCAACAAAAAACGCAATTTTTGATCCCGGGTTTACATGGAGACCTCGACTCTGCCCTCGTTCCCTGGCGCTCCGCTGGAGGAGAGGTTGGGGAGGAGATAGGTGATGTCGTCCCATGGATGCCTGTAGAGTCCAGTGCGGAGCCTCTTCTGGTCGAGGTAGTGGGCAATAAGACCAATCGATCGTCCAAGAACGAAGAGACCGTTAAGGACACCCATCTGTAGGAGTATAAGTCAGCATACATCCATTTGCGAGGAGGCAATGAGCTGGAAGCTTACCCTAAGGTAGTCTTCGGCTTCTTCGGGAGTGAAAGCACCACAATTCCTCAACAAATCAACAAAGCAAACAGCAACACAACCGTCAACGTTGAGTATAAGGTTGTCCTTCTTGGAGGTGGTGACACTCTCGACTGCAAGGGCGTAGTCGAGGAGCTTGTGGGATGGGAAGCGTTTCTTAACGAATTCCTTGACGAGTTCAACACGCAAATCAGGATTGTTCCGAGACTTGACCTTGTGACCGATTCCAGGGACTGTGAAACGAATAAATTACATTAGCTGTAATGGTAAGAGAAATAGGAACGACGAGAAACATACTGAGCTTGTTCTGCTTTCTCATGGTATCAACAAAGTCTCGTGGGCTGAGCCCCTTGTCAAATGCATTGGTGAACTCGGCAGCAGCACCATCCAAAGCACCACCAAACCTCTCACCAATGGTCAAAAGACCGGAAACGAGAGCAGAAATCAAGTCTTTTCCGGCTCTGGTAGTGATAATGGTGTTCATTGCACCGGAAACAGCTGGGCCGTGGTCGGCAGTCAACATGAGTACCATCTCCAAAAACTTGGAGGCGTACTCTGGAAGTCTTCGGCGGAACCAAAGGAGGGACATAACACCGCCAATACCAATATCTTCCTTGAAGACGTCAGAAATTGGCATACCCGCGTAAAGGAGCTCCTGCCCACGGTCATCGGAGATGGTCGAGATGAAGGCAGCTGGCTTACGGATAAGCCCAAGCTCCTGAGCCCAGGAGTAGTCGATGGGGATCTTCGGTGGCTCTGGCTCTGGTTGGGGAACAATAACTCCCTTGGCTACCAAGTTCTGGTAGACCCTTCCGAGAACATCTGGGAACTCCTCGAAGGTATCGGGGACGAAGAAACCCGCATCACGCATGGCCCGGTTCTTGGCCTTGGCAGTTTCGAGTTGGGAGTTAGCGAAAGAGCCGGCGTGTCCGAATTGAACTTCGGTGGTGAACATCGAAGCACAGGTTCCGATTGCCCATGCCACAATTGGCTTGGTGATTTGACCATTTTTAACAGCCTCAATCACACGGTATTCCTCAACACCCCCGACTTCTCCAAGGAGCACAAGGATCTTGCACTCAGGGTCGGCTTGGTATCTATCGAAACCGTGAGTCTCCCTACAGGCAAGATAGGAACAACGGAATCAAATACCTTAACAAATGGTCGATAAATGTGGTTCCAGGGTATCGGTCACCACCAATAGCGACACCCTCGTAAACACCGTTGGAGACTTGAGCCAAAATGTTGTTTAACTCGTTACTCATACCTCCAGACTTGGAGACATAACCGACGGATCCCTTGCGATAAAGCTTAGAAGCAACGATGTTGTCCATCATGCCACCAGTATTACCAATCTTGAAAGAGCCAGGCTTAATTCCACCAACAGTGGCGGGACCGATGATGGTGATACCCTTCTTCTGGGCATAGTGTAGGATCTCACGTGCTCGCTGGGTATCATCGAATAAATACAGCTTTCACGACAGGCTTGTTCTGGAATTCAAAACTTACTCGTTCTGGGACACCTTCAGCAATGATAGCAATAGTACGGACTTGAGAGTGGTTCATCAATTCCATAGTTGAACCGTACACCGATCGAGAGGAGGCAAAGTTCACAATCTAAAGCGGAAGTCAGATCACCTGCATTCAGATATGGTGCTGTAGGCTGTTCATACCGTGTCAACATCCGGATGCTTCTCCATGGCCTTCTCTACACTGTGGTAAACTGGTAGTAGCGTTTCTGAAGTTCCCCAGTACCTGAGTATCTCTTAGCATCCATAATTCGCAGTCGGCATCTAGTCAATTGCTTACATTTTGGAAACGAATTGACCGCCAAAAGGATAGATGATACCAGCTACAGAGGGTGTTGTCCTCCTGCAGATGAAATCGAAATCCAACATGCCCTGACAAGCTCTTGGTTGCAATCCATAGATGAAAGCTCTGGTCTTTGGGTGGAAGAGAGTGTGCTCCGCTGGTGGAGATCGAGGCCGAGATGGAGCAGTGAAACGACGAATGTTGTCATTAGCGGAGGCACCTCCGGTGGTTGGAGAGAGGGTCGCCATTTTTTCCTTGTATCAAATATGGCTATAAGGTCTCTGTAGGTCAATGGTATAGTCAATATACTTCGTTTGCTGTCTAGTTTCTAGAGCTGTCATGCAATTGCGTGTACCTAAACGCTTTCCCTTCGAGTTGCTATAAGAAAGGACTTACCAGTGAGAACGATCTCTGATTTTGTTGAAGAGGAAGGTGGAGGAGGTTCAAGATTTTTAGATCTTTGGCCCGTTAATAGAGTTAGCACACGCAACTTCCCGAGACCCCAACTTTCGTAGGGTGAACACCCAGACACAAATAAGTTACCAACGTTAAAAGGGGACCTTCACGGTGGGTAATGCAGTGCAGTTAGAGAAGGATAGTGGGGAAGAGAGCAGATCTTGGGAATTTAGCAGCTGCGTCCAATGCTGGTCTGGCTTGAATGCTGGGGGGGAATTTTAGGAGGGCCAATTGCGGATGGAGATCGGCAGAAAGATGTACGAGAGAAGTCAACCCCCATCGCTGCTCTATTCGCATCGCTTGGCCATCCTGATTGCGGGGTCTATCTCGGCAGGAAGCTTGGCGAAACAGGGTCCACGATGCATTTCCGTAAAGCTTTGTTTTCTTGCTGGGGAACTTGTTGACTGGTTCGACTGTTGGGAACCTAAAAGGAGAGAGCCAAAAAAGGAAGCCCAACCTAAAGATTGCCGTGATGATGAGCGAAATGTTTTGTGTTCCTGACGAGCCAAGACCAGTGTTGCCCCATATCCAAGGGGGGTACCCTGCATCTACCCTGCATTCGTTTTCCCAACAACGAATCGAACTCCAGCGAGCTGCTCCAGAGCGGGAAACGCTGTCTGTCGTTCGAATAAAAACCCGAGCCAAGAGTAAAGGTGATCCCACGTAAGCTCTGCCGTTACATTTTTTTTCGCTCCAATTTAGACAAAATGCCCAAAATTGAGCGTGAGGAATTCTCTGAATTTGCAATTGCCCGTGACCGTCTTCTGTTGGTGCATTGTTGAGAATGATGAGGTGCGTAGTCCGGTTGCAGCAACCTCGCGAAGAGAGGGGCTGGTAATCATGGTAAGAATCAGGTTGGAGGGGTTAACCTTCGACTAATTCCGCGCTGCTTTTTCGCTGCTCTTTAGTGACCAATACTATTGCTTCGGTAGTCTCCCTTCTCCCATCTGTCAGACCCCCAGCTGGGTCAATTGCCTGCCTCACCCCGTGAACTCCATTCCGGAAACGCCTGCCCATTACACCTTCTCTCTTCTCTCCCTATAGAACATCTTATTTTCTCAGATTCCCCCTTCTCCCTGCTTCACCTGAGTGAGCATCCAGCAACATGGCTGCCAAATCTATCCTTGAGGCCGATGGAAAGGCCATTCTCTCATACCACCTCACACGATCTAAGCCAATCGCTCCTTCACCTCTTCCTCCTCCACCCCACAACTCTCCTCCAAAGCTCGCTTCCCTCCACTTCCCCGCAGGCTGCAATCCATCAGCTATCCTCGATGCTGCTGAAACCACATACCCCTTCCTCCTCACCCCCAGAGCCCGGTTTGTTGCTAAGCCAGACCAGTTGATTAAGAGGCGAGGGAAGTTGGGATTGTTGACCTTGAATAAACCATGGGCTGAAGCCAGGAAATGGGTTGAGGAGCGAGCGTGCAAGGAGACTGACGTAGAGGGTGTGACGGGAATTCTTCGAAACTTCTTGGTGGAGCCGTTTGTGCCCCATAAGGGTGAGGAGGAGTACTACATTAATATCCACTCAGTACGAGAGGTTAGTTGCTCTTCCATTGTCGATTGCTCTTGAGGTCCATGATAGTTTCCATTTTTTCTGTGTTGTGATTAGGACTGAAACTGGCCATCCCGACGTCTTTATAAATAACCGCTCTCGGAAAAACGGAAAAAATCTCCCCCCTCCCCCCTCCACGGATAATGCAACGTTTCGCGGTTTGGTTTCGGGAATGAACGAGTTTCCATTACCAAATGCCTCTTTGTACCATATTTGTTTTTGCGCATACCTTGTCAATCCTCCAATTGGCTGGCCACCAGAAGATATCCCACTTGTAGCTCTGGCAATTCGATTCACAGTGCTGACATATCATCTTCAGGGTGACTGGATTCTTTTTACCCACGAGGGAGGTGTTGATGTTGGTGATGTTGACGCCAAGGCTGAGAGACTGTTGGTTGGAATTGATTTGAGCGAGTGAGTGTCCATATGCTTGATTCCATTTTAGACTGTTGCTGACTTTTATTTCACTTTCAGATACCCATCGAACGAGACTATTGCTGCTACATTACTCAAAAATGTCCCTTCCGGAGTACACAACGTCCTTGTGGACTTTATCACTCGCCTGTACGGTGTCTACGTTGACTGCCAATTCACTTACCTCGAAATCAACCCCCTCGTCGTCATTCCTAATGAGGACAAGACCTCAGCAGAGGTCCATTTTCTTGACTTGGCTGCCAAACTTGACCAGACTGCTGAGTTCGAGTGCGGTGCTAAGTGGGCTATTGCCAGAAGCGCACAGTCACTTGGATTGGCCAGTACGTCAAGTGACAAGATTAATATTGATGCTGGTCCGCCAATGGAGTTCCCTGCACCCTTCGGACGTGAACTCAGTCCAGAAGAAGCGTACGTTATCCAAGTTTAACTTGTCTTGCAAGATTGGCTAATATTTCTATACAGATATATTGCATCCTTGGATGCTAAGACTGGTGCTTCCCTCAAGTTGACTGTTTTAAATGCCAATGGAAGAATCTGGACACTCGTTGCCGGAGGTGGTGCTTCCGTCGTCTACGCTGATGCAATTGCATCCGCCGGCTTTGCCAGCGAGTTGGCCAACTACGGTGAATACTCTGGTGCCCCAACGGAGACCCAAACATACCACTACGCTCGCACCGTTCTGGATTTGATGCTCCGCGGCCCAATACACCCTAATGGCAAAGTCCTCTTCATTGGTGGTGGTATTGCCAACTTCACAAACGTTGCTTCCACTTTCAAAGGTGTGATCCGCGCTCTCCGAGAATTTGCCCAGGTCCTTATCGAGCACAAGGTTCAGATCTGGGTCCGACGTGCTGGTCCCAACTACCAGGAGGGATTGAAGAACATTAAGGCTGTTGGCCAGGAGCTTCAGCTTAACATGAAGGTGTACGGTCCAGAGATGCATGTCTCTGGTATCGTACCAATTGCTCTGTTAAGCAAGAACCCCGGAAATATCAAGGAGTATGGTGCGTAGACGAACGGAATTGATCTTTCGGTAGAATGGGTAGATGGTTGAGTATTGGTAATGGGGAGTAATGTTATATTCACTTTTAGTTAGTTCTTTTCAAATCTCGGGATTCAAGACATTTGTTCGCAGCTTGTTAAATTCGCGAAAGGACGTAAGATATGTATGACAGGGTTGAGGGAATACCTCTGGGGAAGAAACTGAGATTCAAGATAATCATGAATTATGCTTGGGAAGGACGTCATGTTAATCAGATATCATCTTGCTGTTGTGTTTCTTCATGTAATTGTTGCTAAGGAAACAATACCGCTTATCAGATTCATCAAAAACGAACTAAACTAAGGGCAAAAGAATCTGAAAATACAGTAGCATCACGGGGCAACAAACATCCTAGAAATTCCACCTGTGGCATGCACGGGTCACATAAGCTAAGAATGAGGGGATCGTTTCGAATCCCCTATTCTTAGCTTATCTGCGCCCCAGGGGATTCCCCCACCGCAAATTTTTTAGCTCACCTTGGCGTCAACTGTAGTCGCTTTTGAAAAATATAGCAAAGAACAATGGGGTTTGTGTACGTTTAGTTTATAAGAGTACATATGTATTCATATACCTACATGCGTACCATGGAGACTTCTCGAAATCCTGCATCTTGTAAAAAATGGAAGATAGAATTTGATAAAATTACAACTTACAATAAAGTCACGTGCTAGTGTACTAAGCATCTTAAACCAGCTAGGTTTAAGATGCCATCATGTCCAGCCTCTACAGTATCTTAAATGTGCTAGGCTTAAAATGCCACTATATTCAGCCTCTGCAGTATCTTAAACGTGCTAGACTTAAGATACTACTACATCTAGCCTCTGTAGTGTCTTAAACCTACTGGGCTTAAGATACCACTACGGCCAGCCTCTATAGCATCTTAAATGTGCTGGGCTTAAGATGCTACCATGTCTACCTACTGTGGTATCCTGGTTTTTGGTCTAATCCATAAATAGAATCTGATAATATCCTACCAATGATAATATGATAAAGTCACATTGCCTTATGCAAGATTTACTATATATGTGCTTACTAAAGTCTGGTTGGCATAGCATATAATCTATAAATAGAATACTGTAATAGAATCTGATAAGGTATTACCTATAATAAATTCTAAGATAAGGATTTCTCTGCTCTACTCTCTCATAATACTACTGGTATATAAAAGACACCGAATTCCAGTTGCATACTATAACAGGCTAGGCAATAGTAGCTACTTTTGAGAGTTAAATAATATACAATATCTCGGTAGAAGTATTTGTGACTCCCTCTACAAAAATATATAGCAGGAGTTATAAATACTTTCACTAGGGTACTCTATATATAATGTAGTATATCAAACTTCCTGATCTATATATCTGTCAATTTCTTGTACCAGTAACTCTCCCAACGATTCTTTATTAATATTATCATTAGATAGATCTACTCTACTATCATCAATACTTAAGGTATTTGGAACTCCCACTGGACTTCACATATTGGTAAGGCATTCCCAAAGATTTCATTACAAGACTAAAGCTTTTGATTAGTTCATATCTATGCTAATGTAATAATATACATATATATACCTAGGAATCAATGTTTAGTATCCTCAGAAACATCTAAGCTTAAGTTCCTCTGTTCATGGCAGAACCTGTTCACAATTTACTCCAAGTGCTATAACTTGACTATGATTGAGAGATGAATTGACTCTTCTTACCTTTAATTATAAGCATGGATTTTGGCTTCTAGCCACTGAAGGACTCTCTGAACTTCAAGTTGTTATGGCTCAGGTAAGAGACCTATGCACTAAGACGCGGAACCTAGTCCTGAGCATTCGTTAAGCACTAGCTAATACAGTAGACTGATTACCTACTAGTTAGATATAGAATTAGGGATAGGAATATGGAAGTGTATAACCTCAGGATGGCCTCATGTATGTTTAAGTCTTCGATATGGTTCTATTAGTTTCTATTATCTATTATTCATGTACGGTTATTGGTTTGTTCTATAGTTAGTTCATGGACTTCAGTCTGAGGATGACTGCATTGCATCTCAGCTGAACTCATATATATATATCAGACTGTAGGTGTCTATATTGGGAAGTGGTTTTCTAATTAGGCAACTACTGATGACATAGCCTCTTCTATTAGCTACGCTTAAATAGGCAACTCGTATAGGATCTGATAAATGGTTATCAGATCAAGCTACCTATATAAGCGAGCATCTTTTAGATAGATAGAAGGGCAAGATGAAAGCATTATTCTAAGTCACAATATAATTTGCTTTCATCAAGCATATATTTATACCTGAGTTCTATTATATCTACTTGCTAGGACAAGTTCCATGTTCTGTTATATATTTTATATAGTATTTAGGTATATTATAGCTCACTTGTAATATTACAATGCTTGTCTATTACTAGCAATAGACTACTACTACTACTTCTGTCAACATGTCCCACCGTCAGATTCTACCACCACCACCTACCATTGAAGATACAATGGACGATGTAGCATTAACCCCCTACCGTTCCGAAAGCACCTTTAATTTTGAAGGATGGGATGAACAAGTACAGAGGGCACAACTGCAATTACTGCTACGCTCTCCACCACCTGCCGCTACTATAGCATCTACTGATAGCAGTCCAGAAGCGATCATTCATAGTGTACCACTACAGTTCTAACTACAACGAAAAAGCAAAGGACGAGCACCCACTAGACACCAAATCTCCATCCCAAGTAATGCAAAAGTTCAGGGAATGCAGGCTCAACTACAGCAACTACAACAGGAAAAGGAGGCAGTACTCGCACAAGTACAAAGGCTACAAATGCAACAAGCATCAGTCACAAGTCTCGTACAACAAACTGCTGCTAATATGTAGAATACGGCCAACCAGGCAACTAGCCAGAACACACAACTAGTAGATATTATCAGCAATAAGCTCGAGGAAATTAACATCTCACTTGACCAAGGATTTAGGAGAATCGATGGAGATCTTGCTAAATCATTCTACAATCAGAATATCCTCCTCAATACTATGAACAATCGATATCAAGAATACAATGAGCAATTTTCCAGACTCGAAGCATCACTAGCTAGACTAGGAGGGCAACTACAAGCCCCTCCGGTACAGTCACCACAACCCTACAGACAATAGTATCAGGCTATTCAGTTACTTGAACAAGGAGTAGCAGCAGCAGCACTACCAGCAACACCAGTACCACCTCCATCAAGACATGTATTCAATATCAGTCCTTCCCCTTCTCCAAGACAGGAACCACCGCAGCAACGAAAACCAGTTGATGATGATATGGTGCTAGGTAAAGCACCACCTCCAGGAAAATTCAAGAGAAAAATAGAGGAATTGGAAGAATGAATTCTACAAATGGAGAATTATTTTATGATCACTAGGATACATCACGAACGACAATGATTGGCATATGTAGGGCTGTGTACTGACCGAGAAGTATTGGAATAGTGGAAGGCAAACCGGCATAGGTATAATCAGTAGGAAGAAGTAGTATTAGCACTTAGGGAATATTATGGAGATCATTATAGGGCAGACCAAGCCTTTAGAGCGTTTAGAGAACTAAAGCAAACAGGTACAGTCCAGAAATACCTGAATCAAATAGACAAACTCAATGTCTATGTCAAAATGACTGATCATCATCTTATCAATATCATTCTTGCGGGCATTACCTACCGACTCCGAGAAGCTCTGGCCCACTATGAAGACCTCCATTCAGATCCAGCTAAGTAGAAGGAAAAGCTTCTACATATGGACTTCATCACTACTGAATTCCAACAGAAAGAGCAAGAAGCAAAGGGGAAGGAGAAGGGTAAGAAGAGAAGTCTGGATGATCGAATCCAATTAAAAGGAGGAAACTTAACAAATACACCCCTCTCGAATGAACTAGTAAGTGGGGAAAAGAAGGATAAGAGGACAAAGGAGGGAAGATGTGTCAAGTGTAGAAGGGTAGGGCACAAGTCAATGGATTGCCTAAGCGGATGGAAGGCAGCTACTCTACCTCCAAAAAAGGTCAGTAACCCTAACTAACTGCCCATCAACAAAAAGGCTCGAACCGATAAGAGGCACTTCCGAATTACAGAGCTAGACTCTGAAGACAACGAGTCGGGAAACGAATAGGAAGTACATCTCCTACCGTCGGATGTACTCCCAGACATACTCCTCTCATGACGGTCCGAGTTCATATTGCTAGGGAAGAGATTGAGGTAGTGATTGACTGTGGTGCTAGTGCACCAGTAATAGGAGAAAGGCTTACAGCAAAATTGGGAGTTCTGAAAAGGGCGAGGAAGGTCAAGGTTAGGCAGGGTGATGGATCGAATTTGGTTGGAGGAAAATTTGTGGTTAATACATCGTTTTCGGTTTCTTCAGGAGGAAATTTCTTAGGTAAGTTTCCTTTAGACGCTGAGGTATTAGATATTGGTAAGAAGGATATTGTTTTGGGATTATCTTGGTTGAGGGAAAATGGTTTTGTGGTAGACCCTATAAGTAGGTGTCTAAGGAATATTAATACGGGTTTGGTTATCTCTTATTCTGTGCGATGGATTCCATCTGTTTTTCTTTTAGACATGGATAAAGAGCCACGGGAGGATAGCGAGGTTCTGCTAATTATTGACGCCAGCAAATGGTACTCCTGTTATGCACAAGTATTGTCCACAGAGCAGGCAGATCGTCTACCTGAATACAAGTCATGGGATCACAAAATCCCCCTACAAGATCCGAATGCAAAGATACCTATGGGGGCCATCTACAAGACCACATGGGAAGAGAATGAGGCACTGCAGGCCTACTTAAAGAAAGAAGTACCAACAAGTAAGGTCAAGTACTCTTGGTCGGCCACCAGTACCCCTATATTATTCGACAAAAAGAAGGATAGATCTCTGAGGATATGCGTTGACTATCGAGCCTTAAATGGACTGACAATCCCGAACAAGTACTCCCTACCACTCATCTCCGAACTGCTCGATAAAACTAGGGGAGGGAAATGGTTCACAAAGCTTAATTTGAAGAATGGATACAACCTAATTCGCATTACTCCGGGCCAGGAATGGAAAACCACCTTCCATACCAAGAAAGGACTATTCGAGTATACCGTTATACCGTTTGGATTAACGAATGCTCCTGCTACCTCCTAAGAAATGATGGACTCGATCTTTAAGAACATGGAAGGATATATCTGGTACTTGGATGATATCCTAATATATAGTGGGGAAACAGAGGCAGAGCACCAGCAGTTGGTAGAAAAGGTTCTCCAACAGTTTGTTCAATATGGGTTAGCTGTCAATCTCACTAAATCAGAATTCCATGTTCAGGAGACCGTCTTCCTAGGTCATATAATCAATGGTCAACAGATCCAAATGAACCCCTCCAAGCTCAAAACAATGTCCAAGTGGCCGGTCCCAACAAAAAAGAAGGAGGTACAAGTATTCCTTAGTTTTGCTAATTACTACTAGCGTGTGTAGCGGGCCGATTTTTACTCGTGCCGCGTTGCCAAGACCTACGCCGATAGTCAATTATTTCCCCTTGCACCGTGCCGCCGAGTCAGCTTTTCTCTTACCTGGATTACTCGCACCGAGCCGAGTAGCCGACAGCTACTCGCCAAGCCCTTTGTTCTTTCTGGTTGCGATATTTTGGGCATTCTTGTAGTTGTTACGGATTGCTGGTTTATGGATTGGATTGTTTTTAGTTCAAGTGTTTCAAGTTTTTACGGAATTGTTACGGAATTATCTCATTGTCACGGAATTGTCTAATGTTGTCACGGAATTGTCCTGATTGCGATATTTTAGGTCGCTTGATGGCTTATTACATTCTTGTAGTTGTTATAGATCACTGGTTTATGGATTGGATTGCCTTTAGTTCTTATGAAGTGTTTTAAGTTTTTATCGAACTGTCACGTAATTGTCCAATAATCCTGTCACGGAATTATCTCGTTGTCACGGAATTGTGCAATGTTGTGGTGGAATTGTCATGTTTTCCTCATGAAACTTCATTCCCAAACCCAATCCCACTCGTTTCCTTACACGCTAACCCAATTACCAATTAAAACCTGTAAAATAACTACTAAATAAAATAAAATAAAACGAATCTACCTAAACATGTCCCAAAATCCTTGCTCATACCGTGACGGATAAGATGACGAAGACGGAGGAGCTAACGTCTGGAATGAAGGAGCAGCAGACAGGGCGGGAGCAGCAGACGGGGAGGCAGCAGCAGATGGGGAGGGAGTAGCAGACGAGGAGGGAGTAGCAGACAGGGCAGGAGCAGCAGACGGGGAGGGAGCAGCAGACAGGGAGGGAGCCGCAGACGGGGTAGGAGCAGCAGATGGGACGGGAGCAGCAGATAGGGACCGTGCAGCAGATGGCCACAGCTCTGACGATGACGAAGATGACGATGATGAAGATGACAACGACAACGATGATGAAGATGGCGACGGCCAAGACGTTGATGGCACAGACGACGACGAAGAAGAATCGTTCCTGGTTGTCGCTAGAGGTCCTCTAGCTACTGGTACTGATGCCAGTGGTAGTGGTGTGAGTGGTAGTGGTAGTGGTGCAAGTGGTGGTGGTACGAGTAGTGCAAGTAGTTGTAGTGGTTGTGGTGGGCGTGATGGGTGTGGTGGCCGTGGTAGGCGTGGTGGGTGTGGTGGTGGGTGTAGTGGGCGTGGTAGTCGTAGTGGTCGTAGTGGTGGACGTGGTCCAGCTACTGGTAGGAGTGCAGAAGTTGTGGGTTTGTTTGTCATATTACCCCTGCATAGCCAATTCGCCTCCACTCGATACCACATCTTCATATCCCTTTCCAGAATCGTTTGGTGTGGTGGGTTTCTGTCCCCACTCTGTGTTGCAAACAGGTTGATCGCTATTGCATAGCTAAGGTTAGCATCACCCTGAAGCTTTAATATTCACGAGGAATGGCTTGTAACTTGTAAAAAATTCATGCATATATACCTCCACAGCCTCTTGTAGGGCATTGGTCGTGATAATACCGATCCTTTCAACGTTAGTTCGTCCCCCAAGTATCAGAGGAAAGTTATTGTATTCATTGTTGATATCCTGTACGATCTCTCGACATAATGGTCGGAACGCCATCTTCGGGATGATTAGTTCTGTGCTGGCCTGTTGTCACCTGATTTGCCTAACAAGGGACACTGACAAGGCATTTAGTATTACATTCAACTCATGGGGTTAAGCTCAGGAGTTCTTACACTCTTGGTTCACCTTCCTCTTTTTGGGGACATGTGCACTCTGCGATCCTGCTGCAGGGGCCAACTTCCTCTTCGACGATTCTGTCGCTGGAGGCACAATCGTCTTGATCGCCGAGGGCACAATGGTCTTGATATTTCTTGCTAGCTGTTTTGTTCTAGCTATCGAGTATGTAAATGTTGACTGTCTATGGTAGCAAAAGGTAAGTTTGCTTGTATATATGTATTATCCTGTCGATCACGTGAGAGGCAGGAAGTGGGCTAATGAGCTCGAAAACAAAGCATAATTCATTGTCTATCTCCATGCCCACTAATTTAGTCATTGGTTAGCAGCTTCAGTGCGAATAAAGGGAGAAACAAACAGGTTGTTTTCAAGCGGGGCAACAATAATACCCCTTAAAATCAGCCACTAGATAACCACAACAAAGAAAACAAACAAACAAATCGCAGGTATAATTCAACCTTATATAATCCATTCAGAAATGATGAAGCATCGCATCCGTGACATATTCTAGATACATAACAAATTCGGGATCCGTGACAAATTCGGGATCCGTGGCAGTAAAAAACCCAATAGAACAAATTCTCAGACATACTCATTCATTGACCTCGCCATCGTCCTCCTCGGTTGAGTCCCTATAGTCCTCGTCTTCTGTGTCGGCAGGAAGTGGACCAATGAGCTTGAAAACAATGTTTTATCTCCATCTTCACTAATTTGGTCATCGGTTAGCAGCTTCAGTGTGAACAAAGGGAGGAAAAAACTAATGTATGTTAGGTTGTTTTCAAGCGGAACAATAATTATACTCCTTAAAATCGAAGAAAATAAAGAAACAAATCATGTATATAATTCAACCTTACAAAATTGGTTCAGAAATGATGAAGCATCGTATCCGTGACAAGTTCTAGATTGTGACAGTAAAAAACAAATATAACAAATTCCCGGACTTACTCATTCATTGACTTCGCCATCATCCTCCTCAGTTGAGTCCCTATAGTCATCGTCTTCTGTATCGCTTGACAAAAGTACTTCGATTATTTTAGCCCTAACCAGTTTCTTTGCTCTCTATTCATTGGAATCGGATTCAGTTAGTTGTGCTTCTTCTTCTTCTTCTAAAGAACTCTCTGAAGCTTCCCATTTGTGCCATGCCCTTGTATCCTTATCATCATCTTGCTTGTTGGGTTTGTTATCGTAGTTTTATCGAGTGATGGTGAGTAAAGTTCTCTAATTTAGAACAAGCACTATGGAATGCACCTACCTCTTCAATGTCAGCCCCAACATCCTCATTACTCAAGCAATGGTCAGCGCCCCCTCAGCTAATTCCTCTTGTTCGGTCAGACTTTGGCGAGGTATTGCTAGTGCTTCATCCTGCACCGTTAGCCCACGTTCGGTTGGCTCGTCATATCTGCTATAGGCTTGGCAGTTGATAGGCACAATGCTAATTACTACAGCGAACTGCGGTACGGGTTATACTGTAGTCTGGGTGTTTTGTGTTACTTCCAATTCCGCTTTGGGAATTTGAAAATCAGGAAGCTCTTTTTGCTCCTCCAAATCCAGGTAGAATCTCTTCTGCTCATCTGATAGCTCATACCATTTGTACAGAATATAAGCCTTCTTGTAGAAGAACATGACCTCGCAATTCCTTTGCACAAGTTCTTCGAATTTTCTACTTTCCACATCCATTAACTGGTTCCTTCGGGTGCCAATTGCCCTCCTAGTGATTGTAGCGTGTTCCTGCGCCTTGATCCTAGCTTTAAGCATCCTATTTGCTTTTTGTCACCTCCAATCCTTGGCTCGCTCCCATAATAGTAGTGGTCCAAGCAATTTCCTGTGTGTTTCCCGAATTTTCTTAGTGTGAGGATTGGTAGAGGTGTCCCATACCTTCCTCCCACCACTAAATTCGGTGTCTGGATTGAAGTCCCGCAGGCCCCATAGAAAGTCAGCATATCTGGCATAAGGATTCCTTGGAGGTGAGATGAGGGCTAGTTCGGCTCCTGTCCTACTTCTTTTTAGAACATCCTCTCTTGGGGTTGGGTAGAGGGCTAGTTCAGCCCTAGTCCTTCTTCTTCTCAGAACATCCTCAACTGGGGTTGGGATGAGGGCTAGTTCAGCCCTAGTCCTTCTTCTTCTGGAAACATCCTGAATTAGGGTTGGGATGAGGGCTAATTCTGCTCTAGTCTTTCTTTGTTTTGGAAGGTGCTCTGTAGCCGGCACTTTGTGACTCGTCTTAGCTTCCTTGGCCACCGGGCTGACTGGCAGTTCTCAAGTTGTCCTCCTTTTTTTCTGCATGGGGGGCTCAGGTGGCTCTGATGCTGGGCTCACTGGTACTTTCTCAGTTGCCTTACTTTTTTTCTATGGCATTGCAGATACTTAAACATAAGCTTCATCAGTACATACATAACTTATAAGTAGTCTTTCCACTTTAGGCTTCCCAACACCACCTCCATGACAGCCTCCATAATACGATTTTGCACCATATACCATTGATTATCTCTTCTACAGATGAAAATATCTCCCTTTTGTAGTATGAACGCTGACGATTCCGTGGAACTTGTAGTGAAAAGGAGATGACTATCAAAACCCAGTTCCTACGATTGAAAGAATCCGTTCTTTGTTAACAAGCAAACCTCGATATCATTAACTGAACACGGAAATGCCACTAAGGTAACCACAATGCGTCATAAGTTCTTTATTTGTCAAATTCGCTGCACTCAATTCTACGTATCAGTATGTATAAACTGTTCCATGGTTCATTTTTCCGTGACATTAAACTATATCGAGCCAAAATGAAAATGAGAACACCCTGGGCCAATCTCAATATTAATACTTTCTCCGGCGGTCTCAATCTTCCCAAGATCTGCCCTCGGCATTTCCTTTCGCCTTTGGTCGCAAACCTTTCGTCGGTGGCGTTGCCGGTCCTTGTCCCTTGTCCTTCACATAATACTCTGAACAGCAGGCAATGAGCTAATTAGTAGGCAAGGTGGGGAAATTTGCCTCTGGCCAGAAGGAGGAGGTGACTGAGCTAACACGGAGGGTTGGTCAAAAGCCAGGGGAAGTTGTTCAACTTGAGATGGTTCATAGAAGGGGTATGGGGTTTGTCTGGCGCTATTATATTGCACATATTGGGTGTTTTCAAAGAGAGGCTCCTCATTCTCTTTATTTTCCACGGTGCCATTGCTATTGTACCCTCGCACCTTCTCATGGCCCTCGTCCAAAACCCCCATTATTTCCCTACCCTCTCGGCCTACATCTGTATCAGTTGAGGCTTCACTGGGGGTGGCAAGCACCTCTCGCATAGGAGATCGTATGTGATAGCACTATAGGTATCGGGTCTGATAATCACTGAAAGGTCGGATTAGCTAAGAGCCAGTAATAAGGGAGTACCAATTCCGCAATAATGCTTTTTTTCCAACCTCCTTGTGTTTCACCATTTTCCACCCCCACAAGCCAGATAACCTTCCAGTACGTGTGGTATACCTGGAGCTTCCACAAGATCCACATAAGGGAGCCTGAAAATACAATCATCGTAATCTTTTCAGTACTTCAACGCCAGAATACTAGCTATATTCACACTTACTTCAGTTCACACGGGATATCGATTGAACCTCATATTGGGAAAGCAACTAAGTATGAGTGGAGTCATACCTTGATGCAGATATTTGCCTGCTGGAATTGGCATGCATGTTGTGTTGAGGAGGAGTGTTGGAATAAATTGGTATGAATTGGTTGCAGTATAGAAGATGGAAATAATGGAGGATAGGAATTGAATTCGGAAAAGTGGAGGGACATCCGAAATTTATCTAGTACCAATACCTACCCAGGAGGCTACCTACTTCCAAAAAACTGTCCGTGGTCAATCTCTAGGATTACTGTGACCGACCTACACTATTGGTGCCTTAGGTAGGTGCCCCCCCTATGCTGGGGTTGTATCATTGAGAAGAGACATGGACGATTTACACGTAAGACTAACTATCCCGTCAATCTATCACTTACTTTTCCATAGAAGCGGTACTATTACGGACAAAGCTCAGAAACACAGACATAATATCAACTCTGTGTGTTCCTCAACTGTATAGGATGCTAGAGTGAACCCAGCTGGTGGTTCCATTTGGTTGGTATGATGTTTGAAGTATCCGTTACTCTTCTCATAAATCACGGAAAGGTCTAAGGGCCACAATCTCGAGGGATTATGATAGGTTTATCTTGTCACGGATATTTTATCTTGACACGGATAGGTTATCTTGCCTCAGATGGTTTTTTTTGGTTATAAATGTCCATGGTCATGGATGTCTTGTCAAGGATGGATTATCTTAACCCAGATAGGTTATCTTGCTTCAGATTTTTTTATTTTTATTTTCAACGCCCATAGTCATGGATGTCTTGTTGGATGTCTCGTCATGGATCTCTTGTCACAGATGTCTTACCATGGATGTCATGGCCTGTCCAGGCTTCGTGCCGGTCTTTCCCGCTAGCCAGCTCAATGGGATTACTAGCACCTACAGTACTAGTCTACTTGGTTTACTATCCTTAGGGCAGACTTTAGAGTACCAAAACAGGCAATTGCCATTTACGGAATGTTACTAGAACTGACTTTTGGAGTTTTACTTATATAGAGTTGGTCGGGATGTAATTGTCGGCGGTCATATTAGCTTCAGAACATGGCAGAATACCATAATCCTAAAGACGAAGACACCTTTGATAATTTCCATGTACTATGGAGACACACCCTTAGACTACGACGCTTCCTTAGTCTACATAGTACTGAATTAGTAACATATCAGTCTACCCAGTTGGTTATGGACAGATTCGACCCTGAGAAGATTCTATCCCATGCGGTAGCCACTGAGCTTCTAGGGCATATTTGGATTGATTGCTTTGATTTACTATTGCCCTTCAACACTCCCAGGAGTGAATGGACAGGTTGGGATCTCTTTTACCTGGATGACTATACTCTCTATGATTTGTTATGGGTTACCCTTTTCCACCATTATCTGAGTAGCAAGTAAGAATCATGGGGTGTATGTGAAGATTATCGATTCCTATCAGTAAGTTAACCCCTGCACCGAAACATTGGGTACAGACTTACCCTATACTAGATACTCTCCCAGATCCACCGGATCCCTCAGGGTGCAATCATTTGCCATCCTGTATATATACCGGCACAATGGCATCCCCCACCTAGAATAAGTGTACTATGTTATAGGCAAGAGGTCTGGCTTCGGCCTTCAAGAAGGTATATCCTAATCTTGCATGTAGACGGCATAGTAGGCTAACTATTTCTAGACCTCGCCAGATTTTGGAACTCACCCAAAGCCCCAATTGGCTGTTGAGATACAGCTTATTGCAACTGAATTTGACCAATATCCCCGACGATACACTAGAGCTAGATGGATGGTCTGAGCAACCAGAGCCAGATGGATGGTCTGAGCAACCAGAGCCAGATAGATGGTTTGAGCAACCAGAACTTGATCTAGTCAACCATACCAGCCCCATTGATAGCTCTAGCCCCACTGAAGTCGGCTGCAGTCCTAGCGATTCTGAGTATAGCAGTTTATCATCTTGGTCTAGTGAAAGCCTTAGCTCTACAAGTGAGCTCTCGAGCTCACCCTACAGCTTAGAGTACCTAGATGATAATTTTTGAGAGGAATCGGGGGTCGCACGTTTGGATTGGAGTTGGGTTATGCACTCTGTAGATGCGCTATAGCACGATTGAAGATTGCATGTATTAATAGTCTGGTTGCATTATGCCCCTAGAATATCTCACAAAAAACTCCATGACAAGCACGCATTATCCGTGACATCACAATGTGAATAAATAGGCGTCTCTTCCCCAACCTTTCTAGGAACACAATTGCAAGACCATTTTACACTCTAGTCCCATACTCGCTCCATACTCGAACATGTCTTTAACTGCAAGCATGCCAGTATCCATATGTCCCCCAATGGTTACGACTTTCACCAAAATACTAGGCAGGACTGCTTTTCTATGGGAATCAGAGCAATCTGCCCAATTTGAGGAATGGTGGGAAACTACCAACTGGGCTGCCAAGCTCCGTGACAACCTAGCAAAAGAGGAGACCCAAAGTAACCATATTAATCCATCCTGATAGGATTCTAAACTTCGAAAGGCAGTGCACTGGACCCAATTCGGACAAGGGGCTAAGATCCACAGCGGTGAGCCTTTCATATTTTGCTTAGCTTGCAAGGGTACCTTGCAACACCCTAGTGCATTCAATATGGGTACCTCACATATGAAATGTCACCTCACCTCGGGAAAATGCCGAGCCGCTAGTGGGCGAAACAATTTAGATATTTCAACCATATTTGGGAAGGTGATTATATACTCCATACCTGCAATAATTGAGGCTGACGTTATACACAGGCAACACGTTCCTCCGCACAATCCCCACAATTGCAATTTAGTGATGATGTGTTCAAACATGAACTCATGAAAACTGTAATTGCTGCCAACTTACCTTTCAGAACTATCGAATATCCGCAGTTCCAGCATCTGCTGAAATTGCTTAGATCTGGAATTGATATCCCCTGTGCAACAACCCTTCACCAGAGTATATACCATTATGCAGCAGAAGTTTAACAGAAGCTACAAAAAAGCCTACTGGAAGATACATTCATCTACCTTGCTACAGATTGTTGGACTTCTCTAAACAAGTTAGCGTTCATGGGTACAACACTCTATTATATTGACTAGGACTGGCAGCTGCACTAACATACGATCGGATTCTAGTACCTAGGTGGGGAATCTCATAATGCTATCCTCTTGAGTAACAAGCTAGGCCAATTGATTCAGAAATATGGCATCACGAGCCGAGTCTTGGCTATTGTTTCAGACAACACTAGTGTCAACACGGCATTGGCTAAGCATTTACAAGCCAATGTATTCGGTACTAAATGGGATCCAGAGCAATACCGACTTCCCTGCCTTGCACATATGATTGCTCTGGTGAGCAATTAGTTCATGAAAGAACTGAAGTCAAACCCAGATAATGATGATACTATATCGTCCACTCCTCCCATAGAGTATTCCATCAGAGTACTGCAGAACTATGCCCCTGGTACATTCATGCGATCTGTTTGTAAAGTAAGTCAACTGTTGGCCAGGATATTACAGAAGGCAGATACACGTCACAGAATCCTATTGCTAACATTTATCCAGGTTCGAGAGCTCTGTAAGGGTATTGTAGCCAGCCCACAATGCCTAGCACAATTCAAGGAACTCCAAAGTGATATTCGAGAACCTATGGGCCTTATGCAGGATGTCAAAACATACTGGAACTCAACATTTGAAATGCTTACTTAAGTATTGAGGCTCCAGTGCTACATAGAGCAATGGATCGCGCTGGCGACAATGGAGAACAAGTACTCCAAGTTGTAGTTAAGTCAAGAGGAGTGGACCCATGTTCATAAGGCTACTATTTTCCTAAAGCCTTTGTCGGATTACACTCACGCGATCTCCACAGGGTAGCATGCGACCATCCACAATGCTTTCTTCATCTACAATGATATCTTCGACCACATTGATAAACAGCGGAAACGTATACGAAAACTTCCCGGTAATCCTAGCTGGGCTCCAGGGTTTCTGTCGGCAATGAAAGCATATCAGCAGGTATTCCAGCAGTATTATTCTAAGATAGAAAAGTAATCCCTGATCTACAATCTCGCTACCATCCTTGATCCATCGAAGAAATTGTCTTTATACCTTAATTGGGGAAATCTGACAGTCCAAGATCCCAGTGGGACTTAGCCGAACAGTGACTCAATATCATACTCGGAGTATTATAAGTACGTATGAATTTAGTCAGCGCATCCCTATTCTTCCCCATATGTTTTGGGTGATAACGAGACCATCCGTAACACGAGACCATCCATGACATACAGAAAACATAATTCTTATAAAATTGTGTGCTTAGGGTTTAGTTCGAAGATTATTTCGACCATAACTATGCCAAGTATGCACTGGAACCTCTGATTCAGAATGCACAAGTCAATAATAGAGAACAATCCTATATCATGCGTCGACTACAAGAGCATATAACAGGCCAATCGGAGGATGTCCCAGAAATCAAAAGATACCTAGCGATTCTGGTAACAACACTGAATGGGAAATGCCCCCTCTCCTGGTGGAAAGTCCATACTAGTGAATTTCTCATGCTGGCACGAATGGTGAGGGACATATTGAGTATTCCACTCACATCTGTGTCAGTAGAGCGAATATTCAGCAGTGCTCGAAATATTTTGCCTTACTGATGCAACAGAATGGGCCATCAGATGATAACTGCACTTATGTTAACCAAATCCTCGGACGCCGTCCATGCGAAATATAGTGCTGCAGAGGCACAAGTTACACCAGCACATGTGGAAGAAGGTATGGCCGATTTGGATGAAAGTTAGGTGATGATGGAGAAACAGGCTCTGAGATATGATGTGGACTTCCTCCATCGGATGGTACCACAATATCTAGATGCCGTTCAAGGAGAGACGGACTCGGATTCGGACACATATAGTGACACGGAAGCAGGTGGGAGCAAAGTGATGGATGATATGGCAGCCTCACTATCTGATAATACGAGCCCCTGCTATAGTTTCACCGAATATTCTATGGCAGCATTGTCAAACTCATTTCAATGAAGTCTTTTGCATGAGGCTGCAGGAACACCATCCTCCTCAATACCACATTGAAGTCAGAAGTGCCCTGCCTCACCATCAGTAAGCCTTACACCGTCAATAGCAAGCAGGTTCCAGAAGAAGTTGCGGCCTACTTAGGGTAGGAACTACAAGGTATAGGTAGGTTGATGTTATGTGGTGCCATGGATGGTAGATAATTATTACTGCGGGCTTGGTAATCTTGAGTTTCGGGAAGCTTAATGCAGGTTAGGGATAGTTATTGTACAGATGGATTTTTTGGGGTATTAGGAGTATTTTGGAGTTAAAGGTTGATTTTTTTTCAGTGTTATGTGAGGGATTAATTGGGAGTAATTATTGAGGTAGGGTTGTTTTGTTTAGGTATAATATGGGAGGGGTTAGTTTTCACATTATGTTCCGGCTCATATTAATTGGGGATATCTCGGTTACTTTAGGTTGATGTGTTTGTAGAATTGGGATAGGTAGAATTCATGGAGTATGGGCAGTTGATCCGATAGCAATATAATGAAATCTACGTCACATGAGAAACACAGACCTGATACAATGGGAGCTGCGATAAATTAGACGTAAGATTAAGCAGTAGGAGTAGAAAGTTGAGAAATGGTATAAACAAGTCCATGACAGGAGAGGCAATCCGTGACAGGAGAGGCAATCTATGACAGAAGAGGCAATCCGTGACAGGAGAGGCAATCCGTGACAGGAGAGGCAATCTGTGACAAGAAGAATATGTGACGAGGAGTGAAACAAATAACAACTTCAAACATGTTTGACTAAGGCTTGGCAACGCGCCGGTCGATCACCGATTAGCCAGCGAGTCAGCGCAAGTCGGCTTGAACACAATAGGTGCTGGCCCGAGTCGGCCTCCGAGTAAGTAAAAAGATAGCAGAACTCACGCCGACTCAAGCCGATGCACATACTAATTACTACCGTCGGTTTATTGAAAATTATAGTGGCAAAGCTTAACCACTAATGGACCTAACCAAGGATGTACCCTTCTCGTAGGGAGAGGAACAACAGAGAGCCTTCGACGAACTACGCCAACAATTCATGTCCGCTCCCATCCTCACTCAGTTCGATAGAACCCTCGAGACAATTATAGAAACTGATGCTAGTAATCAGGCAATTGCTGGTATCTTGTCTCAATATCATATTATCGATGGAGCTAAAAGACTGCACCCAGTTGAATATCATGCAAAAACCCTTTCTGCTACCTAACGCAACTAGCCAATCCATAATAAAGAACTATTTATAATAGTGGATTGTTTCCGGAAGTGGCAAGATTGGCTAGTAGGTATTAATGTGAATATCTATACAGACTATCAAGGGTTACAATACTTCAACACCAAGCAGAAGCTCAACTCCCGTCAAGCTACCTGGTACCTACGAAAGTCCGAATTTAATTACCAAATCCACTACCAACCTGGCACAAAGATGGGCAAGCCAGATGGCTTATCTAGACATTTAGGGAAAGAGAAATCTGGTATAGAAGCCAAATTTTTCGATGAAGGACAACTAATAGTGCTTGGGGAAGAGGATGAAGAGGAAGCTGAGGATGTGGAAGTGGATGGGATTGATGTTGCAGGATGGGAAAAGAAGGATGGACTATGGGTCATTCCACAAGAGCATAGATTAGAAGTGCTTAGGCAGCATCATGACAGTCAACTAGCTGGTCATTGGGGAAGACATCGAACGCAAGAGCTAGTATCATGGAACTTTGTATAGGATAAGTGGTAAGAGGATGTGGCAAACTATGTGGCAAGATGTATTAAATGTCAGAAGGCAAAGGTGGACAGACATAGTAGGTAAACTAAGTTGGTACTAATGCCAACAGAGGAATACCCCTTTGAGGAAATAGCTATAGATTTTGTGGGAGAACTCCCAGAGTCAGAAGGCTTTAATGCTATTCTCGTTGTTACAGACCGGTTCACCAAAGTACAGTATTACGTTCTGGCAAAAACAACATGGACAGTAGCTGACATAGCTAATGTCTATATCAATGAGATATGGAGGCTCTATGGACTCCCAAAACATATCACCTCTAACCATGGTCCTCAATTTGCTTCCAAGTTCCTCAAAGAAGTAAATAAGAAGCTTGGAATAAGCCTCTGCCTCTCAACAGCCTACCACCTGCAAACAGATGGACTTAGCGAAAGAGCCATCCAGACACTAAAACAGTACCTCTGCATATACTGTCATGATAGGCAATCTCGTTGGAAAGCTTGGTTACCCTTAGCCGAGTTTGCCTATAATACTGCTACTACCTCCACTCATAAATACTCACCCTACCGAAGCTTGTATGGCTTCGACCCTCGGACGATACACCTCTTAGATGACTTCGAATTCTCATCACCAACGGCAGAAGAATGGCTCGAACGAATGACAACAGTACACAACCAAGTTCATAATACCCTTAAGCAAATCAATCATAAATGAAGTGCTATGAGTCTCAAAAAGGCTAGATATTTCAATATTGATGATTAGGTACTGATTGATCGATGGAACCTGCAAATTAAAGCTGGCAATAACCATTCACTTACGAATAAATGGATAGGACCCTATAAGGTTATGAAAGCAATTGGGTCTCATGTATATAAGTTGAAAGTCCCAGATGGTACATGATGGCACAACGTTGTTCATACCACCCTATTGAAGCTATTCAGATAGAGAGATAAGCTGCAGGATATGGAAGAAGATGAGGAAGACATATTTGAAGTTGAGTCTATTGTTGACTCACGAAAAAATAGAGGTGTTGTTAAATACAGGGTGAGATGGGTTGGATATACAGAGTTCGAGGATACATGGGAAATGCTTGATATGCTCGATAATTGTCCCCTCAAGCTGCAGGAATTTCAGGACAAGTACCTAAACAAACCTCAAGATCCTTGAAATAGTTTAAGGAATGGCTCTTCCAAATGGTTGGTGAGAAGGAAGCAACATGGTACCTTTTACCCTCCTCACTTGTCACCTTTTCCTAATACAGGTTTTTTGGCAAGGAGAAAGGTTTTTAACAGCCATGGCATACATGTGTAGGCACACCGGTCTTGTAGGACTCTATGATGGTATAGGGAGTATGGGTATCTAGCGGAAAATGTTAGTACTCTCCACCAGGGTTACTTGAGCTGTTACTAACATATATCCGCCTAAAGAGGGCAAGTAGGATTGTGTTTAGTTGAGGACAACTGCCTCGGAACGGGGAGTAATGTTATGGCTCAGGTAAGAGACCTATGTACTAAGACACAGAACCCAGTCCTGAGCATTCGTTAAGCACTAGCTAATACAGTAGACTGATCATCTACTAGTTAGATGCGGAATTAGAGATGGGAATACGGAAGTATGTGACCTCAGGATGGCCTCATGTATGTTTAAGTCTTCGATATAGTTCTATTAGTTTCTGTTATCTATTATTCATGTATGGTTATTGGTTTGTTCTATAGTTAGTTCATGTACTTTAGCCTGAGGATAACTGCATTGCATCTCAGCTGAACTCGTATATGTATGTCAGACTGTAGGTGTCTATATTAGGAAGTGGTTTCCTAATTAGACAACTACTGACGACATAGCCTCTTCTATTAGCTATGCTTAAATAGGCAACTTGTATAGGATCTGATAAATGGTTATCAGATCAAGCTACCTATATAAGTGAGCACCTTTTAGATAGATAGAAGGGCAAGACAAAAGCATTGTTCTAAGTCACAATACGATTTGCTTTCATCAAGTACATATTTACACCCGAGTTCTATTATATCTACTTGCTAGGACAAGTTCCACGTTCTGTTATATATTGTATATAGCATTTAGGTATATTATAGCTCGCCTGTAATATAAGTATAGTAATGGCCCACTCCTCTTTAGCCCATCTTAGCTTCAAAAGGTTGCCCATAGCTACTCAGACCACCTCATTCCTTATCTATTTATACTGTATTTGTAATCAATTCATATCCCAAAAGGAATCCTATAATAGGCCATGCTCCTTAATAGCCTTTGGGTTAAGGGCTCTAGGACACTCCTTAGTAGGTAGCTTTTTGAGCAACTCATTGTATACAGCTATATTTTTGGAAATTGTTTTCTAGCATGTATTCAGGCAATTAATAAATTTTCTAGACTCCTGATATTTACAAATGAAATGGTGAAGACTATGTAACTCTATTCTCCTCGATATACAGTTGGCTATTAAGGTCTTTTGTATATTATAGAGGTCATAGTGAATATACCGTTCGTGATATAAATTATACTTACCTTAGGGGTTTACTTTATCTTCCCATTTCTTGTAAGCTTGCCCATTCTTAGTTAGAAGCTGTGTTGTCCTATATAAGGCTGCCTGACCTTTGGCAGATATTGCTAGATCCATTCTATTCAGATCATGCAATTTATAAGCTGCAGGATTCCTAGATTGAGGTTATACCTAGGCCAGTCTTATAGGAATTCCTTGGGTATAGTCTTTATCAGCAAGAAAAAATTGGCGTTCAGATGCCAGACCAAAATCTGGTGCGTCTTATGCGTTCTATATGTCCGGACGCTCCCCGCACTCACAACATAATCCAGATGCCACTAGCACACCCCGGCAGGTGCAAAAGCATCCCGATGCCATTAGGGTCCACACTGACATTGGATGATGAAGCCTGCCTTGGAGCAGCACAAAAGCATCCTAATACCATTAGTGTGCACACTGACGTCGGATGATCTTGTCCTATCTTTTGTTCGTCTGGTACCTAATTTCCGATACATATGTTCAAACCCTTAGACTACGCTACGTTTATTCTATTTAAGTTCTGTGAGCTATTATCTTTATTTATTCTTCTGCTAGCTATATATATATATTCTAGTTCCCATCATGAATATCATTCCATGTATAGAGATCAATACGGTTGTTGATAATATAAAGCTCCTCAACATGGATTGGAATTAAATGGGCCATGCCTTATTTGTCTGCAATTCCGATCACATGATTCTTCGACGGCAATCTGACATGAACCATGCCCTCTGGGCCATAGAGCGTCGATAATCTGACTATTATCATTAGTGAAACATGTGCAAGGCAGTAAGTATCATGGTCTACTCGCAGTTTGAACAAAGCATTTAGTTTGGCAGGAACCCTGCCGTCAAGTCTACCAGGGACTTTCGGTTCTAGGGACTTCCACCGTCTCATAAATACCCAGTTATTTCTTTCATGTTGGTTGTGGAACAACTTACCTCCGGTGCAGCGTAGATGGTGTAACATGTACCCATCATCATTGAATGTGGGAACCGCAACTTGGAGGGTATGAAATACCTCCACCGGGGCGTATTGTAGATGTGCCTCGTCGGATTCTGGGTCGTAGAAATGGGGATAACTGCGTGCAAGATAGGTGCTTGTCAAAGTTTGCAGGTCAGGTAGCCGGAAGAGTTTCTACAATGTTTCGAGATCATATATATCTTTAGAGGTTAGGGGTCACTGCAACTTATCTCTTGTCAGCTCAGAGGCAGCATCTCTGGGGAGATGTAAGCCAGGGCGCGTCGGATGAATGATGCTCTATATGTCCGCTGGTATATGTGGAAGTTCAGTAATCCACTGTTCGATATTCCTCTCTCGCATAGTGAAATTGTGTTCTCATATGTAGGTCTGAATGACTTGTGGTACTGCATTGACGTAATTACTCCGCCGGTATACATCCTTGAGAGGCTTATGCGAAGCCTCACAGATCTCGGTTGAATATTGGGGGAGAGATCCATATTGTACTATTTGATCCGCAAAATGTGAAATCAAATGCATTTTTGGGAAGTTGTAGTGTGCTCCACTCATGAGAGTGTCGCGCACCAATTCCTCCCTCTCTTGGGCAAGCTCCTCTTGGAGCTTTCAGCATTTATTGGGGGTAGTGGGACATGAGTCATCTGACGTGAGTTGTTGGTGATATTCCGCATGGATGCCCTAAGATGCCACCTTCGCCATGGCCTTAGAGGACTTTATTGCCCTAAACTGGAGAAATACCTCTTTGTACTTGTGAAAGTCCTCGAGGTAATCCCTAATTGATTGTATTGACTCCGGGGTGTGCACCTTGTATTTTGCGATGAGAATAAAGGCGGTTAAATACCAAACACACAAGATTGCCTTGTAGTATGATGGCTTGTGTCGGGGGGCCATCGCGGGTGTGTCAGATGTTCGACTTAATGCTGCTGTGAATACGGCCAGCAGTACTCGTAGCAAATTCCGTATTTCTTTCCCCTGCCATTGGGAGACTGAACAGTAGGCCTTGTTTGGCCTTGTGAATCCTGGGAAAGGGGGCAATCGTGACCATATATGATCGAATATAGTGAGCTGTCCAACGTGTTCCAGGAAGTCTTGGACCCATTTCATCAGGTGGGTCAGCATTCCTAGATGTAGTGTATGGAGAGTATCTGGTCGAACCAGAGTATGGGGGTCACAATAGGGAATATACCAAAGTGCATTGTTTATCTGCTTAACACCGCCAGTTTCGAGGACTTCAATGTTAGATTTGTGGTATGCTATTGCATACCGGGAGTGGGACCGTATATCGTATGCGGTGTCTGGGAGCTCGCCAAATTCATTCAAGGGGGCGATGCAAATAGGGTATCGATTGGTCATAATGCCATGGATCATGGTATTCTCTATGTGGTCTGCCAACCAGGCAGAGAGCCTAGGCATGTACTTGCGTACCTTCTTATCACAACATACCATTTCAATCCCTTGCTGACTTATGGTGTCAGCTAGGGGACTGAGTATGGAGCTCAGAATCTCATGGGTGACCTGGAGGGCGTCTAATTCCTGGACTACAGTGAGGTTTCCTGGAATTTTGTCGAGACGTTTAGGTGGGATAGGTAACAGGGCTATTGGAATCCATGCATTCATTGATGGTTTGTTGCGTATAGTGGATTTGATATTACCTATGCTCATGTATAGTGGCTACAATTTCTTGTCCCTAGAAAAGTTAGTCAGATGTGTTTGATCCGATGCCAAAAGTATAGGGACAAGTGTGGTGCTGAAGTGTATGAGCTCTTGGTCAACGTAAGCAAGCAGCCATAGTAGGATAATTGGAGTGCATACCTGTTGATCCCACCACCATGAGGCCATATTCATCTCCGAATATACTCTCTCGTTGTCCTTGTTAAATAACTTCACCGGTTCCCAGACGATATAGGTCACAAATGCTTTCTGGCAGAATAGATATTTGATATAATCGATTATATTGTGATAGTAGAAATCTGACTTTGGACGTAACGTATATTGCATGGATCCTTTGGTCCACTAAGGATCCGCAACCATTTTTGCGGTTTGCCTACAGAATGTATATCCTGATTTGAAAGAGACACATGACCTCGGAGGGTTGTCGGGTGTTTTCCGCAAAAGGTCGGCTTGGAAGAAATCATCAATCCTGCCTTGTGGGACCTTGCTGAACGTAAAAAAGCGTGCCAGTTTGTAATCTTGTACATTATGGAATGGGTAGAGATGATTGTATAGGCGGGAACGCAGATTGTAAAATGGATAGTCTCCAAGAGGTTCCCCAGCGTTATATCTGGCAGGGAGTTGCTGAACCATGTGGGTTTTATATACTTTAGCGTCAGGTGAGGGATTGGTGGATTCGTGGATTGGTTCAGCATCCGAGTTATTGCAGAGATCTTGTACACCATCCTGCTCCACTGACTGGTAATCTTACTCAAGTCCCTGGGTTTGATTGACCTCAACGTCGTCAGTATCAGGAATGCATCTGTTGGAACCTTGATCTTCGAGAGTTAGCCGAGTTAATATCTAGAATGCCTCAAAGAGATTCTTCACCTTTGTGGGTCAATATTGAACCTGTTTGATGGAGGTAGGTTTGTGTACGCTGTGAAACATCGGTTTGGTGACGCAAGAAAGAGTTCATCGTTACGTCTTTGTTCGGGTGTTTGGTCTCCATGTGGTTAGCATATGCTTCCCATGAGACATACATACTCGTGCAACAGGGACAATGTGTTTTCGTATTAGTGTGGGTGGTCGTTAGGGTCAGTATTGAAACTGGTTGTTTGAAATCGACGTCTTGCTGTACTTCGGTTTGCCGATATAAGAAAGGGTTCATCGTTATGTCTTTGTCCAGGTATTTGGTCTCCATGTAGTTAGCATATGCTCCCCATGAGGCATACATACCCTTGTACCAGGGACAACGTGTTTTCATGGTATTCATGTTAAAAGATGTATATGTTTACGTTGTTCGAGGTGAGTGTATAGAAAGAGGTTGTTTTACTGTATACCAGACTAGTGCCTTTGTCTACCAAGCACGTCAGCATTTAGCCGTCGGCAATAGGGAGAGTAATAATATAGTTGCCAAATATAAGAATAAAAAAGGAAAACGGACATAGGAATCGCACGTATGGCTTAGTACAAAAGGAAAATATGAAAACAAAAACCAAGCCACTAGACCATATCTGCTAATCTGTTAATATATATGGAAAGGGGGATTTTATCACAGTAATCTGGGAATTATGGCTTTTTGTAGTAGAATGCTTTGTGTGGTGCACTTTGCTATGTTGTGTATACTATAGTAGTGTATTTGTGGATTAAGTGCGTCATTGGTTAGCCATAGGCCGTCGGCTTAGCATATTAGCCGGTATATTCTATAATTTGTGAAGTTTGACCTCAAACAGTCATATTTTCAAATCTCAACAGAAGGCCAAAGAAAGGCCTTCCGTTGAGATATAAAAGACCAGGCATACCTCATCTTGTATTCCATTTAGAACATGATTCATATATTCATATTTTACATACAATAGACTAGACGTACAGCATCGAATCACCGACCAAAAACATAAAGACATTTAGCAGAGAAATTTCCCAATACGGTAATCCTCTATTTACCGGAACACCTACTGGACGAGCTTATCTTTTACCCATAGTACTGAGGCTAACGTAAACTAAACTAGATTCATATTAAGCAGCTAACATGATCACACTGAAGAACCTGAATCAGAACTCTAAGGCTGATTTGGGTTGGGACACTCGAGACGTCGACTACACCTCGTAGCGCAATGCTGTCAAGGAGTATTGCGCTCGATATTCTATTCACACTTGGGGAGCAGCCAGTCAAGCAGAGAAAGATGCACTAGTGATTGCCGCCCGAGGCCTGACTAGATTCAGACTGACCATCAGAGATTGACTGGCATCGGGCTCTGATTTCCACAAAAAGGCGTTGGAGGCACTGCTCCAAGATTGCCTTAAAAAAGGCTCCGAGACTGCTAAGAACCTGGCTATCAAGCGTGCGCGAAAAAGAGCACAACCGGATGTAGTTTCCGACGGCAATGATGAAGTACCCGACGGCGAAATCAAGCCAATAGCTGTGTTATTCTGGGTTGCTGATCCTGATGTGGGTGCTCATAGGGATGTTAATAGCTGGATTTGGGATGAACGTGCGAGGAGGAAAATTGCGGAGATTCGGCTAATGACTCTGGATGGGATTTGGGACATGGTTAAGGCTTATGTTCCTGCTGGCAGGAAGGTTCGTGAAATCCTTGGTGCGCTCCCAGACCCTACCCCTTCTAACCTCATCTTTCCTGCTGACTATATAAGCCTGAATACCGATGCGGAGGTGAGAGTATTTTTCCGAATGACAAAGGCCAACCCCGTATGCCTGTTGGTAATTCTGCATACGTTACCACCTAGAGCCAATACACCCCCGCCCAGAGCAGCTTACTTGGAACTCGAGAAATTCGCCCTTCCAACCGAATACAATAACTATGCTGAGGATTCCGACGCCATTATGTGGAATGCTACTGGTATTGGTCACCGACATATGCCTACAAGAGACCATACTTTCGAAGAACAAAAGTATGAACTACATGCAAAAATCAAACGCCAGCAGGATACCAAAATCTCAGTAAAGGCCGAGCACCAGCGCCTGTTTCCGAATGCAGGGATCATCGATTCAGACGATGAGGACTTTTCCTACATTGACTGGCTGAAAACGCTGAAGCCTACTAGGGGTCCTCAACTAGTTAAAGCACGTCAGGTCGTGCCTGTCGAGTATCGGACAACTCACTTGAACCGACACCTTGGTGTCGGTTGAGTAGTAAGTAAAGTTCGTGGGTTAAACGCTGCCCAATACCATTGGGAGACACTTAATGGTCAGCATGCTCCTGCTCCTGCTCCTGCTCCTACTCCTGCTCCACCTCCACCTCCATCTCCACCCCCACCTCCACCTCAAAACACGGCTGCAGACCCGGCTGCCGGAATTCCAGTAATTCTTAGGCTAGGGGGTCAGTGTGCTAACCGAGCCAGCAGGGGCCAATAAGGGCAGTGAGGATTAGGGTAGTCTGGTTGGGATTAGGGTGGTTTTGCAAGGAATTAGATGAGGATCTATGATTGAGGCTCATTCCTGACAAACGCTAATGTTTGGCCAACTGAGCTATACATAGTCTAGATAACTTTGGACATCGGGTATAAGTCTGGTTAGTCGGGCGTTAGTCGAGTGTTAGTCAGGTTAGTTGGGATTTTTAAGGGTTAGTCAAGTGTGTTTTGTATTATTCAGCTTTAGTTTTATTATCGTTCTAGTTGTATCTTGTTATCGGGTGTTATTCTAGATAGGGTTGGATATTGTCTTCAAGATAGAAGATAGAAGATAATAGAAGTCAGATTTCTGCCATTGAATGCTGCTGAGTTGGCCTTACTCACCTCCCGGTGGGGTTATGACTTCTCCGACTCTTCCACCTTCCCTCAACATTCTAGTTCCCTACCATCTCAAATTCACACAATTGTGTCCCCTATTTCATAATCTCATACCCTTATCCCTTATCCATAATGTCTAGACACTCCCAAGGCATCCAAAGATGACCAACAGTTACGTCCTCCTCATTCCAGTAGGAGGACCAAGGCCAGGAAGATGAGGAGGCTGTTCTACAGCCTCCTCATCTTGCTCTATCCTCTAAACGACGTACAGCATCAGATGGAGTATTCCCAGTAAGAAAAATACACATCAAATATGGTGCACCATAGGCTGCCAGCTCTGCAGCACATCCATAGAGTTCTAGGCCGCGAGTAAGTACCAACCTACCCCGAAATCAGGAAGACCCTGGCTAACCAATGTACATAGTCTTCCCCACCACTACTTACTGCTGGCAGAGGGTGGCAGATTACTCATACTCCATTCAGCGTCAATAATCTACTGAGTGATAGTTTAAGTGTTGAATCAAATGAAGATCATAACATGCAGGAGGAAGAATCTGACCACATGGTCAACAAGCCGTCTCACATCGGGCCTCACTCCAGGTCCTTTTTCAAGATTCCTAACAAATATAGGCAACTCACCTCTCAAGCAGCATCTCGTGTGCGCAACTACACGTTGTTCGGCAATCCAATGCTCAGTGTATTGGACCTCGAGAATCTGTTTTCCATAAGCTGGGTTAAAGCACAAGAGGACATAGTGCTAAATCAGACACAATTGAAAATCACCAATGCCTATGTACATACTATTCCCCATCTGTAACGTCGGATGTTAACCTCAACTATCACAGCTCCATAGCATATATTCGCGTACTTGCTCCCATCTAGTATATGCATGTAAATACTCTATTGTTGAGGTCTGTGTATTGAACAAGCTATCTCAAGTCAAGATAGCCCAAGAAGTGAACTACTAGTACCTATTAGTAAAGGATCGCTTCATTTGTTGGGAGGATGGTCGAGCAGTAAAACTTCCTTCCACCGTCAGAAGTCTGATATGTCTAATACTTATACAGACCCACGAAAAGCATTTCAGAGCAAGCGAAATCACGGAAATCATTTTCCGCAAATATTTCGCTACTATCAAGATGTGGGGACATGCCGATGATCACTTCTTTGATTCTATCAATGAAGTCTTCATATGCCTGGTTATATCTACCATGCGTCATTGCCTAAAGACATGGATGACAGGTGTCTATGTTGAACCCTTGAATACAGAGAGTTTCAAATATCAGACAACTGTTAGTAAGTACTTCTTATCCGACATAGGGTGATCACTTTCTGACATATATAGCAACATATCAATGGTTTTTAGCCACCTGGAATGCCCACCTCAGGAAGGTGTGTACACTCCTCTTGGTAGCCATCAAGGCAGATATAGGTATACGTTTAGCATCATCACAGCAAAAGGGATCACTAGAATCAAACCAACCCCTTCTCATCGGTGATACCTCGGTATATAAAGCTGAGCTCACCGAGGAACTTGCCATGCTCAAAAGAACCACTCAGCTCACATGGCCCCAGCTCAGGACCCCCGACGTAACCTATTGCCAGAAGCACTAATACTAGAATGCAGACGACTCGTTTACTAAGTTTGGAGTCATTCCATATGTAACTCTAATTAGATAAGGCTAACTCTACCTCTGGTATCCAAGTAGATAAAGAGCACAGGAATGATGAACAAGAGGCCAGCGATGAACAGGAGACCAACGAGGAATAACAAACTGACAACAAATAGGAGACCGACGACGAATAGGAGACTGACGAGGAACATAATCTTGATATACAAGTCTTAGAATAGCTTTTTTTTTTTTTTGTTTTTGTTGGCTATAATTATACTTGACAGATTGCATATCTGCCTTTTTTTGAGGGGGTTTTTAAGGGCTTTTTTTTACCCTGGGTTTTTAGTAGCTTTTTTTAGAGGGGTTTTTTTTTTCATGTTTTTGTTTGTGCATAGATTAGCAAGCTAGATGTCAAATACGAATTTGTCCTAATATCAAATGAGAACTATCTAAGATCGCTGGTACAATCCTGAATTCACATGCTTCATACTAAGGCATTCCCGACGAACAAAGTCAGGGAGCCAGCATTATAGATATTAGTGTAGGGGAGCTCAGAGTTATAGAAGAGCAAGTATTGGCATGAATGTCAGTGAGGAGGATGCAAACAGACATAGCCTTGGTGATGAAGATAGTAAGCATGATAACCTCATGGACTGTTCAGGGATTCATAATACCATCACGGATGAGGTGCGCGCTAATCTAGTTATCAGGGCGAACGTGCAGCGAACTGGGACTCAGGGATGCATTCCTACCTTACAGAGAAATCAGGGGCGTCGGGGAACCCTACTAGGGCGTTGGGACAAAGCTCGGATTACCTTTGCGTCCTAGGCGTAGGCGCCATTTACCGTTACGCCTGGTATGGCCAACATTAGTGTTGCGTCCTAGGCGTGAGCGTATGAGCAATGGTGTCCTTGAGAAGAACTCCCGGGAGTTCTTCTCAGGGATGCTAATCTGCATCCTGTGCATTACGTGGGTCAGACGCATAGGACGCAAATATTTTTCTTGCTGATGTTGCTGAATCTCATCAAGCGAATTCTGCTTATATAGAATTGCTTTGAATATTTCATCATTCGGATCATCTAGTAAAAGGCTAAAAACTATCGATCAGTCACGATATATTATACAAATTGGTTTGCTTACCTGTAAGTACGATAGTATTCTTCTTAAAGATCTAGCTGCTTTTGGAGGAAGCCTTCAGTATATGGTATACTTGTTTCCTCTGGTACTCCAGCATAAAACTCTATGAGGCTTTTAGTAGAGTCCTCCTTAACTTGCCTGGCCTTACACAAGCGCAGTAAAAGAATATGGCCTAGGGAGTGAATATATAATTAGTATTATTGAATAACAGAATGTATTAGAGATATACTTAATCTTTCTCTGTGCAAAATTACTATAAATAAGGTATGGTTGTCAATTTGCTGTAATCTTTGGGGAGCAGATACAACCCTTGTAGGTACAACTAAGTGTCTTTTAAGAGACCAATCGGTCTCATTCTCCTCCTTAATCATGTGGTCCCATCCTTCGGACTGCTATGTATTATAGAGAATATGGCACTTGTACTGATATACATACATATGAAACCACCCAATGTGGCAAGTCAATATATATGCTAATCTTGATGCAAGTCTCTATTACTTAACAGTTAGTATATATTATATGTAACCGATAGGTTATTATGGACTCCATATCTTCATTGTAGTAGAGAAGATATATGTAATATCATAGCAATACCTAATTTCTGAGATATCTGGTTTGATATTGAAAAGGCCTTGTAACAAAGTGATAGTATACCTTGTCCGCTCATTAGTATACATATACAAATAGCGGAGAGGGCACCTATGGCGGCATACTATTCCCATTACCCTAGTCTTATCGAATGTAGCAAAAGATTTGAGCTGCTTTGTATTTTCGGTTATACTCTCTCAACTCCAGGTAGCTTTAAACTGTGATTTGCATGAAGTATCTGAAAATCTAGTTGTATCCTCAACTGATACCTCTATGTTCTCATCATCCGTGGGATCATCTTCATGGGCATTTTTATAATACCACCTATTAATACTTAGGAAAAGTGAAGTAGGTAACTCTTCATATTCCCAGAAATTAATATTGATGTTTTTAGCATTCTTGAATCTCCTCAGTTGCATATTCCTATCTACCGAGATGAAGGCCAGATGTGTAGCTTCATGATCAAGAAAGTTGAAATATGCTGGGCACTGATTTTCAAGTGTAGTAGCTTCCTATGATTTGATACTATCTGAACTGGTGGATAAGTATTCAGAGGTATAGATATCAACATGGTAGACTACTGCATGCCAATTATGATATGCATCTAACAAATAATAATAGAAATTTGGTATAGATAAAGGGCATTCGGCTTGTAAGTAGCTCCATAGCCCCCATGCATAAGCATAGACATCAGAAAAATTTCAGCTTGCATTGTGTACATGGTGTGCTACTTTGCAAAACTCCACATTATATTAATATCTTATTCTTGCAACGCAGTTCACCCAACACTGGCACTTACAACACATTCCTGTGTCGCACCCTATTCCCAATGCCTGACTCTTTGCTGACCTATTTACAACATCTGACCCTTCACTCATTTATTCCTAATATCTCCTTCCTTGCTGATCCGTTCTACACACTCTATCGCAAAACTCAGTATTGTTATTGCGCGCTCATTACCTGTATCCTTTTGAAGCCTGAATTGTGCCTCTCCACGTTCCTAATGGCTACCATACTTGTTTTTCCCTTTCTACCGTCGCAATGAACAGCATATGTGTTCTATAATAGCACCTGCATTTTATGTATTTCCAAACTTGTTATTTATTCTCACAGTAATCTAAAACTAGCTAAATACACAAACATCCTAAATACACAAACATCACGCAAAAAAGACTGACCAGATCTTACGCGTTTGAATAAGCCTTATAGTGACCGTCCAAATAAGCCCAGACATGACCACTCAAACCAACCCTATATTCCGGTGCAAATCAGCAAATTAGCATAGAATCAAGCAAGCAAATGACCCTAGAATCGAGCGAACAAAACACCCTAGAATTGAACGAGCAAATTAGCCTAAAATCAAGCGAGCAAATGAGGCTAGAATTGAGCGAGCAAATGACCTTAGAATCGAGTGAGCAAATGAGCCTAGAATTTAGCGAGCAAATGACCCTAGAATCAAGCGAGGAAATGACCATAGAATCGAGTGAGCAAATGACCATAGAATCGAGGGAGCAAATGACCCTAGAATCGAGTGAACAAATTACCCTAGAATTGAGCGAGCAGATTGGCCTAGAATCGAGCGAGCAAATTAGCCTAGAATCGAGGAAGCAAATGAGCCTAGAATTGAGGGAGCAAATGACCATTGAATCGAGCGAGCAAATTACCCTAGAATCGAGCAAGCAAATGAGCCTAGAATTGAGCGAGCAAATGACCATAGAATCGAGTAAGCAAATGACCCTAGAATCGAGTGAGCAAATGACCCTAGAATCGAGCGAGCAAATGACCCTAAAATCGAGCAAGCAAATGACCTCAGAATCGAGTGAGCAAATGACCCTAGAATCGAGCGAGCAGATGACCCTAGAATCGGGTGAGCAAAACACCCTAGAATTGAACGAACAAGTCAGTGAGCAAATAAGTGAGCAAAACAGCTTAGAATTGAGTGTAAAAGTCAGCAAGCAAACAACCTCTATATAATGGTGCAAATAAGCATAGAAATCGATGGGTACGCTGTAGGTAGTATACTGAAGAAATAAGAGGAAAAAATCTCTAAGTCCTAGGGGGCCACACTTTTGAAGTAGGGTGCCACGCGCCCCCTATTGTCGTGAGCCCCCTAATGTCCAATTCAGTTCCTGCAGTCTCAGAGCCAGTTCCTGCAGTCTCAGAGCCAGTTCCTGCAGTCTCAGAACCAGTTACCGCTGTCTGCGGACCAGCTTCCACTGTCTAACATCAGCTCATAGCTGGTAATCCCTGTGGTATTAGATTTGAGCTCCTCCAGGCATTTGCACCACCTAGTCCAGTGGAGGAAATAGCTGTATGCGGTAAACATGAATAGAGATAGGATTGTAGTAGTCCGATAGATTGTAGTGGTCCGATAGAATTGGAGTGAGTCTGGTAGATGGTAGTATTAGTAGTGCACAGCTAAAGGGTCAAGAAGACTTAATATGTGGATGACAGATACCTATCAGACTCGCAAAGTGCATTTGTGTATATGTAGCTCACAGAGTGCGATCATATGTAGAGCAAAGTCATTAGGAATAGATCAAGTGGACATATACTATTGGCAACAACATCGAGCCAGCTTATAAGGAAATATGGAGAATCCCAGGCAATGTTGTTAGTAATGCACATAAGGAGAATCTGCACAACTGAGCGTCGGTAATGCAGGTAATGCATATAAGACAAAATTGTATTGTAACGCCTATTGAGGCATTACAACGCAAGAAAATTTTTACTGATGGTTATACCAGGTACTAGCACTATCAGTGAAAAGAAAGCTTGCTCTATCCACTGCTTCCTAATCATCTATATCAAACCCTTGATACCTGAGCCACTTCTCTGTTTGTCTTATCCAATTATCAAAGGTAACTTGATTCTTCTATTTCTTATCCTTTCCATCAAGGATTACAGGGTTTATTATCTTAGCTAACTTATTGGCTCTCTTAATAGTCTCATTACTGAGCTGTCCAGTTGCTACTAGTTGTCCAGATTTTTTAGACTATTCTAGTTGGTAAGGACTAGGTTCTTTGGCTTTCCTTCTCCTATCTTCTTTACTATCATCTGAATCTGACTTATCCCCATCAGATCCAGATCCAGGGTCATCTCCTCCTGCTGCTGCTCTTTCAGCTCTTTTCTTGGGTAAAGGCTTTTTCCTTTTGCCTTTATCAAGACTAGCTTGTAAGTTCCTATTTTCTTCTTTCAATTGTTTCATTATTTCAACTCATCACCAAGAAAAAATTGGCGTCAGACGTGCCACCCATGCATCCGGACACGAGCTTGCGTCCTGTGCATCCTGTGCGTCTGGACGCGACGTTGCATTGCACCATATTCCTGATGTATACGGGTATGGCGAAGGCCGTCGGACGTAAGTTAGTAGCAGGACGTCCACCCAACGTACATGATGTTTCTGCCTTCCGCCAGACGATGTGGTCCGTCTGTGTTACTTCCTGGATGTCATTTACAACATGAATTTTCAAATAATTTCGGTGGGAAGTTGTGCATATATTCATTCTTCTGCTATCTATATCTATTCTAGTTGCCATCATGAATATCATTCCATGTATGTACATCAATGCGGTTGTTTACTATGTAAAGCTCTTCATCATGGATCGGCACTAGGTGGGCCATGCCTTCTATGTTTCCAATTGCTATCACATGATTTTGGAATGGGATCCCGACGTGCACCATGCCCTCTGGGCCGTCCGGCGTCGATGATCCGACTATTGTCATTAGTGAAACATGAGCAAGGCGGTAAGTATGTTTGGCTGCGATGTCTCGAAGTTTGAATAATGCATTTAGCCTGGCGGGAACTCTTCCATCAAGTCCACCGGGGACTTTAACCGCTGAGGACTGCTGACGTCGAACGAATACCCAGTCATTCCTTTGATCTTGATTGCGGAATAACTTACCTCCCGTGCACCGTAGACGGTGTATGATGTGGCCATCGTCATTGAATGTTGGAACAGTGACTTGAAGCGTGGCAAATGCCTCGAGGGGGGCATTCAGTAGACGGGCCACGTCGGTTGCGCTGTCGGATGTTTGTCGGTAAGGGTGCCGTTCAAGATAGCTACCTGTGAGTGTTAATAGGTCAGCGAGTTGGTAGTGGGTCTGCAAACTCGCAAGATCATGTATATCTGTGTTTGTTAGCTGTCCCAGCAATTTAGTTCTCGTGAGCTCAAAGTAAGCATCCCGAGGTAGATGTAAACTCGGCCGCGGGGGAGTAACGATGGTACGCAGTTCGTCGGGTATATGTGGAAGTTCAGTAGTCCACTGTTGGAGATTTCTTTCGTACATGGCAAAATTGTGAGCTCGTGTGTAGGTGTGAAGGATCTGGGGTACCGCGTTGATATGATTACTGCGCCGGTATGCGTCTTTGAGAGGCTTATGTGAGGCCTCACAGATCTCTATGGAATATTGGGGGAGAGATCTGTATTTGGTGATTTGATCCGCAAAATGCGAAATCAAATGCATTTTGGGGAAATTGTAATGAGCCCCACTGGGGAGCGTGTCATTCACCAATTCCTCAGTCTCTAGGTGCAGCTCCTCTTGGAGCTTTCGGCGTTTTGATGGGGTTCCTGGAGCTAAGTCGCCCGATGCCAGCTGTCGGAGATGTTCTGCACGGAGATCTTTCGATGCTACCTTGGCTGCGGCCTTGGTGGGCTTTGGTGCGCGGAACCGGAGGAACACCTCTTTGTGTTTATGGAAGTCCTGGAGGTAATCCCTCATTGATTGTATGGTTCCCGGGGTGTGCACCTTGTATTGGGCAATTAGAATGAAGTCGGTTAAATACCGAACACATAATATTGCCTTGTGACAAGATGCTTTATGTCGGGTTTCAATGGCCGGGACGTCGGTTCGCCTACTGAGTGCGGCAGTGAATACTGCCAGAAGTACCCGTAGTAAATTGCGCATTTCCTTGCCCTGCCATTGAGACACAGACCGGTAGGCTTTGTTTGGCCTCGTGAACTCCGGGAAGGGGGGTAATCGGGACCAAATATGATCGAACACAGTGAGACGCCCGACGTGCCCCAGGAATTCTTGGATCCATTTCATAAGGTGCGTAAGCATCCCCAGGAGAAGTGTATGCAAGGTATCCGCACGAAAAAGAGTGTGAGGTTCACAGTTGGGGATATGCCAAAGGGCATTGTTGATCCTCTTGATGCCTTCGGATTCCATGACTTGCAGGTTGGATTTGTGGTATGCAGTGGCATACCGGGAGTGTTGCCGTGTGTCGTATGGTGTGTCCGGAAGGTCCCCAAATTCATTGGGAGGGGCAACGCAGACCGGGCATCGATTTGAAAGAATGCCATGGATCATGACATTCTCCATATGGTCTGCCAACCAAGCAGAGAGCCTAGGCACGCATGTGCGTACCTGTTCATCACAGCAGACCATCTCAATCCCTTGCTGACTTTTGGCGTCGGATAGGGGGCTGAGAATGGAACTGAGGATTTCGTGGGCAACCTGGAGGGCGTCCAATTCTTGGGCTTCCGTCGGGTTCCCCGGAATTTTGTCGAGGCGTTTGGGGGGGATGGGTAACAGGGCAATCGGAATCCAGGCATGCATTGACGGTTTATTGTGTACGCTGGAGTTGATATTCCCAATGCTCATATATACTGGCCATAACTTCTTGTCCCCGGAGAAGTTGGTCAGATGTGTTTGATCCGACGCCAACAGGACGGGGACCAGCGTGGAGCCGATGGGAATGAGTCTCTGTAAGAGGTAAGCAAGTAGCTATAGTAGGGTAATTAAGTAGGGTGTATACCTGTTGATCCCACCACCATGATCCTGTATTTATCTCGGAATATATTCTTTCATTATCCGAGTTGAACAACTTGACCGGTTTCCAATGCATGTGTGTTACATATGGTCTCTGCCGCAATAGATATTTGATACAATCTATTATATTGCGGTAATAGAAATTCGACTTAGGACGTAACGCATATTGAACTGATCCTGTTTCCCACGCAGGATCGGTACCCATTTTGTCAATTTGCTTCCACAATGTGTATCCCGATTTGAAAGAGACGCTTGACGTCGGACATTCGGCAGGTGATCTGGGCAAAAGGTTATCCCGAAAGAATTCGTCAATCCTGATTTTGGGTACCTTGCTGAGGGTGAAAAACCGGGCCAGCTTGTAGTCCCGTGCATTGTGGAATGGATGGACATGATTGTATTCGGCAGATCGCTGATTGCGAAATGGATATTCTCGTAGTGGTTGGCCAGCTTGATATCTGGCCGGTAACTGCCGAATCACGTCTGTTTTATATGGATTGGCGTCGGGGGGGGATTTAGATGAGTCGTAGATTGGTTCTGCATCCGAGTCATTTCCAGTATGATCCATATCCTCATGTTGCACGGGCCGGAAATCTCCGTAGAGTTGTTGGATTCGGCCGAGGTCATTCTCATCAATGTCTTCTTGACCTAAGTCAGTATCTGAAAACCTTTGGTCAGAGCCTGCACCTTCTAGAGTCAGCATGATCATTTTCAGAAATGCCTTAGTGGGAAAGAAGCTTGACCTTCGTCAATGTCTTGACCTAAGCTATCCTCATCATTATTTGAAATCCTTGATCCAGAACATTGGTCTTCGAGAGTTAGCATGATCAATATGCTAAATGCCACGGCAAGAAAGCTCACGTTCGTCCCTAAATCCGGCATCGGATTGTGCTGGATAGGCCTCTGACTGCTGCGGAATGTGTGTTTGCCGACGCACAATAGCGGGCAATGTCTGTTTAGCTTTGTCGGGATGTTTGTTCTCTATATGATTAGAATATGCTCCCCAAGAAGCATACTTACTACTGCACCAGGGACATCGAGTTTTATTGCTGCTCATGTTGGCGGTTGGGTCGGGTATATCGAAGTTGGGTATTTCGATATGGTAGTTTTTGCGTTGACGTTGGTAAGTGGTAAACTTAAAAAAGGTAGATTAAGCTTGTCAGGAGTTTGCCTGCTGGCGTCGGATTTAGACGCGACTACATCCAATAATAACTAACGTTACACTAGCTTGGCAAGAGATAAATAAAAAAAAAATATAAAGATGAATAGGAATCGAACATGTGCCTTGTGAATAGGCTAAAACCACTACACCAGGACTCTTAATATTTAAAATATATGAGAATAGGGCTATATTACATACCAGGAGTCATCTGTGAATTATGAATTTTTGCAGCATGCTGCACACTGTGCATTCATTTCGCGGTAATGTGTATACCTCACTAGGGCATTTGTGGATTAAGTGCGTCATTGGTTGGCCATAGGCTGTCGGCTTAGCATATTAGCTGGTACATTCTATAATTTGTGAAGTTTGACCTCAAACGGTCATATTTTCAAATCTCAACGGAAGGCCAAAGAAAGGCCTTCCGTTGAGATATAAAAGGCCAGGCATACCTCATCTTGTATTCCATTTAGAACATGATTCATATATTCATATTCTACATACAATAGACTAGACGTACAGCATCGAATCACTGACCAAAAACGTAAAGACGTTTATCAGAGAAATTTCCCGATATGGTAATCCTCTATTTACCGGAACACCTACCGGACGAGCTTATCTCTTACCCGACGTACTGAGGCTAACGTAGACTAAACCAGATTCACGTTAAGCAGCTAACATGGTCACGCCGAAGAACCTGATTCAGAACTCTAAGGCTGATTTGGGTTGGGACACTCGAGACGCCGACTACACCTCGTGGCGCAATGCTGTCAAGGAGTATTGCGGTCGACATTCTATTCGCACTTGGGGAGCAGCCAGTCAAGCAGAGAAAGATGCACTAGTGATTGCCGCCCGTGGCCTGACTGGATTCAGACCGACCATCAGAGATCGACTGGCGTCGGGCTCTGATTTCCACAAAAAGGCGTTGGAGGCACTACTCCAAGATTGCCTCAAAAAACGCTCCGAGACCGCTAAGAACCTGGCTATCAAGCGCGCGCAAAAAAGAGCACAACCGGATGTAGTTTCCGACGGCGATGATGAAGTACCCGACGGCGAAATCAAGCCAATAGCTGTGTTATTCTGGGTTGCTGATCCTAATGTGGGTGCTCATAGGGATGTTAATGGCTGGATTTGGGATGAACGTGCGAGGAGGAAAATTGCAGAGATTCGGCTAATGACTCTGGACGGGATTTGGGACATGGTTAAGGCTTATGTTCCTGCTGGCAGGAAGGTTCGTGAAATCATTGGTGGGCTCGCAGACCCTACCCCTCCTAACCTCACCTTTCTTGCCGACTATATAAGCCTGAATACCGACGCGGAGGTGAGCCCACCCCCACATAACCGAGATCCACCATTGCATACGTCTTAATGGTTGTCCGCATGACCCAACCGGAAACAGTAAGCCTTTTTGGGAG
>ML121578.1:56575-67156 GCA_003788615.2 Terfezia boudieri ATCC MYA-4762 | reverse complement strand
GTCCGTGATCGAACGGCATGAAAGAGCGCAGGTAACCACACATATACAGTAAACAGAAGTCCCACAAGGGCAGCACCAGCTACCGAGAGGACTTAAATGGGCGACTGACACGAAGGGGAAAAAGGTACTGCAGAGGGGTGGTTAGGTTCTAGAACCATACTTTCGGCCCTTAATGGTACCACGTCAAAAGGAGGTAGAGGACTAAGTTGCAATCACTACAAACCTAAGCCAAAGAAGGCGCGGGCGTAAGGCGCATAGAGGAGTACAAGTCTAGATCCACAACCTTTATTTAAGGCAGGGGGCCGTTTTGACGAAAGTACATCATCCCCTTGCTTTAAACGGAGGTTCAAAACAAGCCTAACCACCGTCGGTGGTCACGCATCATGTGACCCAGAACAGCGCGCTAGACAACCTAAACTCTCACCATACGACTAGAGTTGGTGGGGTTTAAGCCCGCGGGTAATTGAGCAGCAGCCACCACCCACATGTAATCCTGAAGAAGGAGCTATTCGGGTCGGTTGCAGAGCAGAAGTTTGTTGGTGCGGTACCGAGGGGCTTGTTACCAGCAGGGTAGAAAGAAGGTGAGGAACTCCTGGAGAGCAGGAGGTTTGGAGGCGTCATGATCAAGGACCAGTATTAGGGTAACCCTTCCTCCATACCCAACTTTGAAATCTCTAGGGTCCCGCAGAAGGAGCCACCCTGGAAACGTGCTGACAGACTTGGTAGGGGGTACGAGACGCGACGCGTACTTTAACGGGTTTCTCTTGGACAAGAGAGCCTGATGAAGGTTAGAGAGGCGTTCAACCGCGGCGGGGGGTCAGAAGCAAAAATCTGGTTAGGGTGGCGTTTTGAGGGCTTGCACCAAGGTCGTGTAACTACGGTCGTGAAGACGACATTGATCAAGCTACAGGAACTACCAGACAACCCCCAGTAAGAACCGAGAAAAAGCTGTCTCTTGGTCAAATAAGAACTGCCGACACCCCTAAACCGTCCCTGTCAACGCCTTTAAGTGGAAATGGGACTCCAGGAGGTGAAGTAATAGTCTCGGGGAAAGCGACCCCCGCAGTGACGACAGCGGTAACAGCAACAGCAGCGACAGCGATAACGGCAGCAGAGGCGACAGCGATAACAGCAGCAGCGGCGACAGCCTCCCCCACAACAGATTGGCACCAGAAAAGTTCCTAACGAAAAGGCGCAGCCGCGCCCTTAACTAGCAGGCGAACGAACACCCTCTCCGAACTTCGACAAACCAGTATAAAAGAAGACGGTCCTCCGTCAGGGGTCATCAACGCCAACAACGGCGTGCGGAAGGCCAAGGGGAAGAGCTGTGGGAAAGGAACTACCGTAGGAAGTGTTAGGAAGGACGGAGAAGGCCACACGGGGGAGAATAGTAGCTCTAAGAGGAGTAACTACGGTTGTACACGAGCCTGTCTATACTCCCGTCATCCTCTGGGAGTCCCCGGTGTGTGGACCTGGCGACATCCGCATATCTCGACCTGAAATTCTCCACGGGTCAACGGCCAACAAGAACGGGGTAGCGGAAACCAGGCGGTGGGTGGTGAACCCATGGTTTGTCGGTATTCAGGATGACCATGAGACCCTTGATGTGCCGGAATCTGGGAGCTGGAGTTCGGTTGCCGCGACACACCGCGATTTGACTGCCACCAGCGGAACGCCATCGGGGCAAGTGAATACCCACGGCTTTCCTCCATACCATTTCCCAGCATCGGTCGCCATGCGGAACATCAGTGCCTTGTCCGATGCGTTGGTGGGACAAAGAAGGTGGGACGATCCGCTGGTGGTGATAGAGAGGAATTGGCTCCTGGGTCCTGATAAGGACAAGGCATGGCAGTTTGTGGAACACTGCCGGAATAAGATGAAGAGGGCGTATAAGAGGAATATGGCCCTGGTGCGAATTTTGGAAAAGGAGTGCTATGGGGAGAATAGTTTTTACTATCTCCGGGAGACTGGTCAGTATCAGGAACCATTACGGGAGGATGGAGAAGCGTAGCTGGGTTAATGGGAGCGGAGGGCATGGAAATAGAGAACGAGGAGGTGGAAGGGTAGTTGGCCAAGGGACGGCCAAATTATAAAGAAGGGAGGATTGTGGGGGTCCGGGGTTAGTGCTTCGAGCAAACTTGCGCTCATTGGTTGTATTTTTAGTTAGTTTGTTAGTTAGTGGCGCGTACAGTTGGGTGTGCGGGCGGTTGGATGCGCGCGGTATGTGCTGACTTAAGCTGACCGCCACGTGACCAGTTTCAGTACTGGTACGGCGACAGCATTTAAGGTAGAAGCGCATGGCGGTGGATCCTGTTCGGCATTTCTTTTTCATCATGACTTTTTATTATCATTATCATTATCACTTCATACTATACTCATCAGCCGACTACATTCTTTGCCGCACGTGTTCTCCCTCGCATATATTCTCGGCCGCAGGCAGCCATTGAACAAGCTTGTGAATTGAACACTACGATTTGTCGCTCTTGCGGCGAAACCTGGATAGAGGGCGCAGTAGCATTTGCGCTGCTCCTTCACAGCGGGCGCAACGTGCAGCACGTCCCAGGTGCGGTTGCAACCTCCAGCACGTCCCAAGCGCGGACGCAACATCCATTGCGTCCAGACACCGATGCAAATGTCTCGCGCGTCAAGATTTAGAGTTATCGTCCCATACGTTGCGAACGTCAGACGCACAGGACGCAAATAAAATTTTTACTGATGCTGCTCTGAGTAATTCCTCAGATATCTGTTTAGGTTCTAGTTCTTCTATTTCTGAATCACTTTCTTGTTCTGTTCCTTTACCAGTTTCCACTTCTGGTTCTGGTCTCAATTCCTTTTCCTTTTCCTTACCTTTCCTGGTAGGAGATTCCTGAATTGCTTGGAACTAAACTACTGGTTCTATCAGTTCTGGTGTCTCTAGTTCATACAAATTTTCTAGAGCCATATACTGCTTTATTTCTGGCCAATATGTGACTATCCAAGGTATTCCTTTTACTGGGTTATACATTGGGTCTGGCCAATTCTTTATTGTTGTATACTTTAATTCCAGATCAAGAGGTATATATTTGTCCAATTTCCCTCTATTCTAGTATATTATATATTTGAAAATTGCATCCCAGAATATTCCTACTTCATGGTCTAATATTCCAAAATAGTGCAATTGGTTATATATATATACTTGTATCAAATTTCTTCCATAATCTTTTTTGTGTTCTTTCCAATATTCTTTTGATGCTGATGGAGTTGTGAATTTTATCTTGGGGAGGTTTCCTGATAGTTCCAACTCAATTTCCACTTGAGCTTTCTCATTATCTGGAATTTCTTTTCCTGGTTTAGGAACCTTTTTTGGAGTATTAACTAACTTCTTTTTAAGCTCTTCTAGTTCCTCAGAAGTCATAGCATTCCTCCTGCCCCTTCTCCTACCAGGCATAGCATCACCTTTCCTTGGTATTGTAAACATATCTGTTAGGTTTTACACAACTGATTCTCTTGACTCAGTCAAGACAATCCTTTCCTCCTCTAAGCTAGATCCTGATAAAGAGGGATCTATATCCTATGACACTCCTTCTTCTTCTGCCTCTACCTGTTCAGATACTAGGTTTGATAGAATACCTAGAAAGAGTCTGAAGAGGAACAAGGTTACTTTTGTTGATGAAATTGAGTTGAGAGCTAGGCTTCTAACAAATAAGGGTAAGAAGGTAAAGTGGGCAGACAGAGGTTGGTGTACTAGGTACCTTTGCTCTTTCTGGAGAGAGAGGTATAGACAATGTCCTTATTTTACCTGTTATGAAAATAGCAGGTTTTTCTTTAAGCTGAAGTTTGACTAGGGTTGGGAAACCCTTTGGTGTCTTAATATGGAGAGGGAGTGTTTTTATTCCAATGGTATGTCTACTCCTGATATCTCATACTCTTATTTAAAGTCCTTTATTGACTTTTGCTTGCCTTATTATCTTAGAGCTGGGTAAAAATCCCTTTTACTCATCTAGGACTTTTGATAGGTTCCAGGCTTTTGAGTTTAGGTGAATTCTATTGTTAGGTCTAGCCTCTATAGGCCTAGTCCTTTCTATAGTTCTGAGGTTTATCAGATATCTCAAATTTACCAGTTCAGGTATTTTCTTTCTTGGTTTCTTTACTTTAGTGTATTTCTTTCTAGGTTCAGTAATAGATTTCTTTGGTTCTAATTCCTTTTTTTGTCTTAACCAAACTGTAGATAACTCTTTTGTTCTACTTTATGCTATCCACAGGTGTTTGTTTTCCCTTGCTATTACTTTTAATTGGTGGGAATATTATTGTTTAGTTATTCCTTGGCAAGGCTAATGTATTTTAGCTTTCTTATAGGTATAACCCAGTTTGTCTTATTGTTCCTACTTCTCTGGTTGCTACTTGTGACTTGTAGGCTTATGTTGCTACTTCTGGGTAAGCTTATCTTCTAGTTGCTATTGGTAATAGACTTACTTGCTATTTGTAGTAGGCTTATTTGCTGACTGTCAGGCTTTATACTACTGTACCTCTTGTACTGTAGGCTTACTGGTAGGTATAAACTCTTGTTGCTTTTTAGGTAAAGTTGATTAGGCCTTCCTTAGATAAAAATCTAAGTTCTTAGGTTAAAAAAATGTAATGTATTGTAGGAGGGATTAGAATAATCTGATAAGATCTGATCTAATTAGATAAGATAAGATCTTATTCCAGTTATCTCAAATTAACACAATAATAGATAAGTAGAATAATTACTACTATTGGATATGTAATATAGAAGATAGTATTGATAAGTATTCTCTTGAATATATTATGCTTAGTCAAGAATAAAGATAGTTGTTATGGTGTACTAAAGGCACTAATAGATTAACCAGTGGAACTTTTATATTGATTGTATCTATCTCTACTTGCTTGGGTCTATCTCTCTTATTCCTTAGAGGAATGAAGTGGCATCTATACTAATTCTCCACAGAGGGGTGAGTCAGAATTGAGGCAGTGCAGTGGCAGTGCTCAGTCTCTGACTCATATATGATTTGAAATCAATAACAGTTATGACTCACTGTATGAGTCATATAAAATACATGAGTCAACAAGGCAGACAGCTCAATATTTTAAGTACTTGTTGAGGTTAACATAAGAAATTACATAAGTTGTAGAGTAGAGGGTTATTTAGGGTAACTGACTAATCCACTTCCTTATAGGGTATAGAATTTTTTTTTTTTATTTTTTTTGTAGGGGATTTAATTAGCAAGTTGTTCTTAAATAATTGAATTAAACACCTTGCATTGGAATAATTCTATACAAACCTCTTGTGCAAGTCTTTTTGTCCACAATAGCTTATAAATCATCCTCTCAGCAAGCTACCTCAACTGGGCAGGCAAGCCATAAATGGAAGGCCTCCCAAATAATAGCACCTATTGAAACTGCACTGGCATTCACAAATAACATTATATTTGATAATAAGGTACATGCATAGTGATATTTTGGTCAGATTAGAAAGCTAATTCTAATGTAAAATGATAGCAGGGAGTCTGATTTGGAGGTAGAAACTTCTGTTAATACTACTGTTCTCCTACTAGATATTAGAAGAGGAATAAGAGCCTTTTCAGCTATTCCTAATATTCTGCAACCTTTTGCCAGTACCACACAAAAGATTGTGACCAACTATATATTATAGAAGAAATCTCTGTTATTACCAGGTGAAGTACTCCTTCAAATTTAGTATGTTTGAAGTAAGGCCTAAATAGAGCCTTACTAAGTAGAACGAGTAAAGGCAGTTGATACTTTTGTATAGCACCTAATCTAATTTGTAGCGTTAAATTGCTAATTTAAAAGAGCTTAAAAGTATTTATTCCCGAATAAGAGTACATTTGATATATGAATGTCAGGCAAGTATCACGAGGGTATATGGTATTAGCCAGTTACTAAAGAAAATAATGAAGATACAGGTTAAGCACTTACTAGATGGGGATTAGTTTATTTGCAAGTAAACCAGGCGTAAAGTAGGTTAGTTGGATAGCAGGCACTCTTAGCCTCTAAATATACTAATATTATTAGCTGAGAAGGAATTTAGAGGATGTTTTCAAGCAGAGGAGATCGTTAATATTATATATCAATAGTATTTCCAAGGTACTAAGATGAAGGGAAATAGAGACCCAAGTTTTCTCGATAGGATTAATGGTGTCTTCATATACTTTGTTGCCTCAGCTATATGTTATAGTTTGAAAGTATGGAGGATGGGGGATTGTAATCCTATCATCCAGGAGTTTAAATATGAAACTGCCTGGTGTAAGTTATAATAAGGAATAAAGGGAAACCATGGCTAATGTGAAACAGGCACTTATAAGAGGCTAATGAATATATAGAACATTCATCTGAAAGCAATACAGGACCTTATTGTAAATAACATTAAGGCTGACCTAGCACGTTGGATTGTAGCTTAGGTAAGGCTTGTGGAAGTGGAACCAGTTAATACACTACAAGTTGAAACTGAAGGATGATATGAGGCAGAATTGAGAAAGAAGCTAGAGTACTCGTATGAAAGATTAGACGTGCTAGTGAAGAAACACTATCGCAAAGGGAGTCTATTGAGAGATTCATCAGTAGAATTAGTGGGACCATTAGGCCTAGAGATTGATGAGGTACTGGCAGAGACAGGAGATATAGACGAGGCAGAAGAAAAAAGTGACTGAAGAAGTCGGATATTAGAGACAATAGGTTTTTCTATGACAGCTTTGAGTTTGTTTGTATCTCTGTGGGTTATATTATCTTGTTAGTGGTATTTCTGTCTGTATTATCGACTCTGAAGTTAGATTTCTGTTATCTTTTATTTCTATTTCCCTTTATTTCTATTATGTGTTAGACATTAATAGCATTATAGGAATTTGGGAACTTGAAATAGAGCCAGATATAATTTGGTAGGAGGAAAGAAAATGCATTGCATTGGATTTCATTTTTTGGTATTTTGGGAGGTCTGCTGTTGATGATGAGTTCTTTTTATTTATGGAAGATATGTTTTTCAATTAGGAAATGGAAACTAGGTTTAAGGGAGAAATATTTGTACACACGGAGAGTAAAAGGTCAACTGAGGAATGAGACAAGTTGGATTAGAAACATATGAAGGGCAACCATAAAATAGGCAAGTTATAAACGTGATGTGTTGGTTTAGAAACATTCCAAAGGCAAACCTAAGATGAGGGAAGTTAGCAACATGAGGTTTCGAATTAGAAATATCAAAAGTACCATTGTAAGATAGAGAAGTTAGAAATATGAGTTATCAGATTGAAAACATCAGTAAGGACAATTAGAGGATGTGCAGGTTAGGAAAGCGAGGGCTTGGTTTAGAAATATCAGAAAGACAAACATAGGATAGAGATAATGGAAACACAAGTTGTCAGATTAGAACTATCAGAAAGGCTTTTGTAGAATTAGCAACTTATAAAGGAAGGGCATAGGACAATGAATACCAGAAGGGAGATGAGGAGATGGATACCATGAGAGAAAGAGATAGAGCAGCAGTAGCATAATAACGAGAATAATAGATGAAGGGTGTTTGGGAGGTTAAAAAGAATAAAGGTATGTTAGTAAAGTTAATACACAATAGAGGAGTTCTAAAACGCGAGAAGTCGGATTGGAAGTATAAAGAGGCAGCCAAAGTAAGCCTGACATTGATAACATTAGACGTGGTTATCGTATATTCAGAGAATAAGAGGAAATATAACTGCATTACAATATTGAGTTTTGCTATAGGGCATACAAGACATCTGAGGTACCTAACGCAAACTATTTAGTTGCTGATATATATAGTTGCTGATATACCTATCCGTAAGAAGGGAGGATTGCTAAGATAGTGCGAGGAAGTTCCAAGAGTACTGGTAAATATAAGGGCAAAAGGCATTTCTCAAGTTGCAGCATCAATACAATTGACCTGGTATAGTATAGAGTGCAAGAACTCTGTATTTGTAGTATTACCTAGCAGGTATATAGATGATGAGCTGGAGTTTACTTATATCTCTGACTATTTTGAGCTAATGATAAGAAATCAGAGCAAACTATGAATTCTTATTATAGATGGCTATTCTTCACATATTCATTACTAAGTGATACAATTTGCCCAAGTTAACTACAATTTCCACATGATATGTCTACCACTATGTAGTATATATCTTCTACAGCTACTTGATATAGGCTATTTTAGCCTTATCTAAAGAGCTTACTAATACCATCTCTGAATGTGGTTGCAGCCAATCCAACTGTATTAATTATGAAAGCAATATTTCATAGCCTATTAACCTTAATAAGAAAAGAAGTCTTTACTGCCAAAGTCATTTTAGTAGGTTATAAGAAGTCTAGCTACTGGTCAATCGATTTAGATTATGCATATGGTTATGCCAATACAGATAGCACTAGTACTCCTCCTTCTGCAAGTTATTGGATTGCCAATATAGCTGTTAAGATAAAGCAGATTGCTGTAGAGATCGAAGCTGAAATTCCAGGTGGTATAGGTGAGGTAGTGCTTAAAGAGAAGCTTCGATTGTACACCGATTTTATAGTTTAGAAGGTTACGAAATATTGAGATATTGAGAAGAGATCAGCTACCCTCCTATAGCTTCAAAGTGGCAAAACTATTAAACCAGCTACTAGTAGGGTATATGTGGGTAAAGTTCAAGTGTTAAGTCAGAAGGAGGTTGATAAGAGTATTGCTAAAGTGATAAAAAAGAAAGAAGGTGAGCAAGCAGCTGCTATCAAAAGAACAGAGAGAGCGACTGCTAAAAAAAGGTCAGAGGAAGCAAAGGCAATGCGTGAGGCAGAATATAAGGTAGCATGTAATGCTGTATTGGCTAGTGGACTTCCTAAGCCTAAAAAGCCTCGAGCTTCAACTAACTTGAAGACTGTAAGTGGAGGAATAGTAGCAAGTAAGGAGGGAGGGGGTAGGGGGGTTATTAGTTGCAATTGTGATAGCAATCGAGATAGTAGTAGGGCAGCTAGTAGAGCAGATAATAGAAGAAGAGGACAAGTAGTAATATATAGCAATTTAGAGGTCAGTGATGATTATGAAGAGCTAGATAAGGTGGAAATTGAGAAGTGGTAATGAATTCTACAAATTCAGGAGTTTTTTGATATAAGTATATACCCACCATTCAATATAGGTTAAGATACTTATCTTTTTATATATACTCATATATATATAGGGTCTTGAGTAATCTCTAGATATCTATCGGAGTAAATTCTAGGTAGAGTAAGCAGTTTTAATATAGTATATACACAAGAGGGGGGTTTTACATATATTTTAAATTTAAGTACTATATACTGGGATATATATTTGTTTTGTTACTTTCTTAGTATATGCATATTGTAGAGTAGGTTCGATTATACTTTGTATACCACTCAAGCATAAATATATCTTCATTAAAAGTATCTTGAAGCATGCAGAGGAGTACCAAGTATACAAGGGTTCATCTGTTGCTTCCTCTTTACCTGTCACTTCTGTTACAGGCGAGCTGTAACTACGAGAATACTTCGGAGTACTGGTAGGTAAAAGCGAAGATAAGTATAAACGCAGTTATAACTCGGGTGTAGTACGGACTCGATAAGAGTAAAGCTATAGAAGACTTAGAACATGTTACAGGCGGGCTGTAACTCCGAGAATACTTTCGGGGTAGTAGGCGATAGTAGCGGACAGCGGAAGAACTAAAGTATTATCGCAGTACAACTCGGGTGTATTATTGACTCGATAAGAGTAAAGCTATAGGAGACTTAGAACACCGCTTGGGGCTTGATTCTATTAACTATCTAATCACGGCGGTTTATATAGAGGTCTTGATCTGATTAGGACTTATCAGATCTGGACGAGACTTCTGTTATCAGCTTAGCGTGGTTGTCATAAGACTTTGCCCTAGTAGGGATGCGCTTCCCAATTAGGAACATCGCCGTCTGACATACATAGATAAGGCAGTCTGAATATGAATGCATTGCACTCAGGCTGAGATACATGAGCTGACCCCAAACATAATGAATAACGTTACCTAGCTGTTTAAGACAACAGAACGAAATGGAAACATAAAGAAGAGATTACACATATGAGGCGACGATGCTAGAGGTCACACACTTCAATAGCCAATCCCATTAACGCCGACGATGACGCAGTACTCACATCTATAGAGTTGATCAGGCTCTCATAGTTAGTGACAGTACAAGGGTATTGGTTCCACTGGAGGTGTAGGTCTCTTACCTGAGCCATAACATTACTCCCCACTTCGAGGCAGCTGTCCTCAGCTGAATACAAGTCCCTTTGTCCTAAGGAGACAAGTATTAGTAACGACTCAGGTAACCATGGTGACAGGTACTAACCTGCGTTGCTAGATACTTCTACCCCTGCGGTACGGGGTGCCACAAGACCAGTGTGCCTACACATATATGCCATGGCTGTTAAAAACCAAACCTCTCGCCAAAAAACCCTTAGGGAAACGGCGACGAGTAGGAAAGTAAAAGGTACCATGTCTTCGTCCATGAGATGCGAATGCGAAGTACGAAACCTAACCATCTCTTTCATCCCGTGGCTTATTGGGGAACTTCTCGCGATACTCCCTGAGCTTCTCTGGACAGTTG
>ML121578.1:33204-43967 GCA_003788615.2 Terfezia boudieri ATCC MYA-4762 | reverse complement strand
GCCTAAAGAGGCGATGATCAAGTTATTTAAGTAAATATAGACCATCCCCACATACCAGTCCAAGGTGACGATCTAAGGCCAGAGCTGTCAGTAACTGTTTAGACCGAAGAAGGCCAAATAGAGAAAATCCATATCACTTGTATTGATGGCATAACCACAGTAAGAGCTGAGCCATCTAAGCAGGACAAAAGAGAAGGAGTCACTAAAATAGCAACTAAACGATACATTTAGCTACCGGACTATCAGAGGTAAAACCATTGGTACACCGAGGACCTTTGGTCAAAAATAGATTTAGCAGATGGATTTTTTAACGACAGAAATGATGAGGAATCAGAGAAGCATTCCACTTTCTTAACCCACCGAGGGTACTACAGAAGTAGAGTTATGCAACAAGGAGACCGGAATGCACCAGCTACTATGGTCAGAGTTATGAATGAAATATTCAAAGATATGATTTATAAGGATATAATAATTTATATTGATGATATCATAATCTTTACCAAGACGTATGAGGAGTATGTAGATGTTCTAAAGAAGGTTCTACAGCGTCTACAGGATGAGAAGTTCTATCTCAAAGAAACCAAATGCCAATTTTTCACAAAAAAATTGGAGATTCTAGGTCATGTACTAACCGTAGAGGGACTTTACGCAGATCCAAAGAAAAGAACCGCTATATTGACATTTCCAACTCCAAAGAGAACACGGGATTTAAGAGGTTTTCTTGGAATCATCAATTATCTAAGTCGTTTTATTCCAGATCTAGCTTCGTACGCAAGTATGTTGTCAAAACTACAGGGAGAAACGAAGAAATAGAAATGGACAGACACTCATAATACAGCGTTTGAAAAACTAAAGGAACTCGTGAATTCCCCACATGTTTTAAAACCCTGGAATAATGAGTCGACTGATTCAAAATATTTAGTTTGTGATGCAAGTGATATAGGATTGGGATCTTGGATTGGCCAAGGACCATTAAATCAAATCAGAGCATCTTGTTTTCACTCTCGAAAATTTAATCCAGCTCAATTAAATTATCCCACCTTCCAAAAGGAATTGTTGGCAATTATTGACTCATTAAAACTTTTCAAGGCTCAGCTGAGAAGTCACAAATTTACAATCCTTACTAATCATAAACCATTGGTTACTTTCCACACTTAAGCACCGTCTAGCCAGAAGCTTAGACGATGGCAAGATTATCTAATGGAATTTGACTGTACTATCCAGCACACCGTAGGAAAGGAAAATTTGATAGCAGACGCTCTATCCAGGAAGTATAAATATCAGGATATTCCCACCATAGAGGACAATTATATCTCCACCAACATTGACCCTCCTAGCATTACCTATCATCCTCATATTTATACCAACGCTATAACTACTTCTAGAAAGGGTACTCCATAAGAAAAGCTCATTATTCCAGAGAAAATGGTTTCTCACAGAGCTATCAATTTCAAGCATGTCGACTGTGACTACAATAAGTGTCGTGGAAGAGCGGAAGTGGCAGGACACCACTACTCTTGCCCCTACCTTGACAATGAGTCCCAGACAGAAACCGAGGACATCGATTATGACATCGTAAAGGATGAGGACTCTTCTTCAGAAGAAGAAGCCCTCACGGAAATTCCAGAAGAGATATTTGAAGGGTATGATCAAGTACCCAAACCAGAACGTAAGCCTCTAACAGTTCTTAGACTTAGATTTGTTCCTCTTACTAAGGAACAACTCGAGGAAATATCCAAGGGGAAAGCAAAAGCGGAGGCAATGGCACCAGATATCTCTACCCCCGAAATCGAAATTGAAACAGCATTCAGATTGGAGGCTGCTCTCGCGCACTATTTATAATACTGCAAGGAACATTGGTCCTACTGCAAAGATTATTATTGTCCAGCACATGGAAGCTCTCACCAAATGAGCAATAGATATTTTTCTATCACCATTTGTGCTATTTGCGGAGAAGAGGGACATGGCAGCTTGACCTGTATCTTCTTGGATACAGTTCTTATAAGGAGGAAGGAACACCTCAGGACTATAGTTAAGCAGCTAAGTGACAAACTAGAGTCCAAAGGTGCTGTCATCGTACCACCTCCACCTCCACCTCAACCTACACCAGTCGAGCTTTTCCAGACCTCCAATGGGGTAATGACCTACCGCCAACTGGAGGAAGCTCTCAAAAATGCACCAATCGCACCTCAACAACCGTGGAATCCTCCATAACCTCCAGTAGCGAGCGGCAGCCATCCAATCCAGATCGAAACTACAGCAGTCACCACTCGTTCCCAAAAGAGAGCAGCAATCGAAGAACGACCAATTCTTATTCCCATGCCAAAGTACAAAGGTCTCAGGCAACGCTGTGATTTTTGTAAACTCCTAGGACACAACTCTGCTACTTGTGAAAAGAAGAAGCCTACTATCCATGACTTCAACCATCAGATTGAGCCAACTCTCAACAAGCTCATCAATGACAAGCACGTCAGCGATGGATGGGAAGACGACAAGGACTACTATATCATTCAATGGTTGGACCAGGGAGAGGGAATGAAGGCAGCATACCAAGCGTGTATGAAGGTATGTCCAATCTGGAGGGAACACTATGATTCAACAATGCAGCGGAAGGATCATAGGAAAAGAATCGGATTTTTGTATGTCAAGAACATATAGGGACAATGGAGATTAGTCTTACCTAGTACTTTCAATATCGAAGGTAAGAACTATCTCGAACTAGTGATAAATGAAGCACATGAAGCAACAGCTCATTGTGGAATCGAAAAAACCATGAGATACCTTACTGACCGATATCAATATCAGTCCTTTGCAGAAGCGGTTAAGGACTATGTCGGCAGTTGTGATACTTGTCAATGGACAAAGTATTCTAATAGAGTACCTCTCGGGCACGTAACGCCTTTACATGTACTAGAGAGACCTTGGATAGATATATCAATGGATTTTCTTAAGTTAGCACCTGTTTTTACTAAGTGTTCTATCCTGTATCCGAATATTCCTGTTGAAGAAGATTATATTATTTGTATTTCTCGACTTTGGACGATTGTCAATAGACAATCAGGATTCAAATTTCTTATTCCTGTACCAGACAATTTCACAGCAGAATAATGTACTGCTACTTTTGAGACTCATGTAGTCCCGATTATGGGATATCCTTTTTGTATTGTTTTTGATTGAGACACTCTTTTTATGTCAACTCACTTTAAGGATTGGGCAAGGAATAAAGGAATCAAATTGGAACCGTCTACTACATACCACCCTCATACAGACGGACAATCTGAAATCGTTAACAAAGAAATCTTGCAAGTAGCAAGAGCATGTAAGATCGAAGGATTTGACTGGCTACAGAAATTACCAGAGATACAGTTGAAACTCAACTCTAGATATAATGCCGCTAGGAAAAATAGTCCTTTCCTTACATTATTAGGATTTAATGCATACTACGGAGTATCGATATTATCATATCCTATCAATGCCTATAAATCAGCAAACGAACGTCATAGTGATACATCTCAAAATCTCTATGATGCTAAGAAGACTCAAGCATCTCAAGCCAATAAACGAGTACCTATGACGACTAAATTTAATATTCTTTAACAAGTCATATTATCCTCAGAAAATATCAACCTATTGCATGTCTCAACCAAACTCAAGCCACGATGGCTAGGTCCCTTTCCTATTATATTAACTAATTGGAAACGAAACAACTATAGCCTAGATCTATCAAGTTAACCAAACCTTAATTTCATCTATAATACTTTCCATATCAGCAAGCTGAAACTTTATCGAAACAATGATCCATCTAAATTTCCAAACAGACAATCCAGAGAACCTGGACCTGTAAAAGATGATCCTTATGAAGTGGAGAAAGTATTAGAATTCAGAATGGCTCCCCGTACTGGGGAATGTCAATATAAGGTTAGATGGCTCGGCTACTCTTCTAAGCATAATTCTTGGGTTAGCGCCAAGGATATCACTCAGGAGATTCTCCAAGACTTTTGGACAACCGGAAGCTTAGAGAATACATTCAAGAGACGTCGAACAGCAAGAGGAAGACAAGAACCTCGTACTAGAGATAAAACTCAAGCTCTCATACAACAAGAACGAGATCAAGTCCTAAATCAGACGAACCCTACTGAAATACACACCAACGCCAATATACTCAAAATGCATAAAATTCTGGGAAGAATGGAAGCGAGAAAAGCAGAAGCATAAACTATAAATATAGTAAATCCTTCTAAGTGGGGAAGTGTAATAAGGAAGCTTATTGTCTTGTATTTCATACCCGGTATTTTCTATATTTATTATTGCATTATTATGTAACTAGCATTCACAGTCGAAGGGCTAGCCTTCATCCACCTTCAACAACTGCCGGATTCGGTAGTTCAACTACCACAGAATTTGCCATGGTAAATTCCATAGAACTTGCCGTTTCGTAGATACTCTCTTGGGCTCCACACCCTCCTGTATGGCACACCCTCCTCTGGAGGTATGCCAACCATCATTATGTATTTTCTTAGTCATTAGGGTCTCTGAACAGCTATATAAAGGCCGCTGGATCCCCTCTGGAATCTATCAGTCTTCAGACAACCCGAACAGCAGCGATTAGATAGATAGCATAATTACAACCGAAGATTACACCTGTTATATTATTGTTCCTCATAGAACACCCCTCTTAGTAATCCCCCTACCCTTCTGAGGCAATCCCTCAGTAGAACCGGCATACACAAACATCCGTCCCCAAGCGGATATAGATTGTATAAACGGTACCGAATTACTACTATCTAGTATCATTCATTACATATAGATATCTGCCAAATCGGATGCTGTCTAAGTAGTTTTGGCTGAAATATAGTGCTGTACTTTCGTAAACCGGTCCGTGACAACTAGTATTGCATTAAAGCCTTCTGACTCTGGTACCTTACCAACGAAGTCTATTGCTATTTCCTCAAAAGGGTGTTCACCTGTTGGCATCGGTACCAACTTCATTTGCCTGCTATGCCTGTCTGCTTTTGCCTTCTGACACTTCGCACATCCTGCCACATAATTCGCAATATCTTCCTACCATTTATCCCATATGAAGTTCCTTGACACTAGCTCTTGAGTACGATGTCTTCCCCAATGTCCTGCCACTTGACTATTATAGTGCTGCTTCAGCACTTCTAACTGGCACTCTGAAGGTACCACTCATAATCCATCCTTCTTTTCCCATCCCATAATATCTATCCCTTCTACCTCAACGTCTTCTGCATCCTCTTCATCCTCTTCCCCTAGTACCATCAGCTGTCCATCTTCAAAAAATCTGGCATGCATACTAGACTTCTCTTCCCCTGAACATCTAGACAGGCCATCTGGCTTTCCCATCTTCAATCCAGGTCTGTAGTGAATAGTATAGATGAACTCTGACATGCGGAGGTACCAGGTAGCTTAATGGGAGTTAAGCTTCTACTTTGTATTGAAGTACTGCAACCCTTAATGGTCTGTGTAGATGTTCACCTGAACACCTACTAACCAATCTCGCCATTTCCGGAAGCAATCTACAATTGCAAATAACTCTTTATCGTGGATAGGCCAGTTGCGTTGTACTGCAGAGAGGGTGTTTGCATGGTACTCAACAGGGTGAAGCTGCTTTCCTCTATTGACAATATGGTATTATGAGAGGATACCAGCAATAGCTTGATTACTAGCCTCAGTCTCCATAATTGTCCCGAGTTGTCTATCAAACTGTGTGAGGATGGGAGCTGTGAGGAATAGTTCTCGGAGGTCATCAAATGCTTGCTGTTGCTTATATCCCCAACTAAAGGAAACATCTTTTGTCAAGTCGATTAGAGGTCATGCCTTAGCACTATAGTTGGCAATAAATCGACGGTAATAATTAGCAAAGCTTAAGAATGCTTGTACTTCCTTCTTCTTAGTGGGGATAGGCCATTAAGACATGGTTTCGAGCTTGGAGGGATCCATTCGGACTTGTTGACCATTGACGATATGACCAAGGAATAAGGTCTCCTAGACATGGAATTCGTATTTCTTGAGGTTGACTGCCAACCCATGTTGGATGCATTGCTGGAGAACCTTTTCGACCAGCTGCTGATGTTCTTCTTCAGTCTCTCCTCCAAAGATGAGGATGTCGTCCAAGTACTAGATACATCCTTCTATATCCTTGAAGATCGTATCCAGCATTTCTTCAAAGGTAGCAGGTGCATTGGTCAACCCGAATAGTATAACGGTATACTCGAAAAGTCCCTTCTTTGTACTAAACGCTGTCTTCCACTCAACCCTGGATGCAATCCTAATGAGGTTATATCCATTCTTGAGGTCCAATTTCATAAACCACTTGCCTCCTTTTGTCTTATCTAATAGTTCACTGATAAGCAGGAGTGGGTATTTGTTTGGGATGGTAAGTTGATTGAGGGCTCAATAATCGACACAGATCCTGAGGGATCCATCCTTCTTATGTATGAATAGGATTGGTGCACCAGTAGCCGAGCGGGAGCGTCTTGCTTTACTAGAGGGTAAAGCTTCTTGGAAGTGGGCTTGCAGTGCTTCATCTTCCTCCCATGTGGTCTTATAGATAGCCCTGGTAGGTATCTTTATGCTTGGGTCTTGGAGGGCGATATGATGGTCTCAGGTCTTATATTCAGGGAGTCTGGCTGCCTGTTCTGTGGAGAATACCTGTGCGTAATGAGAGTATCGTTTGCTGGCGTCACTAATAAGTACAATCTCACTATCCTCTAATAGCTTGAGATCTAAATCCAAAATCTTAATAGAAGGAATCCACCTAACAGAACATAGAATAACCAAACCTGTAGAAACCTGCCTCAGGCACCTGTCCTGAGTATCCACCGAAAATCCATTTTCCTCCAACTAAGATAATCTCAAGATAATATCCTTCTTCCCAATATCCAAAACTTCACCATCCATCTTGAACTTACCCAAAAAACGAGAAGAGGAATCCAACATATCAAACCTAGTATCAACCACATATTTTCCTCCAGAAATCCGCGATCCATCACCCTACCTAACCTTAACTTCCCGAGCTCTTTTCCAAATCCCAGCCTTGATCGCAATCCTTTTTCCTACGACTGGAGCACTCACTCCACAGTCTATCACAGCTTCCACCTCTTCCCCAGCAATCATAATCCGAACCGTCAAGAGAGGAGAGTGTCTAGGAGTGCGTCCAATGGTAGGTGACGAACTCCTTACTCATTTCCCGACTCCTCCTCAGAACCGAGTTCTGTAATTTTGAGGTGACCCTTGTTGGTTCAAGCTTTCTTATTGAGTGGCTCCTAGTTGCCATTATGGGAAGGTTTGTAGAAGGGGGGTTCAGTAGCAGATCTTTTCCCCTGACACTCAGCTGCTTTGTGGCCCTTATACCAACAGGATAGACATCTCCCTTCCCACATTCTTGCTTCTCTTACTGCATATGGTATTCGGACTTCTTCTGTATTTGGTTTGGTAGTAGAAGGTTCACTACCCTTGGGCATTATCCGTTCCTCGAATGTATGCTTTTTTGATGCTGGCTGGGTAGGAGGGGCATTGCAGTTGCGACTTTGGAATTCAGTGTTAATAATATCTATCTCAATGAGTTTCTGTCTCCACTGATCAGGATATGTGTGGAGGTTTTCGTAGTGTGCCATAGAAACTCGGAGGTTATGCAGAAGGTTGGAGATGATAATATTGATAACCTGCATCTCGGATAGTTTAGCGTAATTATTTAGGCAGTCTACCTCTGTTAGGTAGTCAAGGACTAATCCTGTCTTCTTCAGTCCTGCCAACTCATAATATGCTCAGTCCAATTGGTAGTGATCTCCATAATATAATACTATAGCCTCCTTAAACTGTGCCTAGGAATGATACTTAACCCGATTAGCCTTCCACCAGTCTAGTGCCTTTCCTTCTAAACATAACTCAACATATGCGAGCTTCTGGTCTTCGTTCCAAGTGAGGGTAATGAGGAAGTAATTATCCATCTAAAGCGTCCAACCCTCCAGGTAGTCTCTGTTCCCCTTGAATTTATTCGGAGGTGGTGCTTTTCCAGCCACCTGTCTGTCCTCAAAGATTCCCAACCCTGCTGGATGTTGTGGAGGGGGGGTAGGATCTCGTGGTCTTAGTCGTAGTACTGGCGGTGGTGGTGGAGGTATCATACCACCTGCGGCTTGCTCGAGTCTTTGCGCTATATTAATGGGAGGGTGTCTTAGTTGTGGAACCTAATGATGTTGCTCTACTGCTATTAATCTCTCCTCAATCCCTCTAAATCATATATCCGATTAGTATTGATACCATTCCCCTTGGTCCTTGAGGTAGCTAAGATTATGGTCAATCCGTTCAAACTGTCGAACGTTATGCTGTTGCCCCACTAGGATAAGATTCTGGATTTATTGTAAGGTAATTTGAGTATCATTTGATAGTTACGCCTAGCTGTTAGCTGTAGCATTTGCTGTGTTCTGAACATCTGCAGCAGTTTTTTGGATAAACTCTGTATACATCCTCTGGGTTTGCTGGAGATACTGTACTTTGGCTAGTGCCGCTTGCTTTTCTGCCTCCAACCGTTGAATTTGTGCCTGCATGGCAACATAGCCTGGATCAACAGGGGTGCGATGACGAGTAGCAGGTTGCTTCCCTTTGTTCGAGGGTCCTGGTGGGATAGAGAGTGCTACTGAACAGATAATAGGTTCTGGAGAGGAAGAGGATAAGGATCCGACTCCTATCTGCTGCCGGCAGGTGTCCCAACATTCTTGAAACTGTGAGGTCTGGAATAGAGGTACGTAGTATTGGGTAATGAACTGTTCAGCTTGTTGTTGCACCTGAACAACACTATCGTTATCATTATTAGCTATGGACTTATCAGAGCCTGGTCCAAGTAATCCTTTTAACATAGACATAGTTGTAGGGGATTTGTGGGGTATTGGTATCTATATAGGTGTATAGACAAGCAGTTTAATATTATAGGCGAGCTGTAACTACGAGAATACTTCGGGGTACTGGTAGGTAAAAGTGGAGATAAGTATAAATGCAGTTATAACTCGGGTATAGTATGGACTTGATAAGAGTAAAGCTATATGAGACTTAGAACATTGCTTGGGTCTTATTCTATTAACTATGTAAAAGCAGTGGCTTATATAGAAGCGTTAATCTGATAAACCCTTATCAGATCTGGACGATACTTCCTAAAGCAGAGTAGTAGTGTTACAGTCTGGTATTGCCTAACTGGGAAGTCCCTTCCCCATTAGGATCTACGCAGGCTGACATACATTAATTAGGCAGCCTGAACTTCAACACATTGCAGTCAGGCTGATATACAGGAGCTGAAAATCTAATACAACCAATAATGATATATGAACGATAAATATAAGAACCATATAGAATATTATAGAAGAGAATACATGTATGAGAACACATTCAGAGGTCACATACTTCCTTGCTCCAATACTCATCCAATCCAGGACATATTACTCCCATCTGTATGGTTGATCAGGCCATATCAGTCCGCAGCCGCAACTAGGTATTGAAATATTCCCTAACTAAGGTAGGTCTCTTACCTGAGCCATAACAACTTCCTACCTAATAATAGTAACAGAATAAACCAAAATCTGTAGTTTGGACAAATTTTCTTTCTTGTTACAGGCGAGCTGTAACTACGAGAATACTTCGGAGTATTGGTAGATAGTAGCGGAGATAAGTATAAACGCAGTTATAACTCGGGTGTAGTACGGACTCGATAAGAGTAAAGCTATATGAGACTTAGAACACCGCTTGGGTCTTATTCTATTAACTATGTAAAAGCGGTGGCTTATATAGAAGTGTTGATCTGATAAACCCTTATCAGATCTGGACGACACTTCCTAAAGCAGAGTAGCAGCGTTGCAGCCTGGTATTGCCTAACTGGGAAGTCCCTTCCCGATTAGGATCCACGCAGGCTGACATACATTGATTAGGCAGCCTGAACTTCAACGCATTGCAGTCAGGCTGATATACAGGAGCTGAAAACCTAATACAACCAATAACGATACATGAACGCCAAATATAAGAACCATATAGAATATTATAGAAGAGAATACATGTATGAGAATGCATTCAGAGGTCACACACTTCCTTACTCCAATACCCGTCCAATCCAGGACACATTACCCGCATCTGTATGGTTGATCAGGCCATATCAGTCCGCAGCCATAAATAGGTATTGGGATATTCCCTAACTAGGGTAGGTCTCTTACCTGAGCCATAACATTACTCCCCATTTTGAGGCAGCTGTCCTCAGCTGAATACAAGTCCTTCCGACCCTGGAGAAGACAAGTATTAGTAACGACTCAGATAACCCAGGTGGCTTAGGTACTGACCATCCCGACCAATACCTGTATCCCATTTAAGGGCACCACAAGACCGGTGTGCCTACACATACATGCCATGGCCGTTAAAAACCAAACCTCTCGCCAAAAAACCCACAGGGAAAAGGCGACGAGTAGGAGGGTAAAAGGTACCATGTCTTCATCCATAGAACAACTTTAACACAAGTCTGAATCTTTAGACATCTCTTTCATCCCGTGGCTTATTGGGGAACCTTTCTCGATACTTCCTGAGCTCTTCTGGACAGTTATCCAACTTGTCAAAGGTTTCCCATGTGTCCTCATACTTGGTATACCCTACCCAACGTACTCTATATTTGACCACTCCTTTATTTTTGCGTGAGTCTACTATGGATTCTACTTCGAAGACATCAGGTTCATCTTCGTCCATATCTTGTTGTTCGTCTCGTCGTCTGAATG
>ML121578.1:17318-33179 GCA_003788615.2 Terfezia boudieri ATCC MYA-4762 | reverse complement strand
GTCTTGTGTTCAGGGAGTCTAGCTGCCTGTTCTGCGGAGAATACCTGTGCGTAACGAGAGTATCGTTCGCTGGCGTCAATAATAAGCACGATCTCACCATCTTCTAATGGCTCGAGATCCAAATCCAAAATCTTAATAGAAGGAATCCACCTAACAGAACACGGAATGACCAAACCTGTAGAGACCTGCCTTAGGCACCTGTCCTGAGTATCCACCGAAAATCCATTTTCCTCCAACCAAGATAACCCCAAGATAACATCCTTCTTCCCAATATCCAAAACTTCGGCATCCATCATGAACTTACCCAAAAAACGAGAAGAGGAATCCAACATATTAAACCTAGCATTAACCACATATTTTCCTCCAGAAATCCGAGATCCATCACCCTGCCTGACCTTAACTTCCCGAGCTCTTTTCCAAATACCCGCCTTAATAGCAATCCTTTTTCCTACGACTGGAGCACTAGCTCCACAGTCTATCATAGCTTCCACCTCTTCCCCAGCAATCCTAATCCGAACCGTCAAGAGAGGAGAGTGCCTAGGAGTACGTCCGACGGTAGGTGACGGACTCCTTACTCGTTTCCCGACTCTTCTTCAGAACCGAGTTCTGTGATCTTGAGGTGTCCCTTGTCAGTTCGAGCTTTTTTGTTGAGTGGTTCCTTATTGCCATTATGGGGAGGTTTGTAGAAAGGGGGTTCAGTAGCAATTCTTCCCCGAAGACAATCAGCTGCTTTGTGGCCCTTATGTCCACAAGATAGACATCTCCCTTCCCGCATCCTTGCTTCTCTTACTGCATATGGTATACGGACTTCTTCCGTATTAGGTTTGGTAGTAGAAGGTTCACTACCCCTAGGCGTTATCCGTTCCTCGAATGTACGCTTTTTTGATGCTGGCTGGATGGGAGGGGCATTGCGGTTGCGGCTTTGAAATTCAGTATTGATGATATCCATCTCAATGAGTTTTTGTCTCCACTGATCAGGATATGTACGGAGGTTTTCGTAGTGTGCCATAGAAACTCGGAGGTTATGAGGGAGGTTGGAGATGATAATATTAATAACCTGCATCTCAGACAGCTTAGCATAATTATTCAGGCGGTCCACTTCAGTTAGGTAGTCAAGGACTGATCCTGTCTTCTTTAGTCCTGCCAACTCATGATATGCTCGGTCTGATTGGTAGTGGTCTCCGTAATATAAGGCCATAGCCTCCTTAACTTGTGCCCAAGTAAGATACTTAACCCGATTAGCCTTCCACCAGTCTAGTACCTTCCCTTCCAAACATAACCCAACATATGCGAGCTTCTGGTCTTCATTTCTGGTAAGAGTGATGAGGAAGTAGTCATCCATCTGGAGCGTCCAGCCCTCCAGGTGGTCTCTGTTCCCCTTGAATTTATTCGGAGGTGGTGCTTTTCCGGCCACCTGTCTGTCTTCGAAAATTCCCAACCCTGCTGGACGTGGTGGAGGGGGGGTAGGATCGCATGGTCTTGGTCGGACAGAGGGTGCTACCGAGCGGATGATAGGTTCTGGAGAGGAGGAGGATAGTGATCCGACTCCTATTTGCTGACGGGGGGTGTCCCATCATTCCTGGAACTGTGGAGTTTGGAACGGTGGTGCGTAGTGTTGTGTGATGAACTGTTCAGCTCGTTGCTGTGCCTGAACCACACTACCGTTATCATTATCAGCCATGGGCTCATCAGAGCCTGGTCCGAGTAATCCTCTCAACATAGACATAGTTGCAGGGAATTTGGAGGGTGTTGGTGTCTATAGAGGTGTATAGACAAGCGGTGTAATGTTACAGGCGAGCTGTAACTACGAGAATACTTCAGAGTATTGGTACACAAAAGCGGAGATAAGTATAAACGCAGTTATAACTCAGGTGTAGTATGGACTCGATAAGAGTAAAGCTATATGAGACTTAGAACACCGCTTGGGTCTTATTCTATTAACTATGTAAAAGCGGTGGCTTATATAGAAGCGTTGATCTGATAAACCCTTATCAGATCTGGACGACACTTCCTAAAGCAGAGTAGCAGCGTTGCAGCCTGGTGTGGCCTAACTGGGAAGTCCCTTCCCGATTAGGATCCACGCAGGCTGACATACATTGATTAGGCAGCCTGAACTTCAACGCATTGCAGTCAGGCTGATATACAGGAGCTGAAAACCTAATACAACCAATAACGATATATGAACGACAAACATAAGAACCATATAGAATATTATAGAAGAGAATACATGTATGAGAACACATTCAGAGGTCACACACTTCCTTACTCCAATACCCGTCCAATCCAGGATACATTACCCGCATCTGTATAGTTGATCAGGCCATATCAGTCCGCAGCCGTAAATAGGTATTGGGATATTCCCTAACTAGGGTAGGTCTCTTACCTGAGCCATAACATTTCTCAAGCTACTATTGTTGGAATTCTCTAATTTCTATACCAGTAGGACTTATATTTATATTAGATTTCAATACAGAGTACTTTTCATGGAAATATTATTATGGGAGAGTCTGGAGTATGTATTCCTCTTTTTGAGTCTAGTTGCTGCTTAAGTTGGGCCCTTTTTTCTAGCCAAAATATAATGTACTTCAATTTAATTTCTCATTACAGCGGCCATTCTGTAAATCATTCATGACAAACAAGTATGTACTGTATGTTTTGGACTATACTAAAATGAGGCCCGTTGATCATCCCCTAATCAATACTAGTTCATGTAAAAGGACAATATGTATAGTTCTTAGTAGTTTAGGATTATAACATTGATTTCGAGAGAGAAAGGTGGTGAAATCCCATTGGTTCACCTGCTGTGACTAGGATCTGGAACCATTGCCATCATCATACAATTTTAATGTGTTGGCCCCCGCAAACAAGCAAATACTTCATCATGTACACAGAAGATCTCACTCCCGGATCTATCAACACTCCGCTGAATTCAAGTGCGCTATCCAAAGCTTCAATCAAAAAATAATGAGTAAACCCCCACAGGTGCCGCTTCAGCATCCTTACGAGGGATATGATGCAAAATATGTACTTTCCCCCGAGGCTGCCTCAATCCCATGTGCCTCACTTGGCCACGCCGGCCTTCTCTCAGAACTAAACCGTATCCTTCACACAGCTTATACCCTCAAAACCCCTGGCGCATTCACTCTTCTCGAGGACTGCATCTCATCCAAGTATGATTTCGGCACTGCCTATGCACACCTCCGCCCCTTCTGGGTGTGCCTACATTGGATCGCAGGCGACTTAGTCTCTCTCCGGAACATGTTTGCAGAATATGAAAAAAACGACCAGAAAGCCCGTGAGGATGCTCAAGTCAAAGGGACTATAGTAAAACCATATAGTGTCCCACCACGAAGAGTATGGGATCTCCAGGCACATAGGGTTGTTCCTGGGTGGCGGACATTCCAACCTTGCCCAAGTTATTGGCCAGTGTCGCATAGTTGGGCGGATGCTATAGCTATCATTGATACGCCTGTGAATCAATACGAATGGCCTGTGCCAATTCCGGTAGGGGTGACGTTGGAGATGGTGAGGAATGAGTTGCTGAATTTGGGGGCGGAGTATGCCTGGCTAGATATCCTCTGTTTGAGGCAACGGAGTGATGATCCGGAAAAAGAGAAGATAAGACTAAGGGAGTGGGAGATCGACGTACCTACTATTGGAAACGCATATCAATTCTCGAAAACGGAGCAAACAGTGCAGTATTGCAATGGTTTAGGAAGACCGTTTGAAACCTTCGGATGGGACGGTCCTCGCCATTGGTTGAATCGAGCGTGGACACTGCAAGAGATCAACTGGGAAGCAATCATTGGAGGTGTAACTGAGGAGATTCCAGTACCAATGGATGCCGCTAGAACAGATGGTGACTGCACCACAACACTCCGGACCATGATGGAACCACTGACCGTTATCTTAACAAACAACAACAGCATGTTGTTATTCCTCCTCCTTGAGGAGATGAAACGCCGATTTGCTTCCGGCGATATTGACAAGATTGCTGGACTTGGATACCTTCTAAGATCACACACTCTACCGACGTATTATGAAAGTCAGTCAGTGGACAAAGCATAGTACTTGCTAGTTGACAACATGCAGGCCTATATGCGGGGACCGCTTCTTTTTCTCTTCCCAACCCCAGGTGATGGTCAACGGCGATGGACTCCATCTTGGAGGCAAATCGAAGAAACAGACCTCCTCAGTCTTGGTGGAAGCTCTCTCAGTTACGAGCCTGTTCACTGTTCCGGGGATATCCAGACTCCCTTCGCCATCCATCGTGGATACCGTATCAGCAAGTGCTCTATTCGAGGGTTGGCCGTTGCCCCGCCTAAATGCGATGAGCCACGGCTTGGAAAGTTGGAGGTTGAATTGTCTAACGGGGAGGTATGCACCCTGAAGGTTTGCGCACAGCATCAGCACAGCATTCCGGACGGGAGCTATACCTTGGCTGGTTGTAGCTTCTTGATGCATTGGGTTGTGTGTAGGCTACGGCAACCCTGGGAGTTGATGTTGACGAAGGTAAGCGTGGTAAGTGCAGGTCAGGATTTTGACAAGCTGGAACAGCTGGGGGCAGTGGCTGAGGTGAGGAATCCATTCCTTTGAAGCGGATCCAGAGGAGTAGAAACTTCATGTCATTGGCCTTCCTCAAACGTGCTCCGAGTTTCATGTTAAGTTTCGGTTTAGTGAATTCTTTGCATTCGTGCAATAGACTACAGTATATTCTATAGTACTTGTCAGGCAGAATCAGTCTTGAGACACTCTAGGGCCGGCAGCTAGCGATTTCTCACATAAATAGCTCTTTTGCCCAGCGACAGCAGCTAGTTATTTCTCATATAAATAGCTGTTTTATCCAGCGCTGGCAGCTAGCGACACCTAGCGATTTCTCACATAAACAGCTGTTTTGCCCAGCGCTGGCAGCTAGTGATTTTCTCATATAAATAGCTGTTTTACCAAGCGCCAGCGGCCAGTGATTTCTCACATAAACAGCTGTTTTGCTCAGTGCCAGCAGCTAGCGATTTTCTCACATAAACAAGTATTTTGCCCAGTGCCGGCCACCAGTGATTTCTCATATAAATAGCTGTTTTGCCCAGAGCCGGCAGCTAGTGATTTCTCATATAAATAGCTGTTTTGCCCAGCACCGGCCGCCAGTGATTTCTCATGTAAACACCTGTTTTGCCGAGCGCCAGTGGCCAGCGATTTCTCATATAAACAGCTCTTTTACCAAGCCCCAGCGGCCAATGATTTCTCACATAAACAGCTGTTTTGCCCAGCGCCGGCAGCTAGCGATTTTCTCACATAAACAAGTATTTTGCCCAACGCCGGCCACCAGTGATTTCTCATATAAATAGCTGTTTTGCCCAGCGCCAGCGGCCAGCGATTTTCTCATATAAACAGCTGTTTTGCCCAGCACCGACAGCTAGTCATTTCTTATATAAACAGCTGTTTTGCCCAGCGCCGGCAGCTAGTGATTTCTCATATAAACAGCTGTTTTGCCCAGCGCCGCCGGCGAGCGATTTTCTCATATAAACAGCTCTTTTGCCCAGCGCCGGCCGCCAGTGATTTCTTATATAAACAGCTGTTTTGCCTAGCGCCGGCAGCTAGCGATGTCTCATATAAACAGTTGTTTTGCCCAGCGCTAGCAGCTAGTCATTTGTGAAATTAACAGCCAGCGATGTCTCAGCTGTTTTGGCCAGCGCCAGCAGCTATGGTGCCGGGTACCATTCTTGGCAAAATGTATCATTCGTCCTGAGCCTTAGTCACCACGGTTTTATTTTTTTTATTTTTTTTGGTGTGATACAAAATGTGACACGAAATAGATTGCCAACCACAGTGAACAACTTAACAATGCCTCCGCTCAGCAAAAAGAGAAAAGCGTATATTACTTCCACCGCAAAAGCTTGAAGACCATGTATATAAAAGCCATCATAGAACTTATGTACTCAATGGAGACTAGTCTGGCCTCCACATCATGCAAATATTTCCTTTTTCGGTAATTTTAGTCTTTCTTGGCAGGTATCATTTATGTGCCCTCACATACAAAATAGTCTTTTCTTTTTACCTATCTACTCACTCAGTATTTTTTATTTATTTTTTTTACAACGTAATTATTGTTCTCTATAGCCAATACTATCAATTTTACGTTAAAAATATTCAAGGTCTGTTATGGTGGTGCTGTTGATACGTTAGTGGCACACCCCCTTAAAATGGTACCCTCTAGACTGCCGGCACCATACTCATTTCTCATATAAACAGCTATTTTGCCCAGCGCCGGCACCTAGTGATTTCTCTGGGGTTCGCTCCTAAATCTTGGCATTAATCAGCTACCCCAAGTTAGCAATTTATTATGATCAGTTGCGCACATGAGTGATCACTAAGCAACTTTGCACCTAGCGATTTTCTGAGTCTAATCCCCATCTTGCCAGCATTGGCAGCTAGTTATTTCTCACATAAACAGCTGTACCGACAGCTAGTCATTTCTTATATAAACAGCTGTTTTGGCCAGCGCCGGCAGCTCGTGATTTCTCATATAAACAGCTGTTTTGCCTAGCGCCGGCAGCTAGTCATTTCTCATATAAACAGCTGTTTTGCCCAGCGCCGGCAGCTAGTGATTTCTCATATAAACAGCCAGCGATTTCTCATATAAGCAGCTGTTTAGCCCAGCGCCGGTGGCCAGCGATTTCTCACATAAACAGCTGTTTTGCCCACCGCCGGCAGCTAGTGATTCTCTGATATAAACAGCTGTTTTGCCCAGCGCCGGCAGCCAGCGATTCTCTGATATAAACAGCTGTTTTACCCAGCGCTGGCGCCCTGCGATTTCTCATATAAGATAGCGCTGTAAGCAATAAATCATTAGCGCTGTAATCAATAAATTCAATTGAGGATAGCGCTGTAACCAATAAATCGAATGGAGGCTAGCGCTGCACCCATACAAAAAGTGACCGATTTTGGATCCTTACAACACAACGAGATGTTAATGAATTAATGTCCCGCAAGTGGGCTAATGCTTATTTTGATACTAATAGATTAGGATAAAAAATACTGGGTGCAATTGAGGTTGTGGTTGTTCTGCTGTGCGCTCGCAAAGTTTGGGAACCGGGCTCCGGAGGGTGTATTTAAGCCACCGGAAGTCCAAGTGGATTCAGAACAAGGCAAGTTAATCATAATTGCTACAATACCTGGCCTGGGAGGTGCCCACCTGCTTTGATTGACAAATGACTGGATTGCTGCTTGGGAATCTGAGAGGATGGGTAACATCTCGCTATCCTCAGTCTGGAGTGTAAGAAGGAAAGCCCTCAGCTCCCCATCTGAAATAGTAGCTAAGTTGCCTAGTAAACAGCCATAGGTCATTGTTGGGTTGCCTCTGTGATCAGTTGCATATATAGTACTTGTTATACCCATATCTCTACCTGTGCCATCTGTGAAGCATATCTGCTATCTTTTATCTGAAATCACTCTTATGAAACCTAGCCAGTAGCCTATATACTTAGATCTCTTATCTACTACCTCTATGATTATCTTATTATAGAGTACAAACTATTTGCAGGGAGGAGCAGCTATTAGTAGTGAGAACTAACTATTGGTAGGGAGAACTGACTGGTAGCTATAAGGAGCCATCTAAAAACCTAGGTAAATTCAAGAAAAGGCAAGTTAATCTGCCAGTTCTACTGCATACAAAAAGTAGAAGACTAAGTACAAATATTAAAGAAAACCCCTATACTATTACTAATAGGCTATAACTAAAAATAAGTCAATAAAAAAGATATACAAGAGAAATGAAAGAAAATAAGATAATAAAAATCATAAAGTGCAAACTCCTATGCTATTATTCACTAGCTAAGTACTAGATAATCTTAAGAGGCTTAACTAAGGCCTGTGCAATATGAGTTGCCTCAAAGTGTATTTTTCCAAGAAAAGATATTAGATATACCACCAAAAGAGCTTACAAATAGGGAGGTCTTCTAATAGAACATGTCCTGTTAGTATGTTAAGTCTATCCTGTATTACTGTAGGTAGTTAACATTATATTTACAGCCTAGAGTATAACTTGCTCTTACCACTTTCATAGTTCTATTGGAAGTATTAGTAGCTAAATTAGATTAATTAGTAGTAGTATAATAAGGAAGCTTATTGTCTTGTATTTTATAGCCTGTATTTTCTATATTTATTGTATTATTATGTAACTAGCGTTCACAGTCGAGGGGCTAGCCTTCGTCTATCCTCAGCAACTGCCGAATTCGGTAGTTCAACTGCCATGGAATTTGCCATGGTACATTCCATGGAACTTGCCGTGTCGGGGATACCCTCTTGGGCTCCACACCCTCCTGTATGGCACACCCTCCTCGGGAAGTGTGCCAACTATCATTATGTATTTTCTTAGTCATTAAGGTCTCTGAACAGCTATATAAAGGCCGCTGGATCCCCTCTGGAATCCATCAGTCTTCAGAGAACCCGAACAGCATCGATCAGATAGATAGAATAATTTCAACCGAAGATTACACCTATTATATTATTGTTCCTTACGGAACACCCCTCTTAGTAATCAACCTACCCTTCTGAGGTAATCCCTCAGCAGAACTGGCATACACAAACATCCGTCCCCAAGCGGATATAGATTGTATAAACGGTACCGAATGACTACTGTCTAGTATTATTCATTACATTTTTTTTAACATCCAAAGTTAATCTTTATTAAATATGTAAGATTACGAGGTTATATGAGCGCAGGGAATTTTGGCTCTGCGTATGGGTAAACAAAGGCTTGTATTGTGAGAACTATCTTCAGTGATCGCTATAAGGCTCGAAGCTTATAGTGCTAGTGCTCTACTGATACAATTCATGAACGTAGTTTTGCTGCTTATATATATCGCCCAATCCACCACTTTCCTTCCTGGGAATCTCTGCTAAACATTGCTTCTCCATCACTTTCCTGCTCAGGCTTAGGGTGAGCTGCGAGAGTATTTCCTACATTCTCCCCTACTCGAGCTTCCGGTCGGTCAATCCCTTTCTTCGAGTTCCAGCTATTCCCAGTACATCATTTCCCACTCCTTTATCCAGGCGAACTCATCCAGTCCTTCTTCCATTCCCTGATCGTTGTCATATTATGCAACTTGGTTAAGAGGTCTGCTAGGTTGTCCTTCCCTAGTATTTTCCAGAGTCTGAGGTGCTTTCCTCGCACTTGCTGACGGATGTAGTGGTAGCGATGCTCGATATGGCGACTGCGCTGGTGGAATTTGCTGGTCTTGGCTAAGTAGAGTGCTCCCTCACTATCTGTAGTGAGTGTCGAGTTGGTCATTATTTGAAGCTCTAGTAAAAACTGCATTCCCCAAGCATAGTCTTTTGCTCCTTCGCACACAGCTATGTACTCGGCTTCTATTACCGATAGGGCTATGATGTTTTGCCGCCTCGAATACCAGCCCACAGGTTGCTTCTCTAGAGTAATCAATACCCCTGTCTGGGACTTGCAATCTCCTCCCCCATAGGAGGCGTCCTCGTAGGTCTCAAGCTCGAGATTTTTGGGCTTTCTTAGCCTGATCCCTTCCTGGCGTGTTGAGCGCAAATACTCCAATATACGCTTTGCTGCTTCCAAGTTCTCTATCGTGGGTCTTGATGCTCGTCTTCCCAAGAGGTTGACCTGGATTGCAATATCGGGTCGTGTCATCCGGCTGAGGTACAATAACCCCCCAATTATCGATTGGTAGTTCTTAGGTTCTGGTACTTCGGTCTCGGTTTCGGCTATATAGTAGGCTTCGTTGGTGGGTATTGAGCTTTTCCGACCATGATTCCCAAGAGTTGGGAGGTGCTTCTGAGTAAGATTGTCTATTAATCTGGTTTGTGTTAGTGTTACTTGGTCAGATTTCCAATGCAGTTCCATTCCAAGCATCTTTTCAGGTTTTCCTTTCTTTTCCAGTTCCACTTGTTCCTCAATCTCTTGCTCGATATCATCCAGGTTTGTGGTTTTGGGTGCAATTCCTAGAAGGTCATCTACATGGGTTCCGATGATGGCGGTTCCCTTGTTATTGATATATACTCCTTCGTCACCGATGCATTGGTTCAACAATAATGTGACCAATATTTCATAGAGGGTTTCGAACCATTCATGACCTGCTTGCTTTAACCCATATAGGGCTTTATTAAGCTTCCAGTATTTGACCTCTCCTGCCTCATTAATATCGGTGATGTATACATCATGTTTGAGAAGTGCCTGTAGGTAGGCCACTACAACATCCCATTGCCGAATGGCCCATTCTTGGTATAGAGCAATAACTAGGAGGATTTTGAAGGTTTCAGGGCGCATCATCTGTACATAGGTTTTATCATAGTTGACACCGGCTTCTTGAGTAAATCCTCTTCCAACCTTGTGAGCTTTATATTTCTCGATACTCCCATCAGCTCTTCTTTTGACTAGGTATACCTATTTGGTATCAACAATCCAAGTTCCTTCAGGTATATCAGATTTGTTGATTTTGGTGTATACTCCATACCGATTCAGCTGTTCTCGCTCTTTGGCTCGAGCTTTAGCCCATTCAGAGGCTTGGGGGGATCGGCGAGCTTGTTCATCGGTTGGGTGATCTGAGTTAGCCCCTACTGCGAATATCTTCCTCCACGCTGGCTGCTGCTCGGATTTTCGAGTTCCAACTATACTTTCCCAATCTTTTGCTGATTTTCTCGGTCTTTTTATTGGGGGTGGGGCTACTAACTGGGGTATTGGCTCGGGGGTCCTCTGGCTTGCTGGCTCGGGAGTCCTCTCACTTACTGGCTTGGTGGTCCTCTGGCTCACTGCCTCGGGGGTCCTCTGGCTCACTGGCTCGAGAGTTCGATAAGATTCTTCAGCTATTTCATCCTCAGATGACTCTGGACTGGTATCGCTTGCTTCTACTGGAGTTGGCCTCAAGGCAAGCTTGGTTTGTCTAGTATCGGTTAGAACTTGGTACGTTTCAAAGCTTTCTATATATCCAATGATATTGGCTTCATAGCTTCTAGAGGAGAGCTTGTTTGTAATGTCATAGTCAAAACAGAGTACTCTTTGGCCAAAAGGTCTTAGCTTTGTCCGCTCATTCTTGGGGTTTTTTCCAAGCATTATTCTAATCGGGGATTCGCCTTTGAGGGTCTTATAGGGAATCCTATTCTTGGTATAGGCTGCCCAGCTCGAAGCTTTATCCCATAATCCCTTCGGCAGGCCTGACCCAATCAGTGCTGTTCGGCTCATAGTCAGGATAGTTCGATTTGCTCACTCGATGATTGCATTCGTTTCGCTATGCTTTAGCACAGTTTCTTTAGAGGTAATCCCTCTTTGTTTTAGCTCTTCTTGAAGCTCGTTATTGTGGAATTCTCCTCCGCAGTCTGCTTGGATTTGGTTGACTCGTAGGTTTGTGGCTGCTTCTAGTTTGTTGATTATCTCAATTAGTGCTTTTCCAGTCTCGCTCTTCTTCTGAAGGGGCTGTACAGCTATATATCGACTGAAGTCATCTACAATTACTAGCAGATATCGATATTGTTTGCTAGGTGTAGGAGGTTTAATTGGTCCGACGAGATCTGCATGGATTCATTCCAAAAGTCGGCTTGTCCTTATTTGTAGGTCTTGGGGCTGCTTAGGGGCTGCTGGTTTGGTGGCTTTTCCTTGTTCACATGCCTTGCATCGGATCTTCTCTTTCTGATCCTTTGGGTATTCGGGGAGAGTTCTAATGTTACGGCTGAGATTATGCAGACCGGGCCGGCAGCACCCGATAGTGGGTGGCCTGAAGTCAACCCCGCTTTCCTATATATACACACATATCCTGGATCTAGCTTTTGGCTCTTCGAGCAATGTTCTAAGTTCTAAGTTCGAAGTCAAGTTCTAAGCTCAATGACCCGCACCCGTACGTGCACCCAGTTAGGCCCGAGTTTGGTGATCGTGATATCGCTCGCTCCAATTCTCCCAATTTCCCCATGTTCCGACAACATTGCCATGGTCACCGGCTCGCCCCTAACATCTAAGAGTATTATAGGAGATATGTCCATACCTTTCATGCAAGCTCCTGGCGGTTTCCTTGCTGGTTCCTTTAGTCTTTTTGATCCCTGCCACATTCTCAGGTCTAATCCATAATCCATCAAGGTCTCGCTCCATCTTATAGAGTATTTTTCTTCCGGTTTTTAGCTCAACCTTTCCCTTTTATCCCAGCATGGTAAAGTCTTCTGGCATACATAGACCACTAATGATATTGCTATATGTCGGATCATATAAGCATTGTTCATGGCAGATATTATGTCTATTGTGTCTAAATACCAGAGTCTCCATAGTATGGCAGGTAGACTCAGTTTGGTCATAGGCAGACACCTTGATATTGAGATTGTGTTGGATATCGGTAAGGCGGTCATATTCATTGGTTGTATGGTGGGTGGCTGCAGTATCGTACTCATAACATCCATCATGTCCTACCCTGGTTTTTCCAATCCGAATAGCCTTGATGGTAACTCCTTCACTATCAGACTCTTCATCTTCAGAATCCTCCTTTTTAGCCTTCTTGACTTTCTTTTTCTTGCGCTTTTTAGTAAAGCATTCGGATTCTGTATGGTTAAGTCCCTTCCATCCTTTACTTATACAATAATCACATCTTTTCCCATTGTCCCCTCTATCTCTTGCTCTTCCTACTTCTGTTTTAAGGACAACTGGATTTTCCTTGGATCTATCATCGGCTTTTGGTTTCTGTCCTTTTAGCTTCTGTAGGATATATTCCTTAAGCCTTCTAGCTGCGTCATCATATCCATGGTCCTTTGCTCGAATATTTTCGACAGTATTAGAGTAGGATGGTGGTAAAGACATTAGGAGAAATTCAGATTTAGCTCGGTCTGATTTTGCGAATTTCTGTAGACCTTCTCCAAACCCATCATCTCCTACAGCAGTAAGATCGGCTCTTCCAATAACTCCGACAAAAGCATTCCAAGTGCGTTCCAATGCAGCAATATACTCTTCAATGGTTTGAGTTCGATCATCGAACTGGATCTTGGATATGCTGTTCAGTAAGGAATAGAACTCGGTAGAGGTCTTTCCTTCATATGCCTTTTTTAGCTCTTCATATGCCTCTTTTACTGATCCAATACTTCCTATCCTTACCTGCACATCATCTTCACAGTTCTTCCGGATTGTTAATAGAGCGACCCTATTTGTATCCTTCCACGTTCGTTTCTCTCTTATATCGGCTATTTCCGCTGGCTTCTCATATACTCCTGTAACTACATCCCATACTCTTTCCTCTCCTGCTGGGACCAGATCTAGGTAGTTCTCTATTGCCATGACCCATTCTGGATATGTGGTTGCTCCTGACAGCTTAGTATTAAGAGTTGGGATTTTCCTAGAGGTATCCGATATTCTAACTTGTTGGGAGATTCTTTGGGGAGTTGTGGGTCTGGAAGGTGGAGGTGGATTACTTCGCTAATGTTGGAATATTTGCTGTGATACTGGGCTTGGTGATCGGGATTCTTGGTTTTCTGGGCTTGGGCTTCTGGGAAAATTTCCTGGCGTTGCGCTTTTGCTCATTTAGATGAGCGCTGGATATATTAGGTCAAAGCTTATTAGCTCGTTTTCGTCCTTGACTTTGTCGTCAAGTAGGGATACCAGTGCTTCTTGGGTATCAAGGTTAGTTAGGAGTCCTTTTTCTTCTTCTTCTTTGCTTTCCTTCATCGCTAATACTTCGTTGCATAGCCCACTTTTCCGTAGTTCTTATTCTAGGTATTCTGTATTGGATAGTGATTCTCTTGGTACAACTGGGATCGTGGTGATATTTGGACCAAGGAAGTTCTTGAAGAGTTGCTTATTCTGGCGGTTTATTTTCCTAGACCAGGATCGGTGTGTAGGTATATGCAGGGTCTTCTTGTGTTGCAATGGTAGGGCGGCCGAGGCTTTTGGGCTTGTGCTTTTTTGAACAGCAGTATTACTAGGTTGATACCACAGATATCTCCACTGTCTTTGTTCTTATTACTTATGCCTTGAGCGCCGGGCTCATAACCTGTAAGATTACGAGGTTATATGAGCGGAGGGAATTTTGGCTTTGCGTATTGGTAAATAAAGGCTTGTATTGTAAGAACTATCTTCAGCGATCGCTATAAGGCTCGAAGCTTATAGTACTAGTGCTCTACTGATACAATTCATGAATGCAGTTTTGCTGCTTATATATATCGCCCAATCCACCACTTTCCTTCCTGGGAATCCCTGCTAAACGTTACTTCTCTATCACTTTCCTGCTCAGGCTTAGGGTGAGCAGCGAGAGTATTTCCTACAAAATAAACCCTCTACATCCAAGGCCTGATCAACCTTAGGATACTTTATATTGCACTCACGCAAGTGTAAACTATCCCACTTTATATCAACGATATCAAATTCAACTAGCTAGAACAACATATTCCTTCAACAAGACATCAGACTCTCAACTGCAGTATATCAACAGAAAGACTTAGACGCAAGCTAAACAGAGCTCTAACGGGTAGTGGTATTCCACATTAAACAATTCCATCCTCGTTCCATACACTTTTCCCAGTATACTCGACAAATCCACTTTTAGTCTCGATAGTAGAGGCGATAGCAGACCTAATGGAGTAGGACGACAAACAACAACACCTGCCAGGTAAGATCAAAGAAGAACAAGAAGAACAACAGGGAGTAGTGGACTAAGCAGACCACCTCCCCCTCCTCCTAGCCTTGAAGGACAAGGAAAATGACTAAGAAAACGTCCAAGAAATCGAAACGGAAATAAGAAGTCTCAAGAATGCTTACGAGGCCCGTATGGAAATGATCCTAATTTGTTTAGGAGGCGCCATTCACATGAAAAAAGATCTACACATGGTGAATTGTATTTCCAGTATTATAGTAGGGTAAGGAAACAATGGGTTACACCAAGAAAGTCATCTCCGTGCCCACCAAAGGAATTAAGAAACGAATCTTTTCGTAAGTAAAGGTTTAGAGAAAGCCACTTACCTATAGAACTACAGGTTTCTATTATAATCTAACGACGAAGGTAATTCTCAAACCATAGAAGACTTACTATAAGAACTCGATATGGATTACAAACGTGTTTAAAATTTTAAAGAGCGTTTAATATTCATACGACCAGTATCTTAAGAAGACTGCGTCCACCATCTTCTTCTGATTTCGATTGAGGTATAACTCTAACAGGAAGTATTAGGACAAGATATATTAGAAGGACTAAAAAATAAAGAGGAAGAAAATATCCTAGATGTTTAGAGCGAAAGAAACCTCAAACTAATTGATTGAAAACCTAAAGGAGGCCATTGTATCAATTAGAGGACCTGAAGAAACAGGAAACCGGTCGGCGTCTGCGGTAATACAGATTACGACGGATATGAACCTTAATGGCATGTCATGGTTAATGACGAGGCGTTGGATAATCTGAACTAGCAAGCTAAGCTAGCAGATCAATGAAAAGGCGAAATCGTGGAATGACACGACCACCTCAACACCGACTTCTATATATACTATAGGCGAGCTGACTCCTATGTCAACCGAGCTAACGAACGCTGCTGCCGTTCAGACTTACCTTCTCAGGATTAAGCAAAATACCTGGACTAAGGAGACGCAGATGATAAGCGCTAAGATCAAGACTTAGCAGGTCGTTTTCACAGTGAAAAAGACTAAAGTTATAAGTCCATCTGCTACAACCATGGTTCTGACAACAACGTTACAGACCCAGACTTTTTTGGCGACGACTCCCCCTTAATAAGAAACTCCTCAACCGCCAATACCTCCTCCGCTAAGCACTCGGCACCCTAATACTGTTAACCGACTAACTCGGTTAACAAGGACCCTGAACCCCACGACCAAAAAGATACTACATGGTGTAAATAGCTATATCAACACCCTGATAAATGGTCCTCACA
>ML121577.1:320856-345561 GCA_003788615.2 Terfezia boudieri ATCC MYA-4762 | reverse complement strand
TATTGTGCTCAGATCGATTGAGAAATATTGTATATGAGATGCTTTAAGACGACCACAATATCCACTGAAGGCTTCTTGCAGAACAGCAGCTCACGATGGTAGCAATACAAAAGTCAATGACTAAGCCAGAAGCCAAGGGGAAAGGTAAGGAAATCACCCGTAAGTGGGGTGCAAGCTGTGACCTCAGAGATGACACAACCAAGTGGCAATCGGTCAATACCAAAAAGTCTTCCAGCAGACAGTTAAAGTCGAACGGCAAGGGGCAAGCAAGCACAAGTAGTCCCGTAAGTGAAAGTGTTCAATAATTTCCTCAATTGTAGCTAATTGGTCGAGCGAGTTATATAGGTTTCGTCGGCTTTTCAGGCTACGATTAATTTTCCGGAGGTAGGAATGTGAGGAAGATTGAGAATACCAGTACTCACATAGTAGTGTGACAGGAATTACCATCCAGCAACGAATCATCTGGGTCCTTAGGGGGTCGACACAGAGGCACTGGAAGTCAAGGCAATTCGAGCTTCACTATTACGCAAATTGGAAAGGTAAACAAACAATTCCCCAAGATTATTCAGGAGATGTACTTACTTAAATCTTAGCAGTCTGGGCAAGGCTCTTCACAGTCGCGCTGCGAGTGGGGCAGTTCTGACACAAACCAACCACGATCGTCACCCGCACCTAGCATCGAACTAGATATCCATGATAACGATAATAGACTGAACAGACTCAAGAAGCGACTGACAGGGGCCAAAGCAAATTCATGGCGAAATCGGAGCTTCACACAGTTTGACGGCATAACAAAGGCTGTTGTGTATAATGCCGCAAATCGCATTAAGAGGATCACCTTTTTTGAGGAGCCATTGCCAGACGCTGATCGTACAGAATACATTCTGGCACAGGTGTGGAAGGAAGCCGAAATCGAGTGCAGAGTGGATGAAGAGCACACAAGTAAGATTGATGCATATGTAAGTAAGGTCGTAGTAATTGTTGGGGAAGACGCTGACAGTCGTTATCCAGGGAGTATCCAATCTCGTACAAGATCACATCTGGTCTATGAAGCCAAGCGTCATATTGCCAAACTATACGAATTCGATCAAAACTGCAGTTCTGAGTACATTTACAAGAGAGTCAGTTGGTTGTTGGATAAAGATCGTTTGACCTGCCAACGTGAAAAAAGAGCAGTAAGTGAATTTATAGGGAAAGGTTGACACTAGAGACGCTGAGAAACTGGGGGTAATTCCAGGGATGGGGTCATAGGTTCAGAGCGACCGAAGGGGCACGATTTATTCATCTGAATTTCTTTGACGGAGTAAAGAAACTAGGCAATCAAGACCCAACATTCATAAGCAGGATTAATGGTCTATTCATCTGCCTGATATTTGCAATACTGCGACATGCACTACTTACATATCAGACTGGGATATTCCAAGATGGGGACTTTTTCAATTATACTAATTCCTCTTGTAAGTATAGGATCATAGGTGTTAGGACTGAAACGCTAAAGTCTTACAGTAGCCTTTAATCGAATGTTGAAGCAGTGGGAAGGTCTCCCGACAACACTGGAGCAAAGTCTGTTGAAAGTAATTCAGTTAGGGATTCTGGGGCACTGCCAGGTGTATGGGAAAGTACTTCACTGGGAAGAAGCCGAATCATATAGTATTGCCAATGATGAACTAGATGAATATACTAAGGAGCTAGCAGAAGATCTCAAAAAGGCAGAACAAACACATCTAATACCCTCTGGGTATTTCAAGGAAGGGTCCCCGACGATACCAGATACAGAAGGTGAGGAGAACGATGTGCCAACCATAGGTGCCGAGAACAACATGGTAGAAGATGGACAAAGTCCGGCAAGGGAAAGATATGATCCATCATAGGACACTGAGGACGCTAGCAATGAGGCCGTCGAACACGGGGATGAAGAGGTCAAAGATGAGTGTAAAGATCGAGAGGATGATTGTGGAGAAAATGATGATACCGATTTAGAGGATGAGGACGAGGATAACAATAATGATGAGCTGGAAGATGGGAAATCTGAGGATGAGTTGTAGGATACGAATGATTCAGAGTCAGGAGGAATTGTTTTTTTAGAAGTTGAAGATTATAGTGCTGTATATATTTTTGGTCAGAATATGGGGATAAGGAGGATGACTTGTAGGACATACAAGGTCGGGGTTCGAAATGGATGTTTGTTGGAGGATCGGGATGGCGATGCACAACATATTTTGTCGGAAGAAATGTATTTATTAATCAAAGTGGGATTGGAAGCTAGTGGGTTGGAAACAGAATGGTATTGTAGAATATAGGGAGGGCACTGCTGATGGGCAGAGGATTTAATGTTTGGTACTACTTGTGCCGAGGAGGATAGGGGTTATATAGGAATTTAGCGTATTGAGTCAGGAGCGAAACGTACCAACAAGACCCATGTACAAGTGTAAATCAGCGAGAGCTAAGGGAAAGTCTAGTCTGGTTGCGGGAAAGTCTAGTGCAGTGGGCCAGACTAGGGAAAGTCATGGTGCCACTAGTCTAGTATCGGCGCCGCCTATCATGAGCTGCATCTGGATGGGGATCCCATGTCGGCGAGGGAGGGGCTGCGTCCGGACGCCAGCAACTACACTAGGTTAGGTTAGGACGTCAGGGGTCTGTAGACAGGACTACGAGGGGCTTGTGCAAACCAGACTATAGACAGGATAAGTGTGACCGTGACGGCAGATACTAATAACAGATAATAAACGTTGTGATGCAGCTAGACTCTGGGGGTTAGGTGCAGAGCCCTGATATGAACTATGGGAGGTAAACATGGCGGCTGCCAGTGGGATAAAAGAGCCCTGAGACGGACTCTGGGAGGTAGGCGTGGCGGAGGCTACTGAACGCGTATTGGTGCCACGACAGAATATGTATGCAGGAGAGTCCTGAGACTAACTGTATGAGGTAGACATGACGGCGCCACCAAAGATGGGGTAGACTTGACGGCGCTACCTCAGGTGGGGTGACGCCACGGCTCAGACTACAATAGAGCGGCGCCAGGGCAACAACTATCGTCCGCGGAGCGCCGTTAACTGTCAGTTTGTCTTTTAACCATCGGTGGCGTCGGACGCTACAAAGGCAAACTGATATCGTTTCTGATATAGGTAATAGACATGGAAGATATGGAGAGAAGTGTACCGACATGTTGCGCTCGTTCATTCAGACAGTTTTCACAACATCGAACTTGTCCATATGATAGATATGTCTGTATATTCGGCTTGTTTATATAAGCTTCAAACCCTCAATATGAACAAGCCAAATATGTATGAAAACCCCCGATATGAATAAGGCGAATATGTATGAAAACCCTCGATATGAACAAGGTGAATATGTATGAAAACCCTCAATATGAACAAGGCGAATATGTATGAAAACCCTCGATATGAACAAGGCGAATATGTATGAAAACCCTCGATATGAACAAGCCAAATATGTATGAAAACCTTCGATATGAACAAGGCGAATATGTATGAAAACCCTCGATATGAACAAGGCGAATATGTATGAAAACCCTCGATATGAACAAGCCAAATATGTATGAAAACCCTCGATATGAACAAGGCAAATATGTATGAAAACCCTCCATATGAACAAGCCAAATATGCATGAAAACCCTCGATATGAATAAGGTGGATATGTATGAAAACCCTGGATATGAACAAGGTGAATATGTATGAAAACTCTCGATATGAACAAGCCAAATATGCATGAAAACCCTCGATATGAACAAGGCGGATATGTATGAAAACCCTCAATATGAACAAGGCGAATATGTATGAAAACCCGCGATATGAACAAGCCAAATATGCATGAAAACCTTCGATATGAACAACCCAAATATGTATGAAAACTCTCGATATGAATAAGGTGAATATATATGAAAACCCTCGATATAAACAAGCCAAATAGGCATGAAAACCCTCGATATGAACTAGGTGGATATGTATGAAAACTCTAGATATGAACAAGGTGAATATGTATGAAAACCCTCGATATGAACAAGGCAGATATGTATGAAAACCCTCGATATGAACAAGGCGAATATATATGAAACTGTAATGAATGATACTAGACAGTAGTCATTCGATACCGTTTATACAATCTATATCCGCTTGGGGACGAATGTTCGTGTATGCCGGTTCTGCTGAGGGATTGCCTCAGAAGGGTAGGTTGATTACTAAGAGGGGTGTTCCGTGAGGAACAATAATATAACAGGTGTAATCTTCGTTTGTAATTATGCTATCTATCTGATCGCTGCTGTTCGGGTTGTCTGAAGACTGATGGATTCCAGAGGGGATCCAGCGGCCTTTATATAGCTGTTCAGAGACCCTAATGACTAAGGAAATACATAATGATGGTTGGCACACCTCCGAAGGAGGGTGTGCCATACAGGAGGGGGTGGAGCCCAAGAGGGTGTCCACGAAACGGCAAGTTCCATGGAATTTACCGTGGCAAATTCCGTGGCAGTTGAACTACCGAATCCGGCAGTTGCTGAGGGTGGACGAAGGCTAGCCCTTCGACCGTGAATGCTAGTTACATAATAATGCAATAAATATAGAAAATACATGATATGAAATACAAGACAATAAGCTTCCTTATTACAGAAACCCCTCGATATGAACAAGGCGAATATGTATTAAACCCCTCAGTATGAACAAGGCGAATATATATGAAAACCCTCGATATGAACAAGGCGAATATATATGCAAACCCTCGATATGAACAAGATGAATATATATGAAAACCCTCAATATGAACAAGGCGAATATATATGAAAACCTTCGATATGAACAAGCCAAATATGTATGAAAACTCTTGATATGAAGAAGGCGAATATGTATGAAATCCCTCGATATGAATTATATCCATAATTTTAGCTTGTTCATATCGAGGGTTTTCATGCATATTCGGCTTGTTCATATCGAGGGTTTTCATATATATTCAGCTTGTTCATACCGAGGCTTTTCATGTATATTAGGCTTGTTCATATCAAAGGTTTCATGCATATTTGGCTTGTTCATATCAAGGGTTTCCATACATATTTGGCTTATTTATATCGAGGGTTTTCATATATATTTGGCTTGTTCACATCGAAGGTTTTCATATATATTCACCTTGTTCATATCGAGAGTTTTCATACATATTCGCCTTGTTTATATCGAGGGTTTGCATGCATATTCATCTTGTTCATATCGAGGGTTTTCATACATATTTGCCTTATTCATATCGAGGGTTTTCATACATATTTGGCTTGTTCATATTGAGGGGTTGAAGCTTATATAAACAAGCCGAATATACAGACATATCTATCATATGAACAAGCTCGATGTTGTGAAAACTGTCTGAATGAATGAGCACAACATGTCGGCACACTTCTCTCCATATCTTCCATGTCTATTACCTACTTCGGTAATCTCACGGCTGGCGGGGGTTGCCAGTGAAACATGCGTATAGGCAAGGGGCACAGATCTGTCACACCAACCTATGCCAGGCAGTTCTGGAACCAATAACAAATATTCCTCAGCCGCGTCAACCGAGACGTGTTTCCCTGTCGCATCGACCCACACAAGCCAACACAACACAAGAGCAGAGCGCCCACACCTCAACTAGCCGTGCCAGGCACTATATCCGCAAACATACCTAGGTAGGTAAACTCGCCAGAAATTCCGCGGACTCATGGCTAATATCTCTACCAGCAGGCATTGTCAGACAACTACAATATGGATGGATCAAATCATTATAAGAGCCATTGTGCAGCGCTAGGTAGGTGAACTCGCCAGAAATTCAGCGGACGCATGGCTAATATCTCTAATACTAGGCGTAGCTGGACAACTACAATATAGACGGATAAAGCACTAGGTAGGTGAACTCGCCAGAAATTCCGTGGACTCATGGCTAATATCTCTACTACCAGGCAATACCAGCCAACTATAATATAGACGGATGAAGCGCTAGGTAGGTGAACTCACCAGAAATTTAGGGGACTCATGACTAATATCTCTACCACCAGACATTACTGGACAACTATAATATGGACGCATCAAATCATTCCAGGAGCCATTGTGCAGCTATAGGTACGTTGCACTCTCGCCATATTGCCATTCGGTGGCTAATAGAAATATGAATATATTTAGATTCACAGCGGCGACAGCTACTTTTGTACGGCTCCCATCAGGGAACCGCTAGGATGGTTAGACTTGGAGGCATATACACATGGTAGAGTTGCAGTGGGATCCATGATGGAATAGTTCGGGGAAGGTAGATCTATAGCTTAGTAGTGTATATAGAAGCTCCAGTGTTTGCAATATATAGTGTATACCTCTGTGCATTTGCCTAGCCACTATGACTGTACTTTCCCTGCACCCAGTAACTGTAGTAATGCCATAACGAACCAGACTAGCCATGATGCATGCGTCGTTGCAGGGCCATTACGGCTACGAACCTGTCAGGGATGGTATTGAGGCTTGAGCCGCAGAGTGTTCGCATCCCTAACTGGCAGCATGTCTATCCTGGCGTACAGGACATGAGATGTGCACAAGGAAAACTTCTATCGTTCCTGATGTAGTCTCAATAACTACATATGTGATATTTAGTCTATCCTGCAATGGCCCGGTTCATACCGGTATGGACTGCAATCTCGCGACGGCCCGGTCCATACTGGTATGGCCCCCCATACCGGCATGGACCAGGCAATACCGGAACGGCTCGGGCCATACCGGCATGGACTGCAATCCTGGAACGGCTTAGAACATATATATACTACTAGCTGGAAGCTATTACCCTGAACTCTTGGCGTTACCCTGAAACATGAATTATTACCCTGAACTGCAGGAAAATAATTCGGTAAAAATAAAGAAAAAAATGAAGCCACGAGGGCGTAATTTAGACCAAAGTGTGTCCGATGATACTATAAGGGAAGCAACTTGGGGAGTGGGTTAAAGATAGGGCAAAAATAAAAGGTTCTCCGAATTTATATTTTCAAGGTCCTATCTAGGCCTACTCGACGCCCTGATTCCATTTCTGAAATCCTTTTTATGATCGGAGTAAAACTCATGGAGTTATTAGCCTTTTTAATAAGGTGTAATAAGCCCATGAGGAGGTTTACCTACTATTGGTAATAACTCTATGAGTAAGTTAGGTATCGAGATGAACTAAGATTCTATAATCTTCGTGACGATAAGACCTTACCAATAATAGTTTGTTTGTAACCCACAGTTCTCTATTCATAGAGTTAGGTGCAGTTGAAAAGAATTTTTTAATAGACACTAGACCCTACTAAGTGAAGACTACTGGAAGCTCAAATAAATGACCCTATGATACTATTAAGAAACGACTTAATGGCATCGTCGGTTTTGGTAGGATATTGGAAGATGAGTTTAGTTGTTTCGGCTGGGTATTTGTTAATAGGGCTAGAGAGCTTTAAGCGAAGTTTTAGTATATATGCAGATATGGGATAATACTCATTATTTAGGTTAGTAACCTGTGATAACAAGCGCAGATAGCACCTGCTTTAACAAAAGGTGTGGATGGTATAACACTTAGAATTAATTAATTCGAAAGTGATAGGTAGGGCGCGCGTCCCCAAAATATTTTATTAAAGAATATCTACAACTACCGCACATTGTAAATAGTACTAGTAGTTCCCAGTTGAATTTGATTCTACTATCAAGAGTATTCGAAAGCAAGAGCACCTCGAGTACACGAAGCCTACAAAGTTCTAAGTCTAAGTTAACTTTACGTTCAAGCGATATTGGATTTATTTTGTGTTGTGAAATAAGATCTTTCATGAGGAACTATTGTGGAATTGAACTTTACTGCTATAGGATATTATTCTGTGTTGTCGAATAGTTATCGTTGCGGTAGATAGAGTACGGCCGCTCTATTTTGTAGTTACAAGAGTGCTATAAGTAATAATAGGGCCCCCATGACATCAGCAATCAAAATTCGGACTGTCAAAAGAGGAGAGTATCTAGGAGTATGTCCGACGGTAGGTGAGATACTCCTTATTCTTTTCCCGATTCATCTTCTTCAGAGTCCAGCTCTGTAATCCTTAGTTGCTCCTTATCTGTTCATACTTTTTTGTTGACCGGTACTAGTACCTGACTAGTAGTGTAAGTAGTAGAGGCATTAAATGGGGCAGGAGTTTTAGCAGTTCTTTAGCTCTTACACTCCTAGTATTTGTGAGTACTCCTTCTATAGTTAGTACATCTTCCCTCTTGTTGTTGTTTATTGAAGATTAGACTCGGAAGATATTCTTTTCCCTCTGGTTTGGTAGTAGTAGTGGATTTTCCTTCTTGAGTCTACACTCACTCCTCAAATGTATGTTTCTTTGATGCTAGCTGGGTAGAAGGGGCATTGCAGTTGCGGCTTTGGAATTCAGTGTTAATGATATCCATCTCAATGAGTTTCTATCTCTATTGATCAGGATATGTGTGGAGGTTCTCATAGTGGGCCATGGAAACTCGGAGGTTATGAGAGAGGTTGGAGATAATAATATTGATAACCTGCATCTTAGGTAGTTTAGCGTAATTATTCAGGCTATCTACCTCTGTTAGGTAGTCAAGGACTGATCCTGTCTTCTTTAGTCCTGCCAACTCATAGTATGCTCGGTTCGATTGCTAGTAATCTCCATAATATAATACCATAGCCTCCTTAATCTATGCCCAAGTATGATACTTAACCTGATTAGCCTTCCACTAGTCTAGTACCTTTCCTTTCAAACATAACCTAACATATATGAGCTTCTGGTCTTCATTCCAAGTAAGAGTAATGAGAAAGTAATCATCCATCTGAAGTGTCTAGCCCTCTAGATATTCCTTGCTTCTCTTGAATTTATTTAGAGGTAGTGCTTTTCCTACTACTTGTCTGTCTTCAAAAATTCCTAACCCTGCTGAACGTTGTGGTGGTAGGGTCAGATCTCGTAGTCTCGGTCATGGCACTGGCAGTGGTGGTGGTAGTATACAGCCTGCTACTTATTCAAGTCTTTGTGCTGTATTAATAGGAGGATGTCTCGGTTGTGGAGCCTGAACATGTTGCTCTACTGCTATTAATCGTTCCTTAATTCCCCTGAATCATACATCTGATTGTCTTTAGTACCATTCTCCTTGCTCCTTGAGATAGCTAAAGTTATGGTCAATACGTTCGAACTGTTTACCACTGTATTAGTGTCTGGATATGATAAGGTTCTAGATCTGTTGGAGCACTATTTGGGTATCATTTGATAGTTGTATATAGCTATTAGTGGTAGGATTGGCTATGTTCTGAACATCTGCTGCTGTCCTGTGAATGAAATCGGCATGAGTCTTCTGGGTCTGCTGAAGTTGCTATACTTTAGCAATTGCTGCTTGCTTTTCGGCTTCCAAGCATTGAATCTGTGCTTTCATGGCTATATCGCCTGGATCGATAGGTGTGCAGTGGTGAGTAGCGGGTTGCTTTCCTTTGGTCGATAGTTCTGGTGGGACTGAGGGTGCTACTGAGTAGATAATTGGCTCTGGGGAGGACGAGGATAATGATCTGACTCCTATTTGTTGACGAGGGGTACCCTAGTATTCCTGGAACTATGAGGTCTGAAATAGGGGTATATAATGTTGTATGATAAATTGTTTAGCTCGTTGCTGGGCCTGGACAATACTATCTTTATTATTGTTAGGCATTGGCTCATCGGAGCCTAGTCCAAGTAATCCTCTCAATATAGACATAGTTGTAGGGGATTTGGGGGGTATTGGTGTCTATAGAGGTATATAGAGAAGCAGTGTAATATTACAGGCGAGCTGTAAATACGAGAATACTTTGGAGTAGGGGTAGATAAAACTAGAGATAAGCATAAATGTAGTTATAACTCGAGTATAGTATGGACTCGATAAGAGTAAAACTATATGAGACTTAGAATAGTGCTTGGGTCTTATTCTATTAACTATATAAAAGTGGTGGCTTATATAGAAGTGTTGATCTGATAATCCGTTATCAGATCTGGACAAACACTTCCTAAAGTAGAGTAGTAGCATTGCAGCCTAGTATTACCTAACTAGGAAGCCGCTTCCTATTTAGGAGTAACATAGGCTGATATACATTGATTAGACAGACTAAACTTCAACCAATTATAGTCAGGCTGATGTACAGGAACTAACTTTGACTATATCTAATAACTATACATGAATGACACCCAAATGGAATACCATGGAAACGAGAAGAGAAATACATGCATGAGATCTAATATCAGAGGTCACATACTTCAATATGCTAACCTCTTTATTCGTACTACTCTATCTGCATGGTTGATTAGGCCATATCAGTTAGCATCATAGTAGAGTATTAGTATTAGCCCTCAAAGAGGTAGGTCCCTTACCTGAGCTTTAACATTATCTAACTTGTTAAAGGTTTTCGAGGTATCTTTAAACTTTATATATCTTACTCCGTAAACTCTATATTTAACTAGGCCTCTATTTTTATAAAAGTTTACTATAGATTTGATGTCATAGGGGGCCCTATTGTCACTTATAGCGCTCTTACAACTACAAACAAGATGGCCGTACTTATGCTGCTGCAACAATACCTATTCTGCAACATAGAATAGAATCCTATAGCAGTAAAGTTCAATTCCACTAAAGTTCCTCATGAAAGATCTTATTTCGCAACACAAAATAAATCCTATATCGCTTGAACGTTAAGTTAACTAGACTTAGAACTTTGTAGGCTTCGTGTACTCCAGGTGCTCTTACTTTCGAAAACTCTTAATGGTAGAATCAAATTCAACCGGGAACTACTAGTACTATTTATAATGTGCGGTGGTTGTAAATATTCTTTAATAAAATATTTTGGGGACACGAGCCCTACCTGTCACTTTCTGTTATGGCTCAGGTAAGAGACCTACCCTAGTTAGAGAATATCCTAATACCTAGTTACGGCTGCGGACTGATATGGCCTGATCAACTATACAGATGCGAGTAATGTATCCTGGATTGGATGGGTATTGGAGCAAGGAAGTGTGTGACCTCTGAATGCATTCTCATACATGTATTCTCTTCTATAATATTCTATATAGTTCTTATGTTTGTCATTTATGTATCATTATTGGTTGTATTAGGTTTTCAGCTCCTGTATATTAGCCTGACTGTAATGCGTTGAAGTTCAGGCTGCCTAATCAATGTATGTCAGCCTGTATAGATCCTAATCAGGAAGGGACTTCCCAGTTAGGCAATACCAGGCTGCAACACTGCTACTCTGCTTCAAGAAGTGTTATTCAGATCTAATAAGGGTTTATCAGATCAACGCTTCTATATAAGCCACCGCTTTTACATAGTTAATAGAATAAGACCCAAGCAGTATTCTAAGTCTCATATAGGTTTACTCTTATCGAGTCCGTACTACACCCGAGCCATAACTGCGTTTATACTTATCTCCACTGTTACCTACCAATACCCCGAAGTATTCTCGTAGTTGCAGCTCGCCTGTAACATTATACCGCTTGTCTATACACCTCTATAGATACTAACACCCCCAAATCCCCTACAACTATGTCTATATTGAGAGGATTACTCGGACCAGGCTCCGATGAGCCCATGCCTGACAATGATGAAGATAGGATTGTCCAGGCCCAGCAACGAGCTGAACAATTCATCACCTAATACTATGCACCTCCGTTCCAGACTCCACAGTTCCAGGAACATTGAGACACCCCCCGTCAGCAAATAGGAGTCGAATCATTATCCTCCTCCTCTCCAGAACCTATCATCCGCTCAGTAGCACCCTCTGTCCCACCGGGACCCTTGAACAAAGGGAAGCAACCTGCTACTCGTCATCGCACCCCTATAGATCTAGGCTATGTTGCCATGAAGGCACAAATTCAACGGTTGGAGGCAGAAAAGCAAGCAGCACTGGCCAAAGTGCAGCACCTCCAACAGACCCAGAGGACACATACGGAGTTTATCCAAAAAACTGCTGCAGATGTGCAGAATACAGCAAATGCTACTGCTAACAGCCAGGCACAACTATCAAACGATACTCAAATTGCTTTACAACAAATCCAGAACCTCATTCTATCAGGGCAATAGTATAACGTTCGACAGTTTGAACGTATCGACCATAATCTTAGCTACCTCAAAAACTAAGGGGAATGGTATCAACACCAATTGGATACACAATTTAGAGGGATTGAGGAGAGATTAATGGCAGTAGAGCAACATCATCAGGCTCCACAACCAAGACACCCTCCTATTAATACCGCGCAGAGACTCGAACAAGCAGCAGGCGATATACCACCACCACCACCGCCAGTACCACGACCGAGACCACGAGATCCTACCCCACCACCTCCAGGTCCTGCCGGGTTAGGAATCTTTGAAGACCGACAGGTGGCCGGAAAAGCCCAACCTCCGAATAAATTCAAGGGGAACAGAGACTACCTGGAGGGCTAGACGCTTCAGATGGATGACTACTTCCTTATCACTCTCACTCGAAATGAGGATCAGAAGCTCACATATGTTGGGTTATGTTTGGAAGGAAAGGCACTAGACTGGTAGAAGGCTAATCGAGTTAAGTACTATACTTGGGCATAGGTTAAAGAGGCTATGGCATTATATTATGGAGATCACTACCATTCGGACCGAGCATACCACGAGTTGGCAGGGCTGAAGAAGACAGGATTAGTCCTTGACTACCTAACGGAGGTAGACCGCCTGAATAATTATGCTAAGTTGTCCGAAATGCAGGTCATTAATATTATCAACTCCAACCTCCCTCATAACCTCTGAGTTTCTATGGCACACTATGAAAACCTCAGCACATATCCTGATCAGTAGAGACAGAAACTCATTGAGATGGATATTATCACCACCGAATTCCAAAGCCGCAACTGCAATACCCCTCCCACCCAGCCAGCATCAAAAAAGCGTACATTCGAGGAACGGATAACGCCTAGGGGTAGTGAACCTTCTACTACCAAACCCAATACAGAAGAAGTCCAGGTACCATATGTAGTAAGAGAAGCCAGAATGCGAGAAGGGAGATGTCTATCCTGTAGACATAAGGGCTACAAAGCAGCTGAGTATAGAGGGAAGAGATCTGCTGCTGAACCCCCCTTCTACAAACCTCCCCATAATGGCAACCAGGAGCCACTTAATAAGAAAGCTCGAACAGACAAGGGTCACCTCAAGATTACAGAACTGGGTTCTGAAGAAGAGTCGGGAAATGAGTAAAGAGTTCGTCACCTACCGTCGGACGTACTCCTAGACACTCTCCTCTCTTGACGGTTCGGATTATGATTGCTGGGGAAGAGGTGGAAGCTGTGATAGACTGTGGAGCTAGTGCTCCAGTCGTAGGAAAAAGGATTGCTATTAAGGCAGGTATTTGGAAAAGAGCTTGGGAAGTTAAGGTTAGGCAGGGTGGTGGATCTCGGATTTCTGGAGGAAAATATGTGGTTAATGCTAGGTTTGATATGTTGGATTCCTCCTCTCATTTTTTAGGTAAGTTCAAGATGGATGCCGAAGTTTTGGATATTGGGAAGAAGGATGTTATCTTGGGATTATCTTGGTTGGAGGAAAATGGATTTTCGGTGGATACTCAGGACAGGTGCCTGAGGCAGGTCTCTATAGGTTTGGTTATTCCGTGTTCTGTTAGGTGGATTCCTTCTATTAAGATTTTGGATTTGGATCTCGAGCCATTAGAAGATGGTGAGATCGTGCTTATTATTGATGCTAGCGAACGATACTCTCGTTACGCGCAGGTATTCTCTGCAGAACAGGCAGCTAGACTCCCTAAACATAAGACCTGGGACCACCATATCCCCCTACAAGACCCAAGCATGAAGATACCGACTGGGGCTATCTACAAGACCACATGGGAAAAAGACAAAGCTCTGCAAGCCCACCTCCAAGAAGCTTTGCCCTCTGGTAAAGCAAGATGCTGCCACTCTGCCACCGGTGCACTAATCCTATTCGTACACAAGAAGGATGGATCCCTCAGGATCTGTGTCGATTACCGAGCCCTCAATCGACTTACCATCCCAAACAAATACCCTCTCCCTCTTATCAGTGAACTATTGGATAAGACAAAAGGAGGCAAGTGGTTCATGAAATTGGACCTCAAGAATGGGTATAACCTCATTAGGATTGCACCAGGAGATGAGGGGAAGATAGCATTTAGGACAAAGAAGGGACTATTCGAGTATACCGTCATGCCATTCAGGTTGACTAATACACCTGCTACTTTTCAAGAAATGATGGATACGATCTTCAAGGATATGGAAGGATGTATCTGGTACTTGGACGACATCCTCATCTTCGGAGGAGAGACTGAAGAAGAATATCAGCAGCTGGTCGAAAAAGTTCTCCAGCAATGCATCCAACATGGGTTGGCTGTTACGGGGGCTCTATTGTTACTTATAGTGCTCTGGCAACTACAAATGGGATGGCTGTACTTATGCTACCACAACGATACCTATTCCGCAACACAGAATAGAATCCTATAGCAGTAAAGTTCAGTTCCACTAAAGTCCCTCACGAAAGATCTTATTTCGCAACACAAAATAAATCCTATATCGCTTGAACGTAAAGTTAACTAGACTTAGAACTTTGTAGGCTTCGTGTACTCGAGGTGCTCTTGCTTTCGAATACTCTTGATGGTAGAATCAAATTCAACCGAGAACTACTAGTACTATTTATAACGCGTGGTGGTTGTAGATATTCTTTGATAAAATATTTTGGGGACGCGCGCCCTACTTGTCACTTTCGAATTAATTAATTCTAAGTGTTATGCCATCCACACCTTTTGTTAACGCAGGTGCTATCTGCCCTCGTTGTCACAGGTTACTAACCTAAACAATGAGTATTATCCCATGTCTGCATATATACTAAAACTTCGCTTAAAGCTCTCTAGCCCTATTAACGAATACCCAGCCGAAACAACTAAACTCATCTTCCGATATCCTACTAAAACCGACGATGCCATTAAGTTATTCCTTAACAGTATCATAGGGTCATTTATTTGAGCTTCCAGCGGTATTCACTTAGTAAAGTCTAGTGTCCATTGAAAAACTATTTTCAACTGAACATAACTCTATGAATAGAGAACCGTGGGTCACAAACAAACTATCATTGGTAAGGTCTTATCGCAACGAAGATTATAGAATCTTAGTTCATCTCGATACCTAACTTATTAATAGAGTTATTACCAATAGTAGGTAAACCTCCTCATGGGCTTATTACACCTTATTAAAAGGCTAATAACTCCATGAGTTTTACTCTGATCATAAAAAGGATTTCAGAAATGGAATCAGGGCGTCGACTAGGCCTAGATAGAACCTTGAAAATATAAATTCAGAGAACCTTTTATTTTCGCCCTATCTTTGGCCCACTTCCCAAGTCGCTTCCCTTACAGTGTCACCGGACGCACTTTGGTCTAAAGTACGCCCTCATGGCTTCATTTTTTTATTTATTTTTACCGAATTATTTTCCTGCAGTTCAGGGTAATAATTCAGGTTTCAGGGTAACGCCAAGAGTTCAGGGTAATAGCTTCCAGCTAGTAGTATATATACATATAGTATATATTGATCTGGGTATAACTATAGAACCGTTATTCAGATTGTTCTGAAACTTAAACCGTAGCTCCCTCAAGGGTCTATGGACGTTCCATATGGGTTAGAACTATCTATGATAATTCTTTTACCCCTCCGAGGTTTATACCCCTTACTAATAATTATCTTATAGATAAATATTAGAAACGTTTGCACCATACTACTATGAGTGTACCTAGAGTTCATATAGATATTCTAGGGGCGTTCCATGAGGGCACAAGTACCTATGGTAGAGCTGGATGTCACCCCGTGACACCTGAAATCATCCCGAGTTGTCAGTGTCCAAGTCACACTTTACCTATCAATTCACTTACTGCCCATTTTTCACGTTGGCATATCAAACGATCCTTATCCAACAACCAACTGACCCTCTTACGAATGTACTTCGAACTGCAGTTTTGGTCAAATTTGTATAGCTTCGCAATATGACGCTTCACTTCATAGATGAGATGTGATCTTATATAAGATTGCATACTCTGCAGCTGGATAACCATTGTTAGCGTCTTTCCCTACAATCACTATAAGCTCACTTACATATGCATCAATCTTGTTTGTCCTCTCTTCATCTACTCCGTACTCGATTTCGGCTTCCTTCCATACTTGTGCCAGAATATATTCTGTATGATCCACGTCTGGCAATGGCTCCTCAAACAAGGTGATCCTCTCGATACAATTTGTGGCGTTACACACAACAGCCTTTGTTATGCCATCAAACTGTGTGAAGCTCCGATTCCTCCATGTATTTGCTTTAGCCCCTGTCAGTAGCTTCTTGGGTATGTTCAGTCTATTGTTATTATTATGGACACTTACTTCAATACTAGGTGGTGGTGACGATCGTGCTTGGTTTATCTCCGAACTGCCCCACTCACAGCTCAACTAAGAGGATCCTTGCCCAGACTGTTAAGATTCAAGTACTTTGTGTAAGTACATGTCCTGAATATTCTTGCAGAATGGTTTGTTTACCTTTCCAGTTTGCTCAATGGTGGAGCTAATATTGCCTTGACTTCCCGTGCCTCTGTGTTGACCCCCAGCCGACCCAGATGATTCGTTGCTGGATGGTAATCCCTGTCCCAGTACTATGTAAGTACTGCTATTCTCAATCTTGCTCAAATTCCTACCTCCGGAAAATTGATTGTGGTCTGAAAAGACGACAAAACCTTTATAACTCGCTCGATCAATTAGCTACAATTGACACAATTATTCAACACTTTCACTTATAGGACTACTCATGCTTGCTTGCCCCTTGCCGTTCAACTTTAACGGTCTGCTGGAAGACTTTTTGGTATTAACCGATTGCCCCTTGGTTGTGTTATCTCTGAGGTCGCAGCTTGCACCCAGCTTGCACGTCATTTCCTTACCTTTCCCCTTAGCTTCTAGCTTAGTCAATAACTTTCATATTACTACCATCATGAGCTGCTATTCTGCAAGATGCCTCCTACAACCCTCAGTGGATATTATGGTTGTCTTAAAGCATCTGATGTATACTAACAATATTTCTCAACCAATCTGAACACAATATTATCAATATCAGCTTGGATTCTAACAGTCTGCCCACAGCTTAACCCAATGGTACACAACAGAAAAGCAAACTAGTCTCCTAAAACATGACTTACAAGTCCCAACACTCACCATCTGTCACATACTAACAATAATCTCCGAGCCAAATCAGGAAAAAAAAAAGCGCTTCTGAAACATTACCATCCCACTCACAATCCCTCCCTATTAAACCCATAAAAATCTCCGACCACATTGATGTCTCATATATTCTCCCAAAAAAAAAAATATCCCAAACGATTGCTCATGTGAAACAGGTCCTCCAATGCATCATACCTACAATCCTCCCTTGTTAAACACATCAAAATCCATGACTAACAATATTCCAAGTACTATATGAAAATCCAAACTCAAATCGAACAAAAATCCCTCACTGATCTATCCTCTCACTATCAGTAGCTCTAGTTATACCCTTTTTGCTCCCTTCACCGGTCTTTGCATGGCCTTCCTCAGTCCCTTCCCTCCACTGCCCCCAATAGTTCTCTCCACATTTGGTGCTCCCTGTCATAGTTCATCACTGCTTTGCCAAAGCTCACCTACGCTACTTTCCTCCTCCTCAACCTCATCTTCCTCGACCTCCTTTTCCTCGACCTCTTCCTCCTCCTGACTCTCTTCGTCTGCCACCTCCTCCTCGTCTTCGTCCTCCTCCTCCCACTGAACTCTTATTATCTTAACTGCACTCATTTTGACCATCCTCTTCGATCTACCTGACCCTTGACCCCCCACTATCCCCTTAGCACCCCCTACATATCCTTTCCCGCTTTTGGTCTTGATGTATGCGGGTGCCTCTTCCTCCTCCTCTTTACTATTCTCTTCAAAGGCTACAATCTTCTTGGATGTTCATGTTGCTTGAGGTCTCACAATCCTTTTACCTCCTACCACACTCACCTTCCTGCTTTTGTTCTTGATATTTTTGGGAACCTCCTCTTCCTCCTCATCATCCTCTTCAACCTCTTCAACGGTCACAACCTTTTTGGACATTCGTGTTCCTTGAGGTCTCATAATCCCCTTACCTGCCCCTATACTCCCCATCCTGCTTTTAGTCTTGGTGTATGTGGGAGCCTCCTCTTCCTCCTCATCGTCCACAACCTTCTTTGATGTTCATGTCCCTTGAGGTCTGACAATCCCCTTACCTGCTCCTATATTCACCTTCCCGCTTCTAATCTTAGGGTAGGTAGGAACCTCCTCTTCCTGCGCATCGTCCTCTTCAATGATAACAACCTTCTTTAATGTTTATGTCCCATGTGGTTTGACAGTCCCCTTACCTCCCCATACACTCCCGGTCCCGCTTCTAGTCTTGATAGTTTTGGGAGCTTCCTCTTCCTCCTCCTTATCATCCTTTTCAATGATCACAACTATTACGGGGGCCCTATTGTCACTTATAGCGCTCTTGCAACTACAAACAGGACGGCCGTACTTATGCTGCTGCAACGATATCTATTCCACAACACAGAATAGAATCCTATAGCAGTAAAGTTTAATTCCACTAAAGTCTCTTACGAAAGATCTTATTTCGCAACACAAAATAAATCCTATATCCCTTGAATATAAAGTTAACTAGACTTAGAACTTTGTAGGCTTCGTGTACTCGAGGTGCTCTTGCTTTCAAATACTCTTGATGGTAGAATCAAATCCAACCGGGAACTACTAGCACTATTTATAACGCGTGGTGGTTGTAGATATTCTTTGATAAAATATTTTGGGGACGCGCGCCCTACCTATCACTTTCAAATTAATTAATTCTAAGAGTCATGCCATCCACACCTTTTGTTAATGCAGGTGCTATCTGCGCTTATTGTCACAGGTTACTAACCTAAACAATGAGTATTATCTTATGTTTGCATATATACTAAAACTTCACTTAAAGCTCTCTAGCCCTATTAACGAATACCCAGCTGAAACAACTAAACTCATCTTCCGATATCCTACCAAAACCGACGATGCCATTAAGTTCTTCCTTAACAGTATCATAGGGTCATTTATTTGAGCTTCCGGCAGTATTCACTTAGTAAGGTCTAGTGTCCATTGAAACATTATTTTCAACTGCACATAACTCTATGAATAGAGAACCGTGGGTCACAAACAAACTATCATTGGTAAGGTCTTATCACAACGAAGATTATAGAATCTTAGTTCATGTCGATACCTAACTTATTCATGGCGTTATTACCGATAGTAGGTAAACCTCCTTATGTGCTTATTATACCTTATTTAAAAGGCTAATGACTCGATGAGTTTTACTCCGATCATAAAAAGGATTTCAGAAATGGAATCAGGGCGTCGAGTAGGCCTAGATAGAACCTTGAACATATAAATTCGGAGAACTTTTTATTTTCGCCCTATCTTTGGCCTACTCCCCAAGTCGCTTCCCTTATATCATGGCACTTTGGTCTAAAGTACGCCCTCGTGGCTTCATTTTTTTATTTATTTTTACCGAATTATTTTCCTGCAGTTCAGGGTAATAATTCAGGTTTCAGGGTAACGCCAAGAGTTCAGGGTAATAGCTTCCAGCTAGTAGTATATATACATATAGTATATATTGATCTGGGTATAACTATAGAACCGTTATTCAGATTGTTCTGAAACTTAAACCGTAGCTCCCTCAACGGTCTATGGACGTTCCATAAGAGTTAGAACTATCTGTGATAATTCTTTACTCCTCCGAGGTTCATACTCATTACTAATAATTATCTTATAGATAAATATTAGAAACGTTTGCACCACACTACTATGAGTGTACCTAGAGTCCATATGGATATTCTAGGGTCGTTCTATGAGGGCACAAGTACCTATGGTAGGGCTGGATGTCACCCCGTGACAGTGCCCCCCCCCTTAAGGTTCTTGTCCGCAAGAACCTAATTGATCATATAGCCAGACTTATTATTATAACTAACAACAATGGATGGGGCTGGAGGACCAGTCCTCATATACGACTACCGAAACACAGTAGCGTACGTCTCATTGCACCTCTGGGACAAAGCTATGGCATAAGAAATACAGGTATCAAAAACATAAAGATAATTCAAAAAACCTAATGCCTACCAATAGGAAAAAAAGAAAAATCCTCATAAAATAACATCAGGGTCCCGAGGCTTACGAGGGTTATCCAGATGGAATTCCCGAACAAGTTCAGCACCTCCATCCTTCAAGTTCTCATATGGTTCCCATGTGTCATCATCTGGACCGTAACCCTAGGCTTACGAGGGTTATCCAGATGGAATTTCCGAACGAGTTCAGCACCTCCATCCTTCAAGTTCTCATATGGTTCCCATGTGTCATCGTCAGGACCATAACCCTTCCAAGAAAGTAAATACATCACTCATCCCTTTTTGAGCTCACTTGTCCTAACCTTCTCAATCTGGTATTCCGATTCCTCAAGATCAACTGGAGGGGGTGTTGGCGAGCGTCTGCCGGCTATTGCATTAAGGTGGTAAGGTTCCAACAAACTAATATGAAAAACTGGGTGAGTTTTGCCTGTACTTGGAGGGAGTTCTAACTCATAGGCATAAGTGCCAATAAGCCGTTTAATCCTGAACTTCCCATGTAACTTGTAGTCAAGCTTTTTTGTCCGACGCCTTGTTTTGATATTCTTTGCGTTGACCAACTTTAGCATCATGACTTTGGAAAGCCACTTTCAACTTACGGGAGTTGTTGTCAGGTATATATAAGCGACGTTCGTAGGTTACTATATCATCCTCCAAACCAAAGTGCTCCAGGCTAAGGTACTCTTTGCCAAACTTCAACGCATTCCAAATCCCTAACCACTTATCATCTTTGAGGCCAGCCTCTTAGATTTCCTTTGACCAGTTCGATTCTTTTGTCTGTAAGGCCTTTACTACCATAATTCGGCGCGTGACTAGAGTCTCCTCACTTGTACCTAGTTGGAATTGACCAGGTTTGAACATTCGAATCGTGTGGTCCTGCTTCTCTCCCCCTTGTTCAAGGTCAGGATCTACCTGATGCGAAAGTGCATCTGCCTTGCCATTCTTATCACCTGGGCGGTAAATGATTCTAAAATTGAACTGGCTTAGTATTTCCGCCCATTGTGCCTGCCTTCGATTGAGTATCTTAGTGGAATTAAAATACTCAAGCTTCTTGTGATCTGTGTACACAATTATCTCCTCCGGGGCACCCATAAGAAAATGTCTCCATTCTTGGCAACAATTAACAATTACGACCATCTCTTTATCATGGACATTGTAATTCAGTTCTGCTGGGATGAAGCGTTTCGAATAGTACGCTACTGGGTGCCAACGACCATCCAGTTCCTTCTGAGAGAGAATATCTGCTTTAGCTAGATCAGATGCATCTGTTTCGATCATTTTTGGTCGCTCTGGGTGATAATGGCATAGTATTGGAGCAGTAGTAAACCTATATTTTAGCTCATCGAAGGCCTGCTAACACTGCTGTGTCCAATTCCAAGGAACCCCATTATGCATTAGTGTCTGAATCGGCAATGCCAAACTACTAAAGCCTTGAATAAACCGGCGATAGAAATTAGCAAAACCAATAAATCTTTGCACCTCTTTGACGTTCCGAGGAGCTTGCCATGCGAGGATATCCTCGACTTTCTTCTGACCCATTTGTATCCCCTTTGTGCCAACTGTAAATCCTACAAATTCAACTTCTGGAACATGAAAGATATACTTATTAATATTAATACAAAGGTTATTCTCCATTAGATTTTGTAGCACCCAATGGATGAGCTCGACATGTTCTTCCTCAGTTTGAGTATATATAAGGATATCATCAATATATACAACTATTCCTTAGTCAATTCGTTCTGAAAGAATATTATTAACATGTCACTGGAAAACAGATGGCGCATTGGTAAGTCCAAAAGGCATTACTGTATATTCGTATAGGCCATATCTTGTCTTGAATGCTATTTTCCACTCGTCTCCAGCTGCTATTTGTAGAAGGTTAAACCCGAGTTTGAGATCGAGTTTGGAGAAAACCTGTGAGGTACCAACTTGTTCCATTAAAGTAGTCATAAGTGGTAGGGGATACTTGTCTTTTTTAGTTATAGCATTTAACCCTCTATAGTCTACAACTATTCTGAGCTTGCCACTTGGTTGTTTGGCAAAGAATATAGGAGCGCCAGCACTGCTTTTGCTCGGTCTTATCTTGCTAGTTCGGAGCATCTCATCTAGGTATTCTTTGAGAAGCTCCAATTTATTAGGGGAGAGGGGGTATAGCTTTCCTGACGGTGGATTCTTTCCTTCTTCCAGCTTGGTTGTCATGTCTTGAGGACCGTGTGAGGGAAGGGCTGATTGTAACTCTTTTCCAAAGATTTTTACAAAATCTTTGTACTGAGTTGGCAAATGATCAGCAAGTTCTTGGAGGTTTTCAGTAGCTGTTATTTTCATAACCTTGCGCACATCTCTATTAGCGAACTTCTGATAATCCCATTCCCCTATCTCAATTAGTTCAACATATCGAGCCTGTTCAAGAACTTCATTAAAGTCAGGGAAATCTGTAACTTCCTCCATTTCCAATAGTCTTTTTAGTTCGAGTCCAAAAGGAGCAGTGACTCGCAACTTATCACAGTTCTCTGTGATCCAATCCATCCCCAAAATGAGTGGAAGACCTGGTTCAAGGCATGTAACCTCTGTTACTAAGTCAATTTTTTTGTTTCGTCCTGATCTTGTATCTGGGACTTCTATCTTCAGGTTCTGAACCTGAACTGTACCAGACCTCTTGAGAATCGAGCCATCGTTTAACCAAGGCAGCATCATCTGTTCAACAAAATCCGAATCGAAAATCGTAGCTTCTGTACCAGTATCAACCAAAGCATTAATAGAAAGATCATGTTTATTTCCTCCATACATCCAAGATAAATTAATAGGAATAAGAAACTTCAATCCTTCACGCTTCAATACCTTAGCCCCTGATTTTCCTGCCAAAGAGAGATCCTTAATTCTATCCAAAGAAATATCCGGCACTGCCACCTTTCGTAGTCTTTTTTCGAGAGCGCTAACAAGAGGAGCCACCTCATCATCAGCGTTTCTTTTTGTCCCTTTTTTTACGTTTTTGTTTGATAAAGAAGAGAAAGCAGAAGAAGATAAGTTGCAAGAAACAGAACTAATTAAAACCAGGTCAATATCCATAGGTTCCCCTTCATGTTCCTCCTTCCAACTGCCAACAGAGATGCCTTTCCTAACAATGCAAATAGAAAACCAATCCTGCGAGACTCTCTGACCCGATGTACTAGATAGCCCGCACTTCTAACTATTAAAAAATGCGTTCTACAAACGCTCTCTCTTACACCACAAATCACATAAACATATATTAGTCATTCCTAATTACATTCCACTACATGTCAAATCATGTGCTAAAATACTTACAAATCGTCTTTCTGATATCTCAGAACTGAAATTAAGACGTATTCTATCTAACAGAAATCAACTATCTAATAGTTGACCTAAACCTATTACGAACTATTCACAACTATCATTCTTCAGAGCAAAACGAAGTAGTTTAGGATTCTTCCATGCTTCTCGAACAGCTATCCATAACCGTCCAGGACTCCGTGAAACAACTATGTCCGCAAGGGTAAGTCAAAGTATCCTTAGTTACTTAAGAACTTAATCAAAACATCCTAGTATAAACCTTCGTTATCATCACTTCAATAAGGTAACAACTTACATTGACTTCCGTAACAGCTGCATCATCCATAGCACATCCACGAAGGTTTACCGTACTCCTCATAGCATAAACCGTTGGAAAAACTCATAACCAAATGAATTTTGGACGTAGTTCTAGTTTTCTCGTCTAACTCTTTCTCAACATTTACGTAGAAAAAGAAATTGCCTGCGTAAAAAGTCTCCCAAAGTGCGGTAGTTATTGATACCATCTCCAAGGATTAGGTGCCTTACGGTAGAAGTATCATAGTCGGGTTAGGAGTATCAACCTAACTGGTTGATCCCCTAGTTATAATAGCTAAAACTGACGTCGAACTGCTTTTAGAAACCCCTAAAACTTCCATTATCTTCTTTGATCACGAACAACAACAAGCTGGTCTAATTCCTATAGACCACTGACACTAACTCGGTAACATCTACGCAAGTTCACAACACCAACTCCAACTCGTTAAGCCCGAGTATTGGATAACTTTATGTCCATATACTCTTATATGACATCTGTTGACCGTCGTCCTAAGTTGGTTCATAGGTTATTTCCTCTTTTCCTTCTTGCCTAGATTATCCGCATAACCCCTGCAAGATCATCTCGATATCTCGTATCTTAACTCCTTACATATATACTTACTCTAACTTCATACTCGACTATTAGAAGAGTTCCATCCCCCTTAGGGGAGGATATATATATACTAAGATCATCTGATATCTCGGACAGTCTCGCATGATTTATGCATATGTTATACTAATATTGTATGAGTTGTTCAAACTCAACAACCGTTATTATTTGATATTGTTTTTCATATTGAGTTTTTATATCAAATTGTATACAACATTTGTACACATTATTTCGATTTTATCTCAATTATTGAATTGATTGTTATTGTAATTCCAATATTTCTTGTAGACTTTTATGAATTAAGG
>ML121577.1:290569-317320 GCA_003788615.2 Terfezia boudieri ATCC MYA-4762 | reverse complement strand
TCCTTGACCACAATTTTTCTTACTGCAGGATGCTGTTTTAGGAACTAAATAATTTATTACAGTACTCTTTTCCTATATATGAAGATTTTTTTTTCCTACAAGGTTTTTTCTTCATATAAAGGTTTTTAATGAGACTGCTAAAATATTTATACCTGACTATCTATGTCGTGATTAGTGAGGAGGGGTATTAAAAAATGCGTTCTACAAACGCTCTCTCTTACACCACAAATCACATAAACATATATTAGTCATTCCTAATTACATTCCACTACATGTCAAATCATGTGCTAAAATACTTACATAAATTAAGTATTTTCAGATGTTCTTCATAACCTTAATGTTATTGTTAGTTAAGTTATTAACTCTATTTTAGCTTTATTACACATGTTTACAACATATGTTAAACTATATTTTTGAGTTATACTTTTTGTTATAGTTTATTATTGCCAACAACTCAAACTTGTTGAGTATGTTATAATCATATTGTATACGTATTTAGTACGCTCTGACAGGCTCTATAGTCTACTAGAATCATATATATATAGGAGGGGATTCCCCCTACCTTAAGAAGATTATCAGCTCATACTTCAATCTCATTCACATATACATTCCTCAATTCTATGCTCTATAGCTCTACTAGAACGTCCTCAATACGCCTATTAGATCCGTTCTTCCTTTTCTCCTTTATTGGATACTTGGTTGAATCCTGCTGCCTGTTGTCTACAGTATATTCTTATATACCTGTATTTCAACACTAACAATCCGAGTTCTCCCCATAATCTAACTCATCCTCACCAATGATATGCCCAAACTGAACCTCAAGCGGTGCTACTACAGCCGCTCCTGCAGCCACTGTCGCCATTTTCTTAGTTTCCTCTTTTGCCTTACCCCTCCCCTTATTCTCTACTCATGGTTTCCAACCTGCAGTACAATCCTTCATCATGTGCTCCTTATTTCCATACTTGATACACTGTTCATCCTTCTTCCGAGCCTGGCACATAGAATAAGTGACCTTATCTTCCCTTGGTTCTTTGTCTTTCTTGGTAGAGGAAGTGTTGGACTGCGTTTTTGACTTAGCGTCATACTTCTTGGTCTTCTGCTTCGGCTTGGTGATCCGGTCCTTAAGGTTATCGGATTTTTTCTCAGTAGTTTTAGGGGTCTGGGTCACATCCTTCTTTATCCCAGTAGTCTGCTCCTTTAACCTATATAGGTTTTGTACATGTACCTCTCTTCCTTCCTCGTATTCCACCTGAGATCCAGCATTTGCAATAGCTTGAAAGCATGTTTCCACGCTAGCTGGTACCTTATCGAGAACGTCCTTATCCGTACTGACTCGAACCATGTATGCTCACGTCTCAGGTTGAATCGTGCTAATTAGGTGCTCCCATAGCTGTTCACATGATAGTTCTGCTACCAATTGATGAACCCTAACTCTAGCAATGAAATCCTTGGTCAACTCTCTTTTCTTCTGGTATTCCTTGAGTAGAGAAACCTTCGCATCCCTTTTTTCGTGCTGATTCTGGTGGGCGTTAATAAATTCTTGCTTGAAAGTATTAAAGGTATCCCACTCAATCACTCCTGTCTTTGGATCTGGGGTTTGCTTATGCTAGTTAGCACAATACCATGTACTGGCTCCCTCTGTTAGTAGATCCGCTACAAACAAGATCTTGTCACTATGTGTCTGGTAAGTTTGGGGCATACGGATAAAGGTATGATTAACCTTCATTAGGAATTCTCTGAGCTTGCTAGATGTACCATCGAACTTAGAGGGTAGAGGAAGATTTCGAGGTTCTTTTCGCTCTGTAGGTGTACGCTATGGAGGAGGTACTGGTGGTGGAACTGGAGGCGGGACTGGAGGTGGAACTGAAGGTACAGGTGGTGGGGGCGGAGGAGGTATCAATCCTTGAATACCCGGAATAATGAACTCTAAGTCTTCAGGATTAATAGATTGAGTTCTTTTGACCAATTGAGGTGGTTGTTGTTGTAGGTCCTTGACTTTTCGCTTATTGGTCAAGACGCTACGGGAAAGTTCTTCCACCGATTCCTTATTACATTCGCAGCTTGCAATTCGATCTTCGTGTTCTTGATTGATTGCCCTCTGCACCCATGCATTTAGACCTGTTATATCAGCTTTAATCGTATCAAACTCGAGTTTAGCTGCATCAATTATGATCACAGTATCCTCCTTGAGTTTCTTTATGAGTTCCATCTACTGCTTTTCTAAAGCAGCACTTATTGTCACCATTAGCTGTTTAACTGTATCTTCTTGGCCATCGGATTGCCCTTTTAACACAGCTACTTCTTCTGTTACTTGTTGTCGTAACAGTTTTAAGTCTTCGTAAGTCGCTTTTGCTCCCTCAAATATAATCTCATGAGCTTCCTACTGGTCCCTGAGGAGACTAGCTTGTGCTACTAACCCTCTGGTTAACTCGGTAATCTCACCTCATTGGCAGTCAAACTCTGTCGTTCTATCTTGAATTATTCTGGCTAATAATTCTTTGTATTGTTCTTGAGTTATATGTGGGAATCGACTTGTTCTGGTGGGTCGTGGTAGGACTCGATGCCTCGTTGATTTGGCATTAGATACGCGTGGTGGTGGTCTCTGAGAAGGTAGACCAAATCAGGGAATTATTCCTGCAGGGAATTATTCCTGCAGGGAATGATTCCAATTCATCTGGTGAATACATTGGGTTTTGTAGTCCAGAGGATTGTATTCCTCTAGATAGAATATCCTCCATTGGTTGATCTATTGGATCTTCCTCTGTATCTGTGTCTGATGGAGGCATGTTCTGGAATCTCTGGGTAATTGCTCATGGGGTCACTATCGGAAAGGTGATACTTTGGTAGGGCTGGCGAGGCCCTCTCGAGGTTGGTGAATTAGACATATTAATTCGAGTATGTTATTCAAAAAGTCAAACGAGAATCACTTGTCTATAAAGTAATGTCACGGGGGCCCTATTGTCACTTATAGTGCTCTTGCACCTACAAACAGGATGGCCGTACTTATGCTGCCGCAACGATACCTATTCCGCAATACAGAATAGAATCCTATAGCAGTAAAGTTCAATTCCACTAAAGTCCCTCACGAAAGATCTTATTTTGCAACACAAAATAAATCCTATATCACTTGAACGTAAAGTTAACTAGACTTAGAACTTTGTAGGCTTCATGTACTCGAGATGCTCTTGCTTTCGAATACTCTTGATGGTAGAATCAAATCCAACTGGGAACTACTCGCACTATTTATAACATGCGGTAGTTGTAGATATTCTTTGATAAAATATTTTGGGGACGTGCACCCTACCTGTCACTTTCGAATTAATTAATTCTAAGAGTCATGCTATCTACACCTTTTGTTGACGCAGGTGCTATCTGCGCTCGTTGTCACAGGTTACTAACCTAAACAATGAGTATTATCCCATGTCTGTATATATACTAAAACTTCGCTTAAAGCTCTCTAGCCCTATTAACGAATACCCAGCCGAAACAACTAAACTCATCTTCCGATATCCTACCAAAACCGACGATGCCATTAAGTTCTTCCTTAACAGTATCATAGGGTCATTTATTTGAGCTTCCAGCAGTATTCACTTAGTAAGGTCTAGTGTCCATTGAAAAATTATTTTCAACTGCCCATAACTCTATAAATAGAGAACCATGGGTCACAAACAAACTATCATTCGTAAGGCCTTATCGTAATGAAAATTATAGAATCTTAGTTTATCTCAATACCTAACTTATTCATGGAGTTATTACCAATAGTAGGTAAACCTCCTCATGTGCTTATTTCACCTTATTTAAAAGACTAATAACTCCATGGGTTTTACTCCGATCATAAAAGGGATTTCAGAAATGGAATCAGGACGTCGAGTAGGCCTAGATAGAACCTTGAAAATATAAATTCGGAGAACTTTTTATTTTCGCCCTATCTTTAGCCTACTCCCCAAGTCGCTTCCCTTATAGTGTCACCGGACGGACTTTGGTCTAAAGTACGCCCTCGTGGCTTCATTTTTTTATTTATTTTTACCGAATTATTTTACTGCAGTTCAGGGTAATAATTCAGGTTTCAGGGTAACGCCAAGAGTTCAGGGTAATAGCTTCCAGCTAGTAGCATATATACATATAGTATATATTGATCTGGGTATAACTATAGAACTGTAATTTGGATTGTTCTGAAACTTAAACCGTAGCTCCCTCAAGGGTCTATGGACATTCCATACTGGTTAGAACTATCTATGATAATTCTTTACCCCTTCAAGGTTTATACCCGTTACTAATAATTATCTTATAGATAAATATTAGAAACGTTTACACTACACTACTATGAGTGTACCTAGAGTCCATATAGATATTCTAGGGTCGTTCTATGAGGGCACAAGTACCTATGGTAGGGCTGGATGTCACCCCATGACAACAACCTTCTTGGATGTTCGTGTCCCTTGAGGTCTGACAATCCCCTTACCTTACCCTATACTCCCGGTCCCGCTTCTGGTCTTGATATTTTTGAGTACCTCCTCTTCCTCCTCCTCCTCCTCCTCATTGTTCTCTCCAACGTTCACAATCTTCTTGGATATTCATATCCCTTAAGGTCTCACGATCCGCTTAGTACCTACCCCCACTATCCCTTTATCCCCCTTCAACACTGGTTTTGCATATTCTATACCCTTACTGGCCATCACGATGCACTCAGGCCCCCTCAATGTCTGTCTCAGTTTCTCTGCGTCCGCTTCCTCGTCCTCATCCTCATCCTCATCCCGGTCATCTTCCTGCTTACCTTTCATACCCTTTTATTATAGACCCTTAATGGTCTCTTGTATCCTAATTCTTTTAGGTTGAGGGTTGCCAGACGAAGTATCCAATATCATGGTGTTAGTGTCCATCGGTGCTGTAGGAAGGGGGGGCAGTAGCTGTCCAAGTGTTGGGGGGCTCGGATCATCTAGATATTTTGCCGCATGTGCCTCTCGTGCAGCTTTCACTGCCTTATCCCTAACAACAGCCCCGCTACGCATTTTCTTAGCAATATCTTGAGCCAAGATATTGACCACCTGGCTAATGGACTTATCGGTCAGGTAGTTGATTTAATCGATAGGGGCCATTGTTGAGAGAGCTGCAACGTGCTTGAGAAAGGTAGTCTATGCGTCCGTACCAGCCCTTTGGGGTCCGTAGATACCACTTTGTTTCATTATGTGAGTAACATCTCACCTCCAGAGCCCATACAGGTTTTCTGGAACATCTTCCTCGAAGAATTCAACCAGTTTTGCATGTGGATAGTTGGACTATGTTACGTGATTGTGATCCTCCAAATCTTCATTGGCGTCTGGTTGTTTCCTTTTTGGGGGTATTTCGTATAGTGCTAGCCAGGTGGACTAGGTAGATCATTAGTGGGAGTGGGTATACGGCCCCTCTGAGTCTGCTTACAAGGGAATAGAGAACTAAATGGACTTTGTATTTGCCGTTGGTAAACTTCTGTCACGATATCTCAAATATAGTATGACAGTGGGTTGTTATGGCTATTCAAGAACTTTAGGGATGTTCAGGGACTGTGAAGAGGGAAGACAGTACCATCATAAATAGGATATGGACTTGACCATGGCCACCATTTCATTTACGAGTTGGACCTACCAAAGAGCTTCAATGTACAGAGGATTATGGCCAAAGTTTGATTATGTAACGGAGGGAATATAATAAAGGGAACATAAAACTAGTCAGGACTAGCCTGGTTGGGGAATGGACATTATCGGGAATTACTTGATTTGGTCTAAGTTATACCACTAGCCACATGTGATTGGACCTTGAGGTCACCCTAACGGCTATTTTGTCAAACCAGACTAAGTTGACCGATACCGTTGATATGAATAGCATAATGGACATTATAGGCAATTGCTTGATATAGTTTAGCCTATGCGCTTGGCCCTTGATGTCGGTTACTACAGGAGGTGGGTCGTGCAACCAGACTAGTCGGGGATAGTGAACGTAAGAAAGAAACGGACTAGTCTAGTTGGAGAATGGTATTGGAATGGACATAGTAGAATAGTCTCTAGTCGATAGGTACATAGCTATTAGTCTAGTTGCATACCTATATGGTACGAGCTGGTCATATAGTTGCCAACCAGACTACCATATAGTATTGGTTAGCACGGCACATATGCAGTTCCACATTAGTGCCAAGCCTCACGTTACAGAGGGAAGTACAACCAGACAAGCCCTATATTATTGAACTTTCATCGTATGGTCACAACTAGGTTGCCAACTAGGCTAGTTTGCCGGTGGTTAACCGAACAGTTAGAATGCCTAACCACTTGCGGCATGACATCGGCCTACAAGTGCCTAGTCAGGTTAGCAGGTGGATTTTGACCACCTGACAGGCTCATGCACAAACACTTGCTAAGTGGAAGACCTGAGACAAGTGCGCATGTAAGAATTTTCTCTTATTTCACCTTACATTGTAAACTTCTGTAAGCTAGAAACCTTTATACCCTTTCCAAACGTACTGTCAGAAACCACATCTGGGCTTAAATCTCTACAAATTCTAATTTTAAACCTCTTTGATATTAATGTCTTCCCTCAGACCATTTTACACCCCCTTTTATGTCAATGTCTTTCCTTAGACGACTTTGCAATATGTAGCTACGACTTTCGGTCTAATACACAATTTTGCTTGGTGCTATGATAAGCCGTCTTGGCATCATTCAAAGACTGTAGTCGTTCCTTCCTTCTCCCCTTTTGATTTATTTCATTATATCACAACAACTCTGAGAGTCTCGTACTAAGACTCTCATAAGAGGATGGATACCAAACCACCACCAGGCTATATAGCACGCCTCACCTATAGTGGTTATAGCACATGTGTTGTGGATTACGTACCCACTAATACTGTAAACCTGGGACTACATACCTAGTGCAGTGGGACTTCAATCATTTCGGAACAGACTACGGATCTAGTTCTAGACCACAATTATCCAGCTTGCGCCCAAAGGATTCAAACTACAGTGTCCCCGCTGGTCACAGAGAGTCCCCACTAAGCTCCTAGATCTCAGGCTATCATTGTATGTGTGCTCCTAATTTTTATGGAACTTAGATTGTTGGTGGCAGAGTATGGGGTGTTAATTTTGCAATTAGCAGTTTCTATAGAGTCCAGTGACATCCCAATATCATTAAGTCTCTACCAAACACTTGGAAGAATAATACAGCAAGAGTCCCCATCGAGACTCTACCTACTTGGCCAATCATTGTATGTGAAAGCCAACCCACATTTAATTTTTGTGGAACTTATATTATTGGGGGCAGAGTGTGGGGTGTTAATTTTGCAACTAGCAGTTTCTATAGAGTCCAGTGACATACCAATATCATCGAGTCTCCACTGAACACTTCGAAGAATATTACAGTGAGAGTCCCCATTGAGACCCTACCTACTCGACCGATTGTTTTATGTGAAAGCCACTCCGCATGTAATTTTTACGGAGTTTAGATTGTTGGTGACAGAGTACGGGGTGTTAATTTAAGTAGTAGTTACTATAGAGTCCAGTTACATACCAATATTATCGAGTCTGCACCGAACACATCGAATAAGGCAGTATTGCGAAATACCGAGAGAGTCCCTATCGAGACACTACCTATTTGGCTCATTGGGTATGTGAAAGCCACTCTGTATATAGTTTTTATGGAACTTAGATAGTTGATAGGAGAGTATGTGGTATCAATTTTGCAACTATCAGTTCAGTATAGCCGGGCACTATGGCCGATATCTGCAAAAAAATCACCCAGAAAAAGAACTGCAACTCCCCAAGAAAATGGCAACGCAAGATCCTCACAGGCTGTCGGGGACCCTGAAGCGATGCCAGACGTACAGTGTCGACGCTGTACTTAGAGTCACAAATGAAGTGACTAAACATGGTTCACAAGCTACAGTGCTTGTGGACATTGTATTACCAAGTATTGCGCAGCCATCATTCGACACACTGAGTCCTCATCAATGTACTGAGGAGGATCAACCATAGTCACTCCAAGTCGGACAAGTCATATGGCAGTCATTGTTCACCCCGATTCGGAATCCATCATGGAATCCACTTTTACCATTTACCAGTGCTTATGAATATAAGCTTGCATGATTCTTCCATCAGAGCAAGACTTCAATGAAGCAAATTGACTAATTTTTCAAAGACGAGCTGGTACCTCTGGATACCTCCCAGACAATAGGGGTCGGCTATAGGTCTGGTCATACCTGGTGTAATAAAATGCGAGCCCTAATAGACCAACCAGCATAGCAATATAGGACTGTGGATTTCCACCTGCAAAGAGGGGTGACATTTTTTTATTGGGATATTGAACAGTGTATTCATTATCTTCTCTGCCAGAAAGCGTATGCTAAGTATCTGGTTTTCAAACCTCAGAGGGATTATAATCGGCAGGGAAATAGGGTATATACGGAGATGAATATGGGAGACTGGTGGTGGGACAGGCAGGTAGGTTTTTATTAGGTCCCTTATGAAATAAACAGCTACTAACAGCCTGTTAGATGACCCTCCCAGTTGGTTCGAGCCTAGTTCCTATTCTGATAACCTCCAATCAGACATGCTTGACCAACTTTTCCGGCGATAAGAAGTTGTGGCAAATTTTCATGAGCATGGGGAATATCCCATCAGCTTTCCGAAATAAGCCGTCAAGTCAAGCATGGATCCTGATAGGCCTGTTACCTGTTGGCCCGAAACGAACAAAGTCCCTCATCGGATTCTCGGTTTCCAACCAAGAGCATGATTCCCTTGAGACTCAATACCAACTGATTGAACAGATCCTAGCACCCCTGATCTGTATGTTCAAGGTAAGGTAAGAAATTTAAAACAGGCTCTGCTGGACCATGACTGACTTTGCGAAGGCGGGTGGGTCGGAGATAGTATGTAGAGATGAGAATGTCCAGCGTTGCATACCTATCATATCAACGTGGCTTGCGGATCACATAAAGAATGTAAATATCCATTACATAAAAGTCAACCGGTATCTAATATGTATAGCGAGTCGAGATCAGCTTGGGTTATTGTCACGGGGTGACATCCAGCCATACTATAGGTACTTGGGCCCTTATAGAACGACCCTAGAATATCCATATGGACTCTAGGTACAGTCAGAGCAGTCTGGTGCAAATGTTTCTAATATTTATCTATAGGATAATTATTATTAATGGGTATGAACCTCGGAGGGGTAAAGAATTATCACAGATAGTTCTAACTCTTATAGAACGTCCATAAACCCTTGAGGGAGCTATGGTTTAAGTTTCATAACAATCCGAATAACGGTTCTATAGTTATACCCAGATCAATATATACTATATGTATATATACTACTAGCTGGAAGCTATTACCCTGAACTCTTGGCGTTACCCTGAAACCTGAATTATTACCCTGAACTGCAGGAAAATAATTCGGTAAAAATAAATAAAAAAATGAAGCCATGAGGGCGTACTTTAGACCAAAGTGCGTCCGGTGACACTATAAGGGAAGCGACTTGGGGAGTGGGCCAAAGATAGGGCGAGAATAAAAGGTTCTCCGAATTTATATTTTCAAGGTTCTATCTAGGCCTACTTGATGTCCTGATTCTATTTCTGAAATCCTTTTTATGATCGGAGTAAAACTCATGGAGTTATTAGCCTTTTAATAAGGTGTAATAGGCCCACGAGGAGGTTTACTTACTATTAGTAATAACTCTGTGAATAACTTAGGTATCGAGATGAACTAAGATTCTATAATCTTCGTTGCGATAAGACCTTACTAATGATAGTTTGTTTGTGACCCACGGTTCTCTATTCATAGAGTTATGTGCAGTTGAAAATAATTTTTTAATGGACACTAGACCCTACTAAGTGAATACTGCCGGAAGCTCAAATAAATGACCCTATGATACTGTTAAGGAATAACTTAATGGCATCGTCGGTTTTGGTAGGATATCGGAAGATGAGTTTAGTTGTTTCGGCTGGGTATTTGTTAATAGGGCTAGAGAGCTTTAAGCGAAGTTTTAGTATATATGCAGACATGGGATAATACTTATTGTTTAGGTTAGTAACCTATGACAACGAGCGCAGATAGCACCTGCGTTAACAAAAGGTGTGGATGGCATAACACTTAGAATTAATTAATTCGAAAGTGACAGGTAGGGTGTGCGTCCCCAAAATATTTTATCAAAGAATATCTACAACCACCATGCATTATAAATAGTGCTAGTAGTTCCTGGTTGAATTTGATTCTCCCATCAAGAGTATTCGAATAGCAAGAGCACCTCAAGTATACGAAGCCTACAAAGTTCTAAGTCTAGGTTAACTTTACATTCAAGCGATATAGGATTTATTTTGTATTGCGAAATAAGATCTTTTGTGAGGGACTTTAGTGGAATTGAACTTTACTGCTATAGGATTCTATTTTGTGTTGCGGAATAGGTATCGTTATGGCAGCATAAGTACGGCCGTCCTGTTTGTAGTTGCAAGAGCGCTATAAGTGACGATAGGGCCTCCATGACATTACTTTGTAGACAAGTGATTCTCGTTTTACTTTTTGAATAACATACTCCAATCAATATGTCTAATTCACCAACCCCAAGAGGGCCTCGCCAGCCCTACCAAAGTATCACCTTTCCGATAGTGACCCCACGAGCAATTACCCAAAGACCCCAGAACATGCCTCCATCAGATACAGATACAGAGGAAGATCCAATAGATCAACTAATAGAGGATATTCTATCTAGAGGAATGCAATCTTCTGGACTACAAAACCCAATGTATTCACCAGATGAATTGGAATCATTCCCTGCAGGAATGATTCGCCGATTTGGTCTACCTTCTCAGAGACCACTACCACGAGTACCTAGTGGTACATCTACCAGGCATTGAGTCCTACCACGACCCACCAGAAGAAGTCGATTCCCACATATAACTCAAGAACAATATGAAGAATTATTGGCCAGAATAATTCAAGATGGAACAACAGAGTTTGACTACCAATGAGGTAAGATTACTGAGTTAACCAGGGGGTTAGGATCACAAGCTAGTCTCCTCAGAGACCAGCAGGAGGCTCATAAGATTATCTTTGAGGGGGCCAAAGCTACTTACAAAGACTTGAAACTGTTACGACAACAAGTAACAGAAGAAGTAGCGGTATTAAAGGCACAATCCGATGGCCAAGAGGATGCAGTTAAATAGCTAACAGTTCCAATAAGCGCTACTTTGGAAAAGCAGTGGAAAGATCTCACAAAAAAACTCAAGGAGGATACTGAGATCATAATTGATGCAGCTAAACTCGAGTTTGATACGATCAAAGCTGATATAATATGTCTAAATACGTGGGTGCAGAGGGCAATTAATCAAGAACAGGAAGATCGAATTGCAAGGTGCGAACACAATAAGGAATCGGTGGAAGAACTTTCCCGTAGGGTCTTGACAAATAAGCGAAAAATCAAGGACCTACAACAACAACCACCTCGATTGATCAAAAGAACTCGATCTATTAATCCCGAAGACTCAGAGTTCATTATTCGAGGTATTCAGGGATTGATACCTCTTCCGCCCCCACCACCTGTACCTCCAGTTCTACCTCTAGTCCCACCTCCAGTCCCACCTCCAGTTCCACCACTAGTACCTCCTCCACAGTGTACACCTACAGAGCGAAAAGAACCTCGAAACCTTCCTCTACCATCTAAGTTCGATGGTACCTCTAGCAAGCTCAGAGAATTCCTAATGAAGGTTAATTATACCTTTATTCGTATGCCCCGGACCTACCAGACACATAGTGACAAGATCTTGTTCATAGCGGATCTACTAATAGAGGGAGCCAGTACATGGTATTGTGCTAACCAGCATAAGCAGACTCCAGATCCACAAACAGGAGTGATTCAGTGGGATACCTTTAATACTTTGAAGCAAGAATTTATTAATGCCCACTAGAATCAACATGAGAAAAGGGATGCAAAGGTCTCTTTACTGAAAGAATACCAGAAGAAAGGAGAGTTAATGAAGGATTTCATTGCTAGAGTTAGGGTTTATCAGTTAGTAGCGGAACTATTATGTGAACAGGTCTGGGAGCACCTAATTAGCACGATTCAACCTGAGACACGAGCGTACATGGTCCGAGTCAGTACAGATAAGGACGTTCTCGATAAAGTACCAGCCAGCGTGGAAATATGGTTTCAAGCTATTGCGAATGCTGGGTCTCAGGTGGAATACTATGAGAAAGGAAGAGAGGTACATGTGCAAAACCTATATAGGTTGAAGGAGCAAACTACTAGGATAAAGAAGGATGTGACCCAGACCCCTAAAACTACTGAGAAGAAATTCGATAATCTTAAGGATCGGATCACCAAGCCGAAGCAGAAGACCAAGAAGTATGAGACTAAGTCGAGAACGCAGTCCAACACTTCCCCCACTAAGAAAGAGAAAGAACCAGGTGAAGATAAGGTCACTTATTCTATGCGCCAGGATCGAAAAAAGGATGGACAGTGTATCAAGTGCGGAAATAAAGAGCACATGATGAAGGATTGTACTGCAGGTTGGAAACCATCGGTAGAGAATAAGGGGAAGGGTAAGGCAAAAGAGGAAACTAAAAAAGTGGCGACAGTGTCTGTAGGAGCGGCTGTAGTAGCACCACTAGAGGTTCAGTTTGGGCATATTATTAGTGAGGATGAGTTGGATTATGGGGAAAACTCGGATTGTTAGAGGTACGGGCTATCTAGTATATCAGGTTAGATAGTCTCGCAGGATTGGTTTTCTATTTGCATAGTTAAGAAAGGCATCTCTGTTGGCAGTTGGAAGGAAGAACATGAGGGGGAACCAATGGATATTGACCCTGTTTTGATTAGTTCTGTTTCTCTTAATTTATCTTCTTTTGCTTTTTCTTCTCTTTCTTTATCAAACAAAAACGCAAAAAAAGGGACAAAAAGAAAAGCTGATGGTGAGGTGGCTCCTCTTGTTAGCGCTCTCGAAAAAAGACCACGAAAGGTAGCAGTGCCGGATATTTCTTTGGATAGAATTAAGGATCTCTCTCAGGCAGGAAAATCAGGGGCTAAGGTATTGAAGCGTGAAGGATTGAAGTTTCTTATTCCTATTAATTTATCTTCGATGTATGGGGGAAATAAACGTGATCTTTCTATTAATGCTTTGGTTGATATGGGTGCAGAAGCTACAATTTTCGATTCGGATTTTGTTGAACAGATGCTGCCTCCTTGGGTTAAGAGCGAGAATAGACTGAGATTAGAGAGCGTTGATGGCTCGATTCTCAAGAGGTCTGGTACAGTTCAGGTTCAGAACCTGAAGATAGAAGTGTCACGGGGACCCTATTGTCACTTATAGCATCCTTGCAACTACAAATAGGACGGCCGTACTTATGCTGCCACAACGATACTTATTCTGCAACACGGAATAGAATCCTATAGTGGTAAAGTTCAATTCCACTAAAGTCCATCACGAAAGATCTTATTTCGCAACACAAAATAAATCCTATATCGTTTGAATGTAAAGTTAACTAGACTTAGAACTTTGTAGGCTTCGTGTACTCGAGGTGCTCTTGCTTTTGAATACTCTTGATGGTAGAATCAAATTCAACCGAGAACTACTAGCACTAGTTATGACGCGCGGTAGTTGTAGATATTCTTTGATAAAATATTTTGGGGACTCGCGCCCTACCTGTCACTTTCGAATTAATTAATCCTAAGTGTCATGCCATCCACACCTTTTGTTGACATAGATGCTATCTGTGCTCATTGTTACAGGTTACTAACCTAAACAATGAGTATTATCCCATGTCTGCATATATACTAAAACTTCGCTTAAAGCTCTCTAGCCCTATTAACGAATACACAGCCGAAACAACTAAACTCATATTCCGAAATCCTACCAAAACCGACGATGCCATTAAGTTATTCCTTAACAGTATCATAGGGTCATTTATTTGAGCTTCTGGCAGTATACACTTAGTAAGGTCTAGTATCCATTAAAAAATTATTTTCAACTGCACATAACTCTATGAATAGAGAACTGTGGGTCACAAACAAACTATCATTGGTAAGGTCTTATCGCAACGAAGATTATAGAATCTTAGCTCATCTCGATACCTAACTTATTCATGGAGTTATTACCAATAGTAGGTAAACCTCCTCGTGGGCTTATTACACCTTATTTAAAAGGCTATTAACTCCATGAGTTTTACTCCAATCATAAAAAGGATTTCAGAAATGGAATCAGGACGTTGAGGAGACCTAGATAGAACCTTGAAAATATAAATTCGGAGAACTTTTTATTTTCGCCCTATCTTTAGCCCACTCCCTAAGTCGCTTCCCTCATAGTGTCACCGGACGCACTTTGGTCTAAAGTACGCCCTCGTGGCTTCATTTTTTTATTTATTTTTACCGAATTATTTTCCTGCAGTTCAGGGTAATAATTCAGGTTTCAGGGTAACGCCAAGAGTTCAGGGTAATAGCTTCCACCTAGTAGTATATATACATATAGTATATATTGATCTGGGTATAACTATAGAACCGTTATTCGGATTGTTCTGAAACTTAAACTGTAGCTCCCTCAAGGGTCTATAGACGTTCCATACAGGTTAGAACTATCTATGATAATTCTTTACCCCTCCGAGGTTCATACCTGTTACTAATAATTATCTTATAGATAAATATTAGAAACGTTTGCACTACACTACTATGAGTGTACCTAGAGTCCATATGGATATTCTAGGGTCGTTCTATGAGGGCACAAGTACCTATAGTAGAGTTGGATATTACCCTGTAACAGTACCCCCCCCCTTAAGGTTCTTGTCCGCAAGAACCTAATTGATCATGCAGCCAGACTCATTATTATAACTAACAACAATGGATAGGGCTTGAGGACCAGTCCTCATATACGACTACCGAAACACAGTAGCGTACGTCTCATTGCACCCCTGGGATAAAGGTATGGCATAAGAAATACAGGTATCATAAATATAAAGATAATTCAAAAAACCTAATGCCTGCCAATAGAAAAAAAAAGAAAAATCCTCATAAAATAACATCAGGGTCCCGAGGCTTACGATGGTTATCCAGATGGAATTTCTGAACAAGTTCAGCACCTCCATCCTTCAAGTTCTCATATGGTTCCCATGTGTCATCATCTGGACCGTAACCCTTCCAAGAAACTAAATACATTACTCGTCCCTTCCTGAGTTCACTCATCCTGACCTTCTCAATCTGGTACTCCGATTCTTCGAGATCAACTGGAGGAGGTGTTGGCGAACGTCTGCCGGCAATTGTATTAAGGTGGTAGGGTTCCAACAAACTAATATGAAAAACTGGGTGAGTTTTGCCTGTACTTGAGGAAAGTTCTAACTCATAGGCATAAGTGCCTATAAGCTGTTTGATTCTAAACTTCTCTCGTAACTTGTAGTCAAGCTTTTTGGTCGGACGCCTTGTTTTAATGTTCTTTGCATTGACCATAACCCAATCTCCTACTTTGAATATCGGTTCCTTCTCTGCTACCTTAAAATTATAGTATTTTGACATCCGGTCCTGAGCTGCCCTCATGTTTTCCCTCATTGCCAATCTCATTGCATTCAAGGTTTCGACCATCTTGACCACCTTAGGGTTGTTCAATTCAGTTGAGGCTTCAGTTGGGTTCTGGAAGTTGTTCTCGGAGTGTTGTACATATGCCGTATAAAAAGGAGTGAGTTTAGTACTAGAGTGGACAGTATTATTATAACAAAACTCGGCAAATGGTAATAACTCGACCAGTCATTCTGATCCTAACAGCAATACGTTCGTAGATAATGCTCTGGGGTCTGGTTAACTCGTTCGGTTTGACCATCAATCTGGGGGTGATATGCCGCAGACTTATCTAACTCAACTCCTAATAACCGCATTACTTCCATCCAAAATGAACTAGTAAATACCGAATCTCTATCCGAAATAACCCTCTTAGGTAGTCCATGCAATCTACAAACCTTCTTGATAAATATCCCAGCCAACTCCTTTGCCTTCCGGTTCTTTAAGTGAGTAAAGTGCACCATCTGAGTAAACCTATCGACAATCACCCAGATTTGATTATACTATTTGACTAGTAGTAAATCAGTAATGAAATCTATCAAAATATGTTCCCATGGCCTATAGGGTATAGGAAGTGGTACGAGCTTACCATATTTCTTATGTCGAGCTGTTTTATTTCGTTGGCAATTATCGCATGTACGAATATATTCTCGCACCCAGTCTTCCATATTTGGCCAGTAGTAATTTCGTTTCATCAACTCGAGTGTCTTATCACGTCCGAAATGTTCTACAACTTTAGCATCATAACTTTCGAAAGCCACTTTCAACTTAAGGGAGTTGTTGTCACGTATATATAAGCGATGTTCATAGGTTACCATGTTATCCTCCAAACTAAAGTACTCCAGGCCAGGGTACTCTTTGCCAAACTTCAATGCATTCCGAATCCCTAACCACTTATTATCTTTGAGGCCAGCCTCTTGGATTTCCTCTGACCAGTTCGATTCTTTTGTCTGTGAGGCCTTTACTGCCATAATTCGGCGCGTGACTAGAGTCTCCTCACTTGTACCTAGTTGGAATTGACCAGGTTTGAACATTCGAATTGTGTGGTCCTGCTTCTCTCCTCCTTCTTCAAGGTCAGGATCTACCTGATGGGAAAGTGCATCTGCCTTGCCATTCTTATCACCTGGGCAGTAGATGATTCTAAAATTGAACTGGCTTAGTATTTCCGCCCCTTGTACCTGCCTTCGATTGAGTATCTTAGTGGAATTAAAATACTCAAGGTTCTTGTGATCCGTGTACACAATTATCTCCTCCAGAGCACCCATAAGAAAATGTCTCCATTCTTGGAAACAATTAACAATTACGACCATCTCTTTATCATGGACATCGTAATTCAGTTCTGCTGGGATGAAGCATTTCGAATAGTACGCTACTGGGTGCCAACGACCATCCGGTTCCTTCTGAGAGAGAATACCGGCTTCAGCTAGATCAGGCATATCTGTCTGGATCATTTTTGGTCACTCTGGGTGATAATGGTATAGTATTGGAGCAGTAGTAAACCTATATTTTAGCTCATCGAAGGCCTGCTGATACTACTGTGTCCAATTCCAAGGAACCCCATTATACGTTAGTGTCTGAATCGGCAATGCCAAACTACTAAACCCTTGAATAAACCAACGATAGAAATTAGTGAAACCAATAAACCTTTGCACTTCTTTAACGTTCCGAGGAGCCTACCATGCGAAGATATTCTCGACTTTCTTCTGACCCATTTGTATCCCCTTCGTACCAACTTTAAATCCCACGAATTGAACTTCTGAAACATGAAAGATACACTTATCTATATTAACACAAAAGTTATTCTCCGTTAACTTCTGCAGTACCCAACGGACGAGCTCGACATGTTCTTCCTCTGTTTGAGTGTATATGAGGATATCATCAATGTATACAACTATTCCTCGGTCAATTCATTCCGAAAAAATATTGTTAACATGTCGCTGGAAAACCGATGGCGTGTTGGCAAGCCCAAAAGGCATTACCGTGTATTCATATAGACCATATCTAGTCTTGAATGCTGTTTTCTACTCATCTCCCACTGCTATTCAGAGTAGATTAAACCTGAGTTTGAGATCGAGCTTAGAGAAAACCTGTGATGTGTCACGGAGGCCCTATTATCATTTATAGGGCTCTTGCGACTACAAAATAGAACGGCCGTACTCTGTCTACCGCAACGATAACTATTCTGCAATACAGAATAATATGCTATAGCAGTAAAGTTCAATTCTATAATAGTTCCTCACGAAAGATCTTATTTCACAACACAAAATAAATCCAATATCACTTGAACGTAAAGTTAACTTAGACTTAGAACTTTGTAGGCTTCGTATACTCGAGGTGCTCTTGCTTTCGAATACTCTTGATAGTAGAATCAAATTCAACCGGGAACTACTAGCACTATTTATAACGCGGGGTGGTTGTAGATATTCTTTGATAAAATATTTTGGGGATGCACGCCCTACCTATCACTGTCGAATTAATTAATTCCAAGTGTTATGCCATCCATACCTTTTGTTAACGCAGGTGCTATCTGCGCTCGTTGTCACAGGTTACTAACCTAAACAATGAGTATTATCCCATGTCTGCATATATACTAAAACTTTACTTAAAGCTCTCTAGCTTTATTAACGAATACCCAGCTGAAATAACTAAACTCATCTTCCGATATCCTACCATAACTGACGATGCTATTAAGTTATTCCTTAACAGTATCATAGGGTCATTTATTTGAGCTTCCGGCAGTATTCACTTAGTAGGGTCTAGTGTCCATTGAAAAATTATTTTCAACTGCACATAACTCTATAAATAGAGAACCGTAGGTCACAAACAAACTATCATTGGTAAGGTCTTATCGCAACGGAGATTATAGAATCTTAGTTCATCTGGATACCTAACTTATTTACAGAGTTATTGCCAATAGTTGGTAAACCTCCTTGTAGGCTTATTACACCTTATTAAAAGGCTAATAACTCCATGAGTTTTACTCCGATCATAAAAAGGATTTCAGAAATGGAATCAGGGCGTCGAGTAGGCCTAGATAGAACCTTGAAAATATAAATTCGGAGAACTTTTTATTTTCACCCTATCTTTGGCCTACTCCCCAAGTCGCTTCCCTTATAGTGTCACCGGACGCACTTTGGTCTAAAGTACGCCCTCGTGGCTTCGTTTTTTTATTTATTTTTACCGAATTATTTTCCTGCAGTTGAGGGTAATAATTCAGGTTTCAGGGTAACGCCAAGAGTTCAGGGTAATAGCTTCCAGCTAGTAGTATATATACATATAGTATATATTGATCTGGATATAACTATGGAACCGTTATTCGGATTGTTCTGACACTTAAACCATAGCTCCCTCAAGGGTCTATGGACGTTCCATAAGAATTAGAACTATCTGTGATAATTCTTTACTCCTCCTAGGTTCATACCCGTTACTAATAATTATCTTATAGATAAATATTAGAAACCTTTGCACCACACTACTATGAGTGTACCTAGAGTCCGTATGGATATTCTAGGGTCGTTCTATATAGGCACAAGTACCTATGGTAGAGCTGGATGTCACCCAGTGACAGTGCCCCCCTCCTTAAGGTTCTTGTCCACAAGAACCTAATTGATCATACAGCCAGACTCATTATTATCACTAACAATAATAGATAGGGCTTGAGGACCAGTCCTCATATATGACTACTGAAACACAGTAGCGTATGTCTCATTGTACCCCTGGGACAAAGCTATGGCATAAGAAATACAGGTATCAAAAACATAAAGATAATTCAAAAAATCTAATGCCTACTAACAGGAAAAAAAAGAAAAATCCTCATAAAATAACGTCAGGGTCCCGAGGCTTACGAGGGTTATCCAGATGGAATTTCCGAACGAGTTCAGCACCTTCATCCTTCAAGTTCTCATATGGTTCCCATGTGTCATCGTCAGGGCCATAACCCTTCCAAGAAACTAAATACATCACTCGTTCCTTTTTGAGCTCGCTTGTCCTAAGCTTCTCAATCTGGTACTCCGATTCTTCAAGATCAACTGGAGGGGGTGTTGGCGAGCGTCTGCCAGCTATTGGATTAAGGTGGTAGGGTTCCAACAAACTAATATGAAAAACTTAGTGAGTTTTACCTGTACTTGGAAGGAGTTCTAACTCATAAGCATAAGTGCCAATAAGCTGTTTAATCCTAAACTTCCCTCGTAACTTGTAGTCAAGCTTTTTTGTCGGACGCCTTGTTTTGATATTCTTTGCGTTGACCATAACCCAATCTCCCACTTTGAATGTTGGTTCCTTCTCTGCTACTTTAAGGTTATAGTATTTTGACATTTGGTCCTATACTGCCTTCATATTCTCCCTTATTGCCAATCTCATTGAGTCCAAGTTTTCGACCGTCTTGACCGCCTCAGGGTTGTTCGACTCGGTTGAGGCTTCGGTTGGGTTCTGGAAGTTGTTCTCGTGGTGTTGAGCATATGGTACATAAAAAGGAGTAAGTTTGGTTCTAGAGTAGATAGTATTATTATAACAGAACTCGGCAAATGGTAATAACTCGACCCAGTCATCCTGATCCCAACAGCAATACGTCCGTAGATAATGCTCTAGGGTCTGGTTAACTCGCTTGGTTTGACCATCGGTCTGGGGGTGATATACCGAGGACTTATCCAACTCAACTCCTAATAACTACATTACTTCCATCCAAAACGAACTTGTAAATACTGAATCCCTATCTGATACTACCCTCTTTGGTAGCCCATGCAGTCTCCAAACCTCTTTGACAAATATCCCAGCCAACTCTTTTGCCTTCCGGTTCTTCAAAGGAATAAAGTGCGACATCTTAGTAAACCTATCAACAATCACCCATATTTGATTGTACCCTTTTACTGGTAGTAAATCAGTAATGAAATCCATCGAAATATGTTCCCATGGCCTATAGGGAATTGGAAGAGGTATGAGCTTGGCATATTTCTTGTGTCGAGGAGTCTTATTTTGTTGGCAAGCATCGCATGTATGAACATATTCTCGTACCCAATCTTCTATGTTTGGCCAGTAGTAATTTCGTTTCATTAACTCGAGGGTCTTGTCATATCCGAAATGTCTTGCAACTTTAGCATCATGACTTTGGAAAGCCATTTTCAACTTAAGAGAGTTGTTGTCAGGAATGTATAAGCGACGTTCATAGGTTACCATGTCATCCTCCAAACCAAAGTGCTCTAGACCTGGGTACTCCTTGCCAAACTTCAACGTATTCCGAATCTCTAACCATTTGTCATTATTGAAGCCAGCTTCTTGAATTTCCTTCGACCAATTTGATTCCTCCGTCTGTAAGACTTTCACTACCATGATTCGGCGTGTTACTAAACTCTCCTCACTCATACCTAGTTGGAATTGACCAGGTTTGAATATCCGAGTCGTATGGTCTTGCTTCTCCCCCCCTTCTTCAAGGTCAGGATCCACCTGATGGGAAAGTACATCTGCCTTGCCATTCTTATGACCTGGGCGGTAGATGATTCTAAAATTGAACTGGCCTAGTATTTCCGCCCATCTTGCCTGCCTTCAATTGAGTATCTTAGTAGAATTAAAATACTCAAGGTTCTTGTGATCCGTATATACAATGATCTCCTCTAGGGCACCTATGAGAAAATGTCTCCATTCTTAGAAACAATTAACAATTACGACCATTTCTTTATCGTGGACATTGTAATTAAGTTCTCCTGGGATAAAGCGTTTCGAATAGTACGCTACTGGGTGCCAACGACCATCTAGTTCTTTCTGAGAGAGAATACCAGCTTTAGCTAGATCAGATGTATCTGTCTCAATCATTTTTGGTCGCTCTGAGTGATAATGACATAGTATTGGAGCAGCAGTAAACCTATATTTTAGCTTATCGAAGGCCTGCTGACACTGCTGTGTCTAATTCCAAGGAACCCCATTATGTGTTAGTGTCTGAATCGGCAATGCCAAACTACTAAAGCCTTGAATAAACCGGCGATAGAAATTAGCGAAACCAATAAACCTTTGTACTTCTTTAACATTCCGAGGAGCCTGCTATGCAAGGATATCCTGGACTTTCTTCTGACCCATTTGTATCCCCTTCGTACCAACTTTAAATCCCATGAATTCAACTTCTGGAACATGAAAGATACACTTATCTATATTAATACAAAGGTTATTCTCCGTTAACTTCTGCAGTACCCAACGGACGAGCTCGACATGTTCTTCCTCTGTTTGAGTGTATATAAGGATATCATCAATATATACAACTATTCCTTGGTCAATTCGTTCCGAAAGAATATTGTTAACATGTCGCTGGAAAACAGATGGCGCATTAGTAAGGCCAAAAGGCATGACCGTGTATTTATATAGGCCATATCTAGTCTTGAATGCTGTTTTCCACTCGTCTCCCACTGCTATTCTGAGTAAATTAAACCCAAGTTTGAGATCAAGCTTAGAGAAAACCTGTGATGTACCAACTTGTTCCCTTAGAGTAGTCATAAGTGGTAGGGGATACTTGTCTTTTTTTGTTTTGGCATTGAGCCCTCTATAGTCTACGACTATTCTGAGCTTGCCACTGGGTTGTTTGGCCAAGAATATAGGAGCGCCAGTACTGCTTTTACTCGGTCTTATCTTACCAGTTCGGAGCATCTTATCAAGGTATTCTTTGAGAAGCTCCAGTTCATCGGGGGAGAGGGGGTATAGCTTTCCTGATGGTGGATTCTTTCCTTCTTCCAGCTCCATTGTCATGTCTTGAGGAACATGTGAGGGAAGGGCTAATTGTAACTCCTTTCCAAAGATTTTGACAAAATCCTTGTACTGAGTTGGCAAATGATCAGCAAGCTCTTAGAGGTTTTCAGTAGCTGTTATTTTCATAACCTTGCATACATCTCCATTAGCAAACTTCTGATAATCCCATTCCCCTATCTCAATCAGTCCCATATATCGAGCCTGTTCAAGAACTTCATCAAACTCAGCAAAATCTATAACCTCCTCAAATTCCAACAGTCTCTTTAGTTCAAGCCCAAAAGGAGTGGTAACTCGCAACTTATCACAGTTCTCCGTGATCCAATCTATTCCCAAAATGAGTGGAAGACCTGGTTCGAGGCATGCAACCTCCATCACCAAGTCCAATTTCTTATTTCGTCACGATCTTGCATCTGGGACTTCTATCTTCAGGTTCTGAACCTGAACTGTACCAGACCTCTTGAGAATCGAGCCGTTGGCGCTCTCTAATCTCAGTCTGTTCTCCCTCTTAACCCAAGGCAGTATCATCTGTTCAACAAAATCCGAATCGAACATCATAGCTTCTGCACCCGTATCAACCAAAGTATTAATAGAAAGATCACGTTTATTTCCTCCATCCATCTAAGATAAATTAATAGGAATAAGAAACTTCAATCCTTCATGCTTCAATACCTTAGCCCCTGATTTTCCTGCCTGAGAGAGATCCTTAATTCTATCCAAAGAAATATCCGGTACTGGCACCTTTCGTGGTCTTTTTTCGAGAGCGCTAACAAGAGGAGCCACATCACCATCAGCTTTTCTTTTTGTCCCTTTTTTTGCGTTTTTGGTTGATAAAGAAAGAGAAGAAAAAGCAGAAGAACATAAATTACGAGAAACAGAACTAATTAAAACAGGGTCAATATCCATTGGTTCCCCCTTATATTCTTCCTTCCAACTGCCAACAGAGATGCCTTTCTTAATCACGCAAATAGAAAACCAATCATGCGAGACTATCTGACCCGACGTACTAGATAGCCTGCACCCCTAACAATCCGAGTTTTCCCCATAATCCAACTCATCCTCACTAATAATATACCCAAACTGAATCTCAAGTGGCGCTACTACAGCCACTCCTGCAGACACTGTCGCCACTTTCTTAGTTTCCTCTTTTGCCTTACCCTTCCCCTTATTCTCTACCGATGGTTTCCAACCTGTAGTACAATCCTTCATCATATGCTCTTTATTTCCGCACTTGATATACTGTCCATCCTTTTTTCGAGCCTGGTGCATAGCATAAGTGACCTTTTCTTCACCTGGTTCTTTCTCTTTCTTGGTGGAGGAAGTGTTGGACTGTGTTCTCGACTTAGTCTCATACTTCTTGGTCTTCTGCTTCGGCTTGGTGATTCGATCCTTGAAATTATCGGATTTCTTCTCGGTAGTTTTAGGGGTCTGGATCACATCCTTCTTTATCCCAGTAGTTTGCTCCTTCAACTTATATAGGTTTTGCACACGTACCTCTCTTCCTTTCTCGTATTCCACCTGAGACCCAGCATTTGCAATAGCTTGAAAGCACATTTCCATACTAGCTGGTACCTTATCGAGAACGTCCTTATCTGTACTGACTCGAACCATATATGCTTGCGTCTCAGGTTGAATCGTGCTAATTAGGTGCTCCCAGAGCTGTTCACATGATAGTTCCACTACCAACTGATGAACCCTAACTCTAGCAATGAACTCCTTTGTCAACTCCCCTTTTTTCTGGTATTCTTTGAGTAAAGAAACCTTTGCATCCCTTTTTTCATGTTGATTCTGGTGGGTATTAATAAATTCCTGCTTGAAGATATTAAAAGTATCCCACTCAATCACTCCTAACTTTGGATCTGGGGTTTGCTTATGCTGGTTAGCACAATACTACGTACTAGCCCCCTCGGTTAGTAGATCAGCTATGAACAATATCTTGTCACTATGCATCTGGTAGGTTTGGGGCATGCGAATAAAGGTATGGTTAACCTTCATCAGGAATTCTCTGAGCTTGCTAGAGGTACCATCGAACTTAGATGGTAGAGGAAGATTTCGAGGTTCTTTTTGCTCTATAGATGTACGCTGTGGAGGAAGTACTGGTGGTGGAACTGGAGGCGGGACTGGAGGTGGAACTGGAGGTACAGGTAGTGGGGGCAGAGGGGGTATCAATCCTTGAATACCTGAAATAATGAACTCTGAGTCTTCAGGATTAATAGATCAAGTTCTTTTGACAGATCGAGGTGGTTGTTGTTGTAGGTCCTTGATTTTCCGCTTATTGGTTAAGACACCACGGGAAAGTTCTTCCACCGATTCCTTATTGCGTTCGCAGCTTACAATTCGATCCTCCTGTTCTTAATTGATTGCCCTCTGCACTCACGTATTCAGACCTGTTATATTAGCTTTGATCATATCAAACACGAGTTTAGCTGTATCAATTATGATCTCAGTATCCTCCTTGAGTTTCTTTGTGAGATCTATCCACTACTTTTCCAAGGCAGCACTTATTGTTACCGTTAGCCACTTAACTGCATCCTCTTGGCCATCGGATTGCCCCTTTAATACCACTACTTCTTCTGTTACTTGTTGTCATAACAGTTTTAAGTCTTTATAAGTAGCTTTTTGTAATGAATGATACTAGACAGTAGTCATTCGGTACCGTTTATACAATCTATATCCAAAGAATTCAATCGTGGACAAAAATGGTTCACAAGATAAGACATAGGCTTATAAGGACAACTTCTTCTCGTATAATAAACATAAAGAGCTGAAACCTGCTAACAGCTATCTGTTAGTCCTAAGTTTAAAGAATAAGGATAAGGTTTGTTAAAGTGTCGTCTTGTTACATGACGATGAAAACTCTGAGTACATCAGGGCTAATACACTATAGGAAAAACATAACAAAAACTAGCTCTGTGAGAAAAATACAGTTGAGTGAAATTCCTAACCCGTTCCTTATTTCCTTAGTTTAACCTTGGCAGATGACGCATGGTGGGTGCACGTCTGCCTGTTAGACTTTAGCAATTGTTCCTTTAGAACGTTCATCGTTCTCATACATTCTAGCTTCCTCAACTGACCGATGTCTTTAATGGTCTCTATGTCAACTTTGAGTTGAGATCCATATTACGGCGGTCCTTTTTATCAGGAAAGGAATGTAATAATCCTAAATTACGTATGGTGCCTCATAGCTATAATGGTATAGGATAGTTACGGATATTTAGTCGTTGGCTTGCAGTATCATTATGTAGTGTTTTAGAGATACTACGGTTTTTCTGAGTTCGTAGAGTTCGGTTATTTGCTCATGGGTACTACTGATTTAAATTACAACCAGTTGTTCAGTACAATAGGAGTCTTTTATAGTTGGATAGCTTACAGAGTTTGTTTGAGTTCGGTGCTACCGATCCAGGGAAAGGATAATATAGTTGATTAACCTTTGCTTTGTTGATATCGGAACTAAATAGTTCAGTTAGTTTGGAATTGGAGTATATATTATGAAAGATACAGTCATTCAACTTTGAAATAGCTTTGTTACTAGGTAGATTTAAAGGTTTGTCTGTTAGGTCTCTTGGACCTGGACATTTTCTACTAGCAATACTTCATCTCTTTCATCATCTTAAGTCTTGCCGTGGGGCATGACCCCTTGCAGTTATATTCCAATCTACCGAGCCGATGAGAGGATTCGTACTAAGAAACCAATCGTGGTTCCTATAGTGAGTCCTCTAAGAAGTTCTGAAAACCTGTTGGCCTTCGAATCTCCTATGTAAGTTCTCTGCAGCTTGTCGTTCTCCTTCTGTTCCTGGAGCATGATCTCTACTTTGAGCTCGAGAATATGTTGTTCTTGCTCTAGCTCAGGATTTAGTCTGCTTGGGATGGCTTTATGTGTGGTTGCGGTTATATGAGTTTTACGTATTTTAAGACCCTTCTTACCTTCGCTCTTTCCGTCTTCTTATTTGATATTTATATCATTTAGGAAGATTCACCCCTTCACATTATTCCTTCGAATAACAGAACATAAAGTATAGCACATAAAAGATATAAGTAAAGTAATAATACATTGATCGCAAGTGCCAGCTTCCCGCTCGGAAGCAGGTGGGAGTCGTTGACGGCCTAAGCCATCAAGTTGACGGTACCTTAAACGGTGCCATTTAAGGTACCTTGAACGGCAAAGCACCTGTGGGAGAACCCGAGGTGTGGGAGGACATACCGTGTGGGAGGAGACCTCCACACGGTTGGTAGTAATACATAAAGGAATCAGTAATCCCAGAGACTTGTCGATATATTTCCGGCGACCTAGGGGAGACCTTAGGTAGTCAGAAGTCTGTTGGGCTTGTCGTCGCTAGTCTATCTATCGTATTAATGTTTGCTTCTAATGTGGACAATATAATAACAAGGAATGCCTTGTGGGGAGAATCATTAGTTGGATGGGAAGACTCCGTTAGGGAGTCGTCTTGGCCGTATGTGTTTGTAGGCAGAGGTTCG
>ML121577.1:269593-280291 GCA_003788615.2 Terfezia boudieri ATCC MYA-4762 | reverse complement strand
GATATCAAGGTATTACGCCAAACTAACACAGTTTAACAGGATATAGTATACAGTATACTCTTGAACGAGGTCTTAGTTTAAAGGTCTGATCCTCTCTCCTTCTTGATTATGAACGTATCCGTACTAGGTGTCAATATACACGTCTAAGAACACAACCGACAACAAAGAATCGGAGAACTAGGAAGAACTTTGCAGATGTAAGTCAGGTTAATACTAGAAGTTTACCTCAGAATAATACAAAGAACGTTATTCATATGGTGAATCGACTAAATTGTCAAAGTCATCTGAGAAAACATAATCTTAACCATGAAGAAAACGCAAAAAAAATAGGAGATAAAAGTATCCTATTAGCAGAAGGGATTGGCACAGTTCGTTTGAATTGTTTGCTTCCTAATGGCTCAGTTAATCCAATTGCACTTAAAAATGTCTTATATGTCCCAACTCTTTGTCATAACTTGTTTTCATGGAATTCAGTTCGTTCTAAAGGCATTATATAGGAAGCAAGTAGAGATTATGGTCACTTGTATACAAAGAATAGAAATCTAGTTCTTGTTACAAAGTTCCATAATAATCTTCCACATATTATTGAAGTACCAAAACCTGTTGAAACTGCATATATGGCACTTCAAAATACATTTCAACAATGGTATAATGCTTTAGGACATCCATCAAAAATCGATCCAACAGTTTACTATGACGGATATATTATACCTCCTATTCCTCCTCAATTTGAATGCACAACTTGTATTCAAGCAAAATTAACACACAAAGTACCAACAACTCATGGACCACATGCAACAAGACCTTTCGAAATTATTCATAGTGACTTAAGTGGTATTGCATCTGTTCCTTCCTATGGAAATGCACGCTATTATATCACTTTTATTGATGATTTTACATGAATGGTTTGGGTTTATTTCCTAAAAACCAAAGACCAAGCAACAACAGAAATTAATACCTTTGTCATTATGATTGAATGCCAATTTTCCACTACAATTCTTTGCTTCAAAACAGATAATGGTGGAGAATATATCAATAATAAGATATAGAGTTGTTGGAACCACAAAGGAATTCGATATGAATCTATACCACCATATCACCATGAATCGAATGGAATAGCAGAACGCTATAATCGAACAATTCAAACCATGATCAGCTCATACTTCAATCTCATTCACATATACATTCCTCAATTCTATGCTCTATAGCTCTACCAGAATGTCCTCAATACGCCTATTAGATCCATTCTTCCTTTTCTCCTTTATTGGATACTTGGTTGAATCCTGCTGCCTGTTGTCTATAGTATAATCTCATATACCTGTATTTCAACATTCCACAATAGTTCCTCACGAAAGATCTTATTTCGCAAAACAAAATAAATCCAATATCACTTGAATGTAAAGTTAACTTAGACTTAGAACTTTGTAGGCTTTGTATACTCGAGGTGCTCTTGCTTTCGAATACTCTTAATGGTAGAATCAAATTCAACCGGGAACTACTAGCACTATTTATAATGCGCGGTAGTTGTAGATATTCTTTGATAAAATATTTTGGGGATGCGCGCCCTACCTATCACTTTCGAATTAATTAATTCTAAGTGTTATACCATCCACACCTTTTGTTAACGTAGGTGCTATCTGCACTCACTGTAACAGGTTACTAACCTAAACAATGAGTATTATCCCATGTCTGCATATATACTAAAACTTCACTTAAAGCTCTCTAACCCTATTAACGAATACCCAGCCAAAACAACTAAACTCATCTTCCGATTTCCCACCAAAACTGACGATGCCATTAAGTTATTCTTTAACAGTATCATAGGGTCATTTATTTGAGCTTCTGGCAGTATTCACTTAGTAGGGTCTAGTGTCTATTGAAAAATTATTTTCAACTTATCATTGGTAAGGTCTTATCGCAACGAAGATTATAGAATCTTAGTTCATCTCGATACCTAACTTATTCATAGAGTTATTGCCAATAGCTGGTAAACCTCCTCGTGGGCTTATTACACCTTATTAAAAGGCTAATAACTCCATGACTTTTACTCTGATCATAAAAAGGATTTCAAAAATAGAATCAGGGCGTCCAGTAGGTCTAGATAGAACCTTGAAAATATAAATTCACAGAACATTTTATTTTCACCCTATCTTTGGCCCACTCCCCAAGTCGCTTCCCTTATAGTGTCACCGGACGCACTTTGGTCTAAAGTACGCCCTCGTGGCTTCATTTTTCTATTTATTTTTACCGAATTATTTTCCTGCAGTTTAGGGTAATAATTCAGGGTTCAGGGTAACGCCAAGAGTTCAGGGTAATAGATTCCAGCTAGTAGTATATATACATATAATATATATTGATCTGGGTATAACTATGGAACCGTTATTCGGATTGTTCTGACACTTAAACCGTAGCTCCTTCAAGGGTCTATGGACGTTCCATAAGAATTAGAACTATCTGTGATAATTCTTTACTCCTCCTAGGTTCATACCTGTTACTAATAATTATCTTATAGATAAATATTAGAAACGTTTGCACCACACTACTATGAGTGTACCTAGAGTCCGTATGGATATCCTAGGGTCATTCTATGTGGGCACAAGTACCTATGGTAGGGCTGGATATCACGCCGTGACAAAGGTACCAACTTGTTCTATTAAAGTAGTCATAAGTGGTAGGGGATACTTGTCTTTTTTAGTTATGGCATTTAACCCTCTATAGTCTATGACTATTTTGAGCTTGCCACTTGGTTGTTTGGCGAAGAATATAGGAGCGCCAGCACTGCTTTTGCTCGGTCTTATCTTCCCAGTTCGGAGCATCTCATCTAGGTATTCCTTGAGAAGCTCCAATTCATCAGGGGAGAGGAGGTATAGCTTTCCTGACAGTGGATTCTTTCCTTCTTCCAGCTCGATTGTCATGTCTTGAGGACTGTGTGAGGGAAGGGCTGATTGTAACTCCTTTCCAAAGATTTTTACAAAATCTTTGTACTGAGTTGGCAAATGATCAGCAAGTTCTTAGAGGTTTTCAGTAGCTGTTATTTTCATAACCTTGCGTACATCTCCATTAGCGAACTTCTGATAATCCCAGTCCCCTATCTCAATTAGTCTAACATATTAAGCCTGTTCAAGGACTTTATCAAAGTCAGTGAAATCTATAACCTCCTCGATTTCCAATAGTCTTTTTAGTTCGAGTCCAAAAGGAGCGGTGACTCGCAACTCATTATAGTTCTCTATGATCCAATCCATCCCCAAAATGAGTGGAAGACCTAGTTCAAGGTATACAACCTCTGTTACCAAGTCAATTTTTTTGTGTCGTCCCGATCTTGTATCTGGGACTTCTATCTTCAGGTTCTGAACCTAAACTGTACCAGACCTCTTGAGAATTAAGCCGTTAGCACTCTCTAATCTCAGTCTTTTCTTCCTCTTAACCCAAGGCAGAATCATCTATTCAACAAAATCCGAATCGAAGATCGTAGCTTCTGTACCAGTATCAACCAAAGCATTAATAGAAAGATCACGTTTATTTCCTCCATACATCCAAGATAAATTAATAGGAATAAGAAACTTCAATCCTTCACGCTTCAATACCTTAGCCCCTGATTTTCCCGCCAAAGAGAGATCCTTAATTCTATCTAAAGAAATATCCGGCACTGCCACCTTTCATGGTCTTTTTTCGAGAGTGCTAACAAGAGGAGCCACCTCATCATTAGTTTTTCTTTTTGTCCCTTTTTTTACATTTTTGTTTGATAAAGAAAGAGAAGAAAAAGCAGAAGAAGATAAATTACGAGAAACAGAACTAATCAAAACAGGTTCAATATCCATTGGTTCCCCTCATATTCTTCCTTCCAACTACCAACAGAGATGCCTTTCTTAACCACGCAAATAGAAAACCAATTCTGTAAGACTATCTGACTCGACGTACTAGATAGCCCGCGCCCCTAACAATCCAAATTTTCCCCATAATCCAACTCATCCTCACTAATAATATGCCCAAACTGAACCTCAAGTGGTGCTACTACAGCCGCTCCTGCAGACACTGTCACCACTTTCTTAGTTTCCTCTTTTACCTTACCCTTCCCCTTATTCTCTACTGATGGTTTCCAACCTACAGTACAATCCTTTATCATATACTCTTTATTTCCACACTTGATATACTGTCCATCCTTTTTTCGAGCCTGGCGCATAGAATAAGTGACCTTATCTTCGCCTGGTTCTTTCTCTTTCTTGGTAGAGGAAGTGTTGGACTGCGTTCTGGACTTAGTCTCATACTTCTTGGTCTTCTGCTTCGGCTTGGTGATCCGATCCTTGAGATTATCGGATTTCTTCTTGGTAGTTTTAGGGGTCTGGGTCACATCCTTCTTTATCCCAGTAGTTTGCTCCTTCAACCTATATAGGTTTTACACACGTACCTCTCTTCCTTTCTCGTATTCCACCTGAGACCCAGCATTTGCAATAGCTTAAAAGCACATTTCTACACTAGCTAGTACCTTATCGAGAACGTCCTTATCTGTACTGACTCGAACCATGTATGCTCATGTCTCAGGTTGAATCGTGCTAATTAGGTGCTCCCAGAGCTGTTCACATGATAGTTCCGCTACCAACTGATGAACCCTAACTCTAGCAATGAACTTCTTTGTCAACTCCCCTTTCTTCTGGTATTCTTTGAGTAAAGAAACCTTTGCATCTCTTTTTTCATATTGATTCTGGTGGGCATTAATAAATTCCTGCTTGAAGGTATTAAAGGTATCCCACTCAATCACTTCTGACTTCGGATCTGGGGTTTGCTTATGCTGGTTAGCACAATACTACGTACTGGCTCCCTCGGTTAGTAGATTAACTATGAACAAGATCTTGTCACTATACGTCTAGTAGGTTTGGAGCATGCGAATAAAGGTATGGTTAACCTTCATCAGGAATTCTCTGAGCTTGCTAGAGGTACCATCGAACTTAGATGGTAGAGGAAGATTTCTAGGTTCTTTTCGCTCTATAGGTGTACGCTGTAGAGGAGGTACTGGTAGTAGAACTGGAGGCGGGACTGGAGGTGGAACTGGAGGTACAGGTGGTGGGGGCAGAGGGGGTATCAATCCTTGAATACCTGGAATAATGAACTCTGAGTCTTCAAGATTAATAGATCGAGTTCTTTTGACAGATCGAGGTGGTTGTTGTTATAGGTCCTTAATTTTCTGCTTATTAGTTAAGACGCTACGGGAGAGTTCTTCCACCGATTCCTTATTGCGTTCACAGCTTGCAATTCGATCCTCCTATTCTTGATTGATTGCCCTCTGCACCCACGTATTCAGACCTGTTATATCAGCTTTGATCGTATCAAACTCGAGTTTAGCTACATCAATTATGATCTCAGTATCCTCCTTGAGTTTCTTTGTGAGATCCATCCACTGCTTTTCCAAAGCAGCACTTATTGTCACCGTTAGCCGTTTAACTGCATCCTCTTGGCCATCGGATTGCCCCTTTAATACTGCTACTTCTTCTGTTACTTGTTGTCGTAACAGTTTTAAGTCTTCATACGTCGCTTTTGCTACCTCAAAAATAATTTTATGAGCCTCCTGCTGGTCTCTGAGGAGACTAGCTTGTGCTCCTAACCCTCTGGTTAACTTGGTAATCTCACCTCGTTGGCGGTCAAACTCTGTTGTTCCATCTTGAATTATTCTGGCTAATAATTCTTCGTATTGTTCTTGAGTTATATGTGGGAATCGACTTGTTCTGGTGGGTCATGGTGGGACTCGATGCTTTGTAGATATGGCACTAGATACTCGTGGTGGTGGTCTCTGAGAAGGTAGACCGAATTGGTGAATTATTCCTGCAGGAAATGATTTCAATTCATCTGGTGAAGACATTGGGTTTTGTAGTCCAGAGGATTGCATTCCTCTAGATAGAATATCCTCCATTGGTTGATCTATTAGATCTTTCTCTGTATCTATATCTGATGGAGGCATATTCTGGGGTCTTTGAGTAATTGCTCGTGGGGTCACCATCGGAAAGGTAATACTTTAGTAGGGCTGGCGAGGCCCTCTCGGAGTTGGTGAATTAGACATATTGATTAGAGTATGTTATTCAAAAAAGTAAAATGAGAATCACTTGTCTGCAAAGAAATGTCACGGGGTCCCTATTGTCACTTATAGCGCTCTTGCAACTACAAACAGGACGGCCGTACTTATGATGCCGCAACGATACCTATTCCGCAATACGGAATAGAATCCTATAGCGGTAAAGTTCAATTCCACTAAAGTCCCTCACAAAAGAACTTATTTCACAACACAAAATAAATCCTATATCGTTTGAATGTAAAGTTAACTAGACTTAGAACTTTGTAGGCTTCAGGTACTCGAGGTGCTCTTGCTTTCGAATACTCTTGATAGTAGAATCAAATTCAACTGGGAACTACTAGCACTATTTATAATGTGCGGTGGTTGTAGATATTCTTTGATAAAATATTTTGGTGACGCGCGCCCTACCTGTCACTTTCGAATTAATTAATCCTAAGTGTCATACCATCCACACCTTTTGTTGACGCAGGTGCTATCTACACTCGTTGTCACAGGTTACTAACCTAAACAATAAGTATTATCCCATGTCTACATATATACTAAAACTTCGCTTAAAGCTCTCTAGCCCTATTAATGAATACCTAGCCGAAACAACTAAACTCATGTTCTGATATCCTACCAAAACCGACGATGCCATTAAGTTCTTCCTTAACAGTATCATAGGGTCATTTATTTGAGCTTCCGGCAGTATTCACTTAGTAAGGTCTAGTGTCTATTGAAAAATTATTTTCAACTGCATATAACTCTATGAATAGAGAACCGTGGGTCACAAACAAACTATCATTGGTAATGTCTTATCGCAACGAGGATTATAGAATCTTAGTTCATCTCGATACCTAACTTATTCACAGAGTTATTACCAATAGTAAGTAAACCTCCTCGTGGGCTTATTACACCTTATTTAAAAGGCTAATAACTCCATGAGTTTTACTCCGATCATAAAAAGGATTTCAGAAATGGAATCAGGACGTTGAGTAGGCCTAGATAGAACCTTGAAAATATAAATCCGGAGAACTTTTTATTTTCGCCCTATCTTTAGCCCACTCCCCAAGTCGCTTCCCTTATAGTGTCACCGGACGCACTTTGGTCTAAAGTACGCCCTCATGGCTTCATTTTTTTATTTATTTTTACCGAATTATTTTCCTGCAGTTCAGGGTAATAATTCAGGTTTCTGGGTAACACTAAGAGTTCAGAGTAATAGCTTCCAGCTAGTAGTATATATATATATAGTATATATTGATCTGGGTATAACTATAGAACCGTTATTCAGATTGTTCTGAAACTTAAACCGTAGCTCCCTCAAGGGTCTATGGACGTTCCATACGGGTTACAACTATCTATGATAATTCTTTACCCCTCTGAGGTTCATACTCCTTACTAATAATTATCTTATAGATAAATATTAGAAACATTTGCACCACACTACTATAAGTGTACCTAGAGTCCATATGGATATTCTAGGGTTGTTCTATGAGGGCACAAGTACCTATGGTAGGGCTGGATGTCACCCCATAACAAGAAGTCCCAGATGCAAGATCGGGATGAAACAAGAAATTGGACTTGGTAATGGAGGTTACGTGCCTCGAACCAGGTCTTCCACTCATTTTGGGAATGGATTGGATCATGGAGAACTGTGATAAGTTGCGAGTTACCGCTCCTTTTGGGCTTGAACTAAAACGACTGTTGGAAATTGAGGAGGTTACAGATTTCGCTGAGTTTGATGAAGTCCTTGAACAGGCTCAATATGTTGGACTGATTTAGATAGGAGAATGGGATTATCAGAAGTTCGCTGATGGAGACGTACGCAAGGTTATAAAAATAACAGCTACTGAAAACCTCCAAGAGCTTACTGATCGGTTGCCAACTCAGTATAAGGATTTTATTGAAATCTTTGAAAAGGAGTTACAATCAGCTCTTCCCTCACATGGTCCACAAGACATGACAATCGAGCTGGAAGAAGGAAAGAATCCCCCATCAGGAAAGCTATACCCTCTCTCCCCTGATGAACTGGACCTTCTCAAAGAATACCTTAATGAGATGCTCCGAACTGGTAAGATAAGACCAAGCAAAAGTAGTGCTGGCGCTCCTATATTCTTCACCAAACAACCCAGTGGCAAGCTCAGAATAGTCGTAGACTATAGAGGGCTCAATGCCATAACCAAAAAAGACAAGTATCCTCTACCACTTATGACTACTCTGATGGAACAAGTTGGAACATCACAGGTTTTCTCTAAGCTTGATCTCAAACTCATGTTTAATCTACTCAGAATAGCAGCGGGAGATGAGTGGAAAACAGCATTCAAGACTAGATATGGTCTATATGAATACACGGTAATGCCTTTTGGGCTTACCAATGCGCCATCGGTTTTCTAGTGATATGTTAACAATATTCTTTCGGAACGAATTGACCGAGGAATAGTGGTATACATTGATGATATCCTTATATACACTCAAACAGAGGAAGAACATGTCGAGTTCGTCCGTTGGGTACTGCAGAAGTTAACGGAGAATAACCTTTGTATTAATATAGATAAGTGTATCTTTCATGTTCCAGAAGTTGAATTCATGGGATTTAAAGTTGGTATGAAGGGGATACAAATGGGTCAGAAGAAAGTCGAGGATATCCTCACATGGCAGGCTCCTCGGAACGTTAAAGAAGTGCAAAGGTTTATTGGTTTCGCTAATTTCTATCGCCAGTTTATTCAGGGCTTTAGTAGTTTGGCATTGCCAATTCAGATACTAATGCATAATGGGGTTCCTTGGAATTGGACACAGCAGTGTCAGCAGGCCTTCGATGAGGTAAAATATAGGTTTACTACTGCTCCAATACTATGCCATTATCACCCAGAGCGACCAAAAATGATCGAGACAGATGCATCTGATCTAGCTAAAGCCAGTATTCTCTCTCAGAAGGAACCGGATGGTCGTTGGCACCCAGTAGTATACTATTCGAAATGCTTCATCCCAGCAGAACTTAATTACGATGTCTATGATAAAGAGATGGTCGTAATTGTTAATTGTTTCCAAGAATGGAGACATTTTCTCATGGGTGCTCTGGAGGAGATAATTGTATATACGGATCACAAGAACCTTGAGTATTTTAATTCTACTAAGATACTCAATCGAAGGTAGGCAAGATGGGCGGAAATACTAAGCCAGTTCAATTTTAGAATCATCTACCGCCCAGGTGATAAGAATAGCAAGGCAGATGTACTTTCCCATCAGGTAGATCCTGACCTTGAAGAAGGGGGGGAGAAGCAAGACTACACGATTCGGATGTTCAAACCTGGTCAATTCCAACTGGGTGCGAGTGAGGAGAGTTTAGTAACGCGCCGAATTATAGCAGTGAAAGCCTCACAGACAGAGGAATCAAATTGGTCAAAGGAAATTCAAGAGGCTAGCCTCGGGGATGATAAATGGTTAGGGATTCGGAACGCGTTGAAGTTTGGCAAGGAATACCCAGGTCTAGAGCACTTTGGATTGGAGGATGACATGGTAACCTATGAACATAGCTTATATATTCCTGACAACAACTCTCTTAAGTTGAAAGTGGCTTTCCAAAGTCATGATGCTAAAGTTGCAGGACATTTCGGACGTGACAAGACCCTCGAGTTAATGAAACGAAATTACTACTGGCCAAACATGTAAGATTGGGTACGAGAATATGTTTGTACATACAATGCTTGCCAACGAAATAAGACTGCTCGACACAAGAAATATGGTAAGCTCGTACCTCTTCCAATTCCCTATAGGCCATGGGAACACATTTCAATGGCTTTCATTACTGATTTACCACCAGTGAAAGGGTACAATCAAATATAGGTAATTGTTAATAGGTTTACTAAGATGTCGCATTTTATTCCTCTGAAGAACCGAAAGGCAAAAGAGTTGGCTGGGATATTTGTCAGGGAGGTTTGAAGACTACATGGGCTACCAAAGAGGGTAGTATCGGATAGGGATTCGGTATTTACAAGTTCATTTTGGATGGAAGTAATGCGCTTATTAGAAGTTGTGTTGGATAAGTCCTCGGCATATTACCCTCAGACCGATGGTCAAACTGAGCGAGTTAACCAGACCCTAGAGTATTATCTGCAGACATATTGCTGTTGGGATCAGGATGACTGGGTCGAGTTATTACCATTTGCCGAGTTCTGTTATAATAATACTGTCTACTCTAGTACTAAGCTCACTCCTTTTTATGCAGCATATACTCAACACCCCGAGAACAACTTCCAGAACCCAACCGAAGCTGCAACCGAGTCTAACAACCCTAAGGTAGTCAAGACGGTCGAAACCTTAGATGCAATGAGATTGGCAATGAGGGAAAATATGAAGGCGGCACAGGACCGGATGTCAAAATACTATAATCTTAAGGTAGCAGGGAAGCAACCGATATTCAAAGTGGGAGATTGGGTTATGGTCAACGCAAAGAATATTAAAACAAGGCGTCTGACAAAAAAGCTTGACTACAAGTTACGAGGGAAGTTTAGAATTAAATGGCTTATTGGCACTTATGCCTATGAGTTAGAACTCCCTCCAAGTATAGGCAAAACTCACCCAGTTTTTCATATTAGTTTGTTGGAACCCTACCACCTTAATACCATAGCCGGCAGACGCTCGCCAACACCCCCTCCAGT
>ML121577.1:210395-269568 GCA_003788615.2 Terfezia boudieri ATCC MYA-4762 | reverse complement strand
TCGAAGAGAATATCACAGTGGCCTGCGTGAAACCAGATTTCATGCGGGAGTACCGAAGTAAAAAAATAAATAAAAATGGCTTAATAAAAGGACGTCAAGTCCCATTATTAAGTCCAAAGTCCCATTGCGGTTCTCAAGTCCCATTATCGAAGGTCGATCATCATATATATATATATCATATATAACTAGACCCATATTGATATCTTGGCAATAAGCCTAACAAGACTTTGAATTTGGCATCGAGGGAGTTCCCAGATACCTGCAAGGTATGCCCAATCTTGATAGACACTATTAAGAAATGGGGAGACTCCAAGTATGAGCAATGATTATTAATAGAATATCTATTTATAATCTTTGCAAACGTGGTGTGATGATACTCACATGGATCTCAGGTATACCTATAAGATCCCAACAAGATACTCCCGGGTTCATGGATACCATCCCGACCTACAGTGGAGCAATGTCACGGGGGGAGGAATTCCAAGAACAAGTGTTCAGGGATTAACTAGTACGTCGGTCTGAGACATAATATTGATTCTTGTAACCTGAACCACGAACTCCAATGTCACGGAGCATAGTCCAGAAGGCTTTGAGTAAAACCCATACACAGTAACCTAGGGACCCTCTTTCGACACCGTATTCATTACGCTCAATAGCGAGGAAAACCCGAGCTTAAGTTTTCTGGACAACCGATGGTAACTCCTCCAATGTCTAATTAGCGAATCAAACTACTACAGGAACAGGGTTCCGAGCTATACAACCTGAATAACTCTATCCCCTAAAGGCTTGCTAATAGTCTTCAAGCGACTACCTCTGCATGCGTTCCAATACTTTTATTGTCGATGACTTTTGGAGGTTCTCGAACGACTAGCCAACGGTTGAGTCATATTCCTAAAATAACTTTAGAAACTTTTCCTCAATGTTAGTCGAGAAGGGAGTGTACCAGGTGTTCTGTACTGTTAGCTCGACCTTCTTCCTTTCTTAGGGGGTAGTCCTTTCGATATGGGGGAGAGGGGACTACTTGACCTCGAAGAGTTTATTATGGAATTACTCTATGAGGCTTGACCATTCTATTCTGGCTCGTTTTCGTCACGACCGCGAGGATATAAGAAGTGGTTTGTTGGGTCACCGTTCGAGTCTTATCAGCATCTGATATCTCCCGAGTTACGGTATTGGTTTTTTCTGTTCATAGGAGATGGTGAATACTGATGAGACTACCTTGTTCAACCTTGTAGTGTCCAAAAGAGATTCGAACTAGAGTTTGAGTACAAATTAGATGAGTCTTATCGTCGCCCTCTGCTCACCTTTTGTCGTAAGTTCTGATCTATACCGGATATACTTATGTGCCATTACGGAAAACCCGAATGGTTACGCGGTAGTCAAAAGGTCACTATACAATTGTTATAAGAAAGCCTTGCTTAACTGGCTCCTTATCAACATATGTAACTACTATAGGAATATATGTGAGTTTGTCTCCTTCTTGTACAGCTCAAGCAGGCAACCCATGACGTCTTCAATTGCCTCTTATTGGAAACACAATTATATCTATTCACATAGAAAGTACAAGGTCTTCAACTTAAGCACCCTAAATTTCAACCATACTTCCCCTATGTTTACCCAGTCTTCTTTCAGCTCCTATAGGAGCGTACCGTCCGAGGAGCCTTGCAATTTCTTCACGTTTCCAAATAACCAAAGCGATTAAAGATAGCGGCCAAATAAGTTCCGAAATCATCAAACCGTAACGGCTAAGTCTATGATTACGTATTACCCCAAGGAACCTTAACCTGTGTCGTCACAATCGTCCGGAAGCTACTCCATTTTATATCCAAATGATGACGAGGTTATGATACGGTAATAGTGGGTCTCGCTGGTTTTTACTAGCTCTGTCTACGTAGACTAGATCGATTTCGACCATAAGAGAGAGTCTTCCTTGGCCTACCAGCAACCGTGGGTCATCATATGATAAGCTTTACGAAGTAGGGTCGTCTTGAATTAATGCTACAGATACTATTTCTCTACCAGCATTAACAATTAACAAAGGTTCTTACCTCTGTAAAAGAATACCCACGAGACCTCCTCTATTAACACATATGCCTAGTGTTCTTGGAACTCATAAAATTAAGATGATTCTATGAGTTAGCTTCCATCCGTTCTACCCGCCTTTATGATTCGGTCAAGTTAAAATCTTAATAGATGGCGGGTCCACTATTCTTACCGTTCCGTCTACGTGAAAGGGCAGTCCATCTAGGACTGGAACTTCTTCCCCCCCTCTTCGTTCTGATGTGCTAAGCCTACAAGTTTGGACCAGTTAAGGTTGACCCACGCTCACTCCTCTCAAATCATTGCGCGGCTTAATACCGTCACTTCCGGAGTGTCTGCCTCCTTAGTTTAACCAGCTTCCTTTAAGTTCTCCGATCGGAGCCCCTACTATTTACCAATCCCTAAGCCTTGCGCAACTTCAAACCGTTCCTTATGGGTCCAGATCTCGTGAAACCTAACCTCCTACTGTACCATTGGATACTTGCAGCGAATATATAAGGACTGTTGTTGAGAGAATTCAACTTTCACCGAAAGGTTTCAGTACTACGATTTCAACGTCCTGTAAAGCCTGCACTGTTCTGGGAGCTCAATTACTTTGCTTTAATGATGACCGGTTTGTACATTCTAACCCATGCTCTTATACAAACATGTATGCTACGAACGGTTGCTTTATTCTGACGAGCTGTGTTCTTTATACCATTCGAGCATGGAGAAGGTTAAGGGATATCCGGTACCCTTGTGTAAAGTTACCGAAAGTAATGACTAAATGGTGGTCACTTTCCCATGTTAGTTTATATCCATTAACAATTATCCAAATGATTCTACAGCGTAAAATAAGGAGACTTCTTGGCTTTCCGTTTTCTCAACCGACCCTATAAACAGTCCCTCCAAACCTCTGATGTACCCGATGGTTTCTCCCATCATAGCCTATCCCTAAGCCATAAATGTTCAAGTAAAACCTACCTTCATTACGCGAATAATCTTCAACACAACCTATTCAGGAGCCGTATAATGGGAGTCTGGCTACCAGTTTGACTCGCTCAATTGGTCTGGGATCTCATAATAGACGTCTGTATAACGACAACCCTAGTCCTACTGACCCAGCTCAATAATGGTAAACGGCTCAAGACAATATTATTATGACAGATGAGATCATGATTCGAGTGAGGAAAAATACGTCGTATATGAGTTGTGGGGCTCTTGTTGAAGGTCTTGGGTTGGCTTCGACGTTGGCTCAGATTGTTGGGATTCCATCAGTTCTGCCAGCTTTGGAATCTACGTTACTCTAACCGTTACTCCCTTTTATACTTCCGCCGTGTCCTGGCCTACAGTTTTATGATATTAGAATTCCATCGTCCCTTCGTTGGCTATAAGTTTCACCCTCTAACCCAATACCAGTTGCGTTTCTTATAATTTTGTTCCGCAGACTGTTTTTTCGAACTGATGTTCAATGCTCCCTTCAAATCTTAATTTGCCGAATAACCGTGAATACGGATACTCAATCTTGAGGGAGGTTCATGTCCGTTTTGAGTGGGTCAAAAAGTATAATCAAACAACCTTGGGATGGTGGAATTATGGTATCGGCCGTCTGCGAGCGGTTGTGGGGGAGGTCAACTAGAACTTCTTAGTCTTATGGTCTAACTCTTCCAATCCTGTTCACTCGAGTTTTTCCCTGCTCACTACATAAATCAAAGAACCTTTCTAATACCAGGACTACTACTGTGTAACCTTGGTATACTCTTGAACTTCTTATCTCCATGACTTGAGCAAGCCTTTAAGGTAGACCTATTGGGAGTATTCGGAACCCTGGGACTGTAATAAAATATTCCTAAAAAGAAAAAAAAGGATAACCATCCGTAATCCAAAAAACTTAATAGAAATACAAAAACTATGGACATAAAGAATACGGTATCGAAACAGGGTCCCCACGTTACTCTGCATGCGATGACACAAAGCCAACTTGGGGAGCAGGCCAAAGATAGGGCGAAAATAAAATGTTCTCCGAATTTATATTTTCAAGGTCCTATCTAGACCTACTTGATGTCCTGATTCTATTTCTGAAATCCTTTTTATGATCGGAGTAAAACTCATGGAGTTATTAGCCTTTTAATAAGGTGTAATAGGCCTACGAGGAGGTTTACTTACTATAGGTAATAACTCTGTGAATAACTCAGGTATCGAGATGAACTAAGATTCTATAATCTTCGTTGCGATAAGACCTTACCAATGATAGTTTGTTTGTAACCTACGGTTCTCTATTCATAGAGTTATGTGTAGTTGAAAATAATTTTTCAATGGATACTAGATCCTACTAAGTGAATACTGCTGGAAGCTCAAATAAATGACCCTATGATACTGTTAAGGAATAACTTAATGGCATCGTTGGTTTTGGTAGGATATCGGAAGATGAGTTTAGTTGTTTCGGCTGGGTATTCGTTAATAGGGCTAGAGAGCTTTAAGCTAAGTTTTAGTATATATGCAGACATGGGATAATACTCATTGTTTAGGTTAGTAACCTGTGACAACGAGCGCAGATAGCACCTGCATTAACAAAAGGTGTGGATGGCATAATACTTAGAATTAATTAATTCGAAAGTGACAGGTAGGGTGCACGTCCCCAAAATATTTTATCAAAGAATATCTACAACCACCGTGCGTTATAAATAGTGCTAGTAGTTCCCGGTTGAATTTGATTCTACCATCAAGAGTATTCGAAAGCAAGAGCACCTCGAGTACACGAAGCCTACAAAGTTCTAAGTCTAGGTTAACTTTACATTCAAGCGATATAGGATTTATTTTGTATTGCGAAATAAGATCTTTCGTGTGGGACTTTAGTGGAATTGAACTTTACTGCTATAGGATTCTATTCTGTGTTATGGAATAGGTATCATTGCCGCAGCATAAGTACGGCCATCCTGTTTGTAGTTGCAAGAGCACTATAAGTGACGATAGGGCCCCTGTGACAGTTATTACCTAAACGACCCTATGCTGAGCATGACCATACTGGCTATAAGGGCCTGTAGGTAGCTAATGATAACGATGGGTCGGTCACCCCCCTTGCTATATATGAAGCAAATTAATTATGAGTGATAGGTTAACCACTCTGAATATAAAGCCGATCTAGAATGTGCTATGGAGTCTCCCCACAGTCCACCCACCGAGCATTATACGTGGAGACATACTATATAATATCCACCTAGGCGTTTTGAAAAATTTAATGGAGTAGATACAGGGGTTCTTGGGAAAATACAAAAGGCTTGCAGTTTTAGATGATATATGGAGTACATTGCCAGGATACCCAGGGTTCACTCCACCATGGAAGCAGTATCGCCAAATCACAATGTGAAGCGGTACCGAAATACGAGGTGTGGGACGGGTCATTCTTGATTGTTTTACAGCCGCCATGCGTCGTGAGAAGGACACCAGCCGTCTGGGGCCAGCTGCTCAGGCTGACGTGAAAATCGCCATAGTCCAGTTCGTGCGCTGTCGGACTTCTGTTTAATTACACAATATCGAAGTCATATGGTGGAGAGAATCCAATATATGACTAAGTACCTACAGGAATTTCACAAGTATCGTCACATATTTGGGGAATTCCATGCAAGTAAGGCTAACCAGAACAAGGCAAAGGTGGCTTCTGAGGATCTGTCAGTGACGCAGGCTCATCAGGCAACGATTTCGAGTTACTTTCCAACTACAGCCACGCAAAAGGCAAATGAAGCATCGGCAAATCGTCTGGAACGAGAACACCTGGTGACTGACATGCTGGGTCAGTCTACATTCAACTACCCAAAGCTACACCTCCTCACTCATTATGCGAAACAGATCATTCAATTTGGAACCCTTCCATAGTATTCGACAGAAATTACTGAGTCCCTCCACAAGCCATTGAAGGATACTTATAAAGGGTCAAATATGGTTGATACAACAATCCAAATTCTTGACACGCATACAAGAGACCATGCCTTTAAAATGCTGGAGTTAAATTTATGTGCGTGGGATAAGGAGGTAACGTTCGATGCTGAGATGAAGGCTCTGGTTATGATGATGAGAAAGGATACAGAAGGTACGAGTTCAAACAAAGAGGATCTGAAATTGTCTGGGCAGCCGCAGTCAAGGACTGCAATAGTACAACTGCTGTCAGTGCTTGCACAGACCCTCCGAAACCTGAACCTAATAGGGAAGTTTCGGGATTATCTCTGCGTCAATAGTTATTTGGGGATTGGTACAGGAGACAGGGAGGGGATCGAGGGGTATCGAGGGCAGTATGTCAGTAGTCTTAGGGTAGCAGTGCCACAATTTCAAGGGGATGGTGTGGAAACCCACAATGTTCAATTGATAGGGGAGAGGGACTTTAGGAGGTATGGAAATATTAGGGCAGATTGGATTTAGGTAAGAAGGAGGCCGCAATTCCTGGAGTGCAGTGGGCAGCTAGATGGTCGTACTGTAGCTAGGCTGGAGGGGCTTTTCAGGATCTGGAATGGGATAGGAACGGATAGGATGGGGATAACACATGAGGTGGCATAGGTGAGATTTCTAAGAGTGAAGGGTTCTAGCAGACCACATAGTGAGGAGGGGATGATAAGGATGGAAATACGAGAGGATGAAGGTGCACTAAATGTTATCAAGGTTTCGGACATAGAGAGGATGGCACATCTGATACCAGTGGTGACAGGTAGGGTCTGGTTGGTTAATAACAGGATTGATTTTAATACGTAGAATGAGTTGTATGATTATATATGTTAGGATATGAATAAATAGTATAAGCTAGGAATTGGAATAGCTTACAGTGAGGGTTTGAAATTATGATACAATTGCGAAAAGACGTTGGGAGACTGGGGTGGGACAGAATAGATCCAGGTCTGGGGAAGGGTCGGGAAGTTCCAGCCAGAGCCCCAAGTATTCTACCAAGATGGGATGGTGAGCATCTGGTGGAGTTTGATAGTGAGGGACCGGTTGGGGGTAGGCATCGGGGCGTATGACAGATATTGAGTGGCAGGGAGGGTATCGTGGCTGCGCATGACAGCGGATAGACGTTAGGGGGCAGTCTATGGAGTTATAACGGCTGATGCCGGAAAGTAGGCGTTGCAGCGCCAGTGGTGACCGGGCATATGAGGGGTCACTAGAGTGCGTCAGGAGGCCTAGAGGGGCATTGTGGCGCAGAAAAATCTTTTGTAATGTACTGACTACTTCTAGCCTTTTTCACTATATCATTATATAGTATTCGAATGTGTTTCCGAATTGCCTCATCCTAGTATACCAGCTGACCCCGAGAAGCCATCATGGATTAGCCAGGCATCTACTTGCAAAAGGATTCCTACTTATTTGACCCTGCCTCTTCAGGGCTGTGGCAGTTGAAGTTTTGTATTCCCCTATATACTTGCTTACGCTATTGCGTATACAATTGACTAGGGATACTTTCATTAAAGAACCTGACCCGCTCTGCTACCTTCCTTACTGTCATTTCATCACTGATAGTTGCTGAATTATCAATACTAGACATTTGTATTTACGCAATCTATATCATATATGGTTAGTCTCGAACAACCAGGAACCCCTGGATGGTCATGTATCAACTTACTGTGAGCTAGGTTTAGCAGTTATACAAGTAGTTCTGTTCTTGCTAAACTAGTTCTGAACTATCTACTGTCAGTATATAACAGAAAACTGAGGGGCCGGTCTGAGTGGTATACTTACTCACTTGCAAAGAAGATATCTCACTATCGAGGAGGATTCAAACTTGGGGGAAATCACCCTATATAAGGTAGTCAACAACTAGCTATCCACCACCATAGCATACTCCTCTTTATTCTGCTGGAAAGCAGTTTAAACTGGGGCTTTAAAACCTCTTGCTCACTAATCTGGTTCTTGCTAGCATACTCAGAGGCTAAACTAGGCCTCATATGGTGCCAAGCCATCTAACAGTATGCAAAGCCGGAACTAGACCTGTATAAGCTGTTCATGTAGGTAACTACCTTTAACTAAACTAAACCATCTTGTCTGGTTAACCAGGCTAGTGCCCATTAAGTGCTATGTCTACATTTATAGTCTATAACCAGACTGTCATAGAGTACGCCTGTACGCTTAGGGTCTTGGCATGTGACTATGTATAGATAATATGGTTTTCGATTTCCTTTTTCTTCTGCAGACTAACTAACCTTCAACCAGACTACCTTTTCTGGTCTCGTGCCTAGACCCTCTAGAGAGGACCTTTTCTTGAGTGCAATAGACCATGAATGGGTAGCCCCGGATCGTCCAGGTATATCCAGGAGATTCTAGCTGATTAAGCTGTCCAGCACTAGCGATATACAAGATATTATCACTATACTCTGTATTATTATGGTGGATGCACCATGGATTTTTATACACAATTAAAGAGACTGTCACCGGACAGCATATTGGGACTCCATGATGTCTCCACCTGAGGCCTCTTCTGATGGTAGGTGTTCTTCAAACATATTACTTTTCTTCATCACGGTTACCTAATATTTACATTAAATGTACTGTCAGTTTTGTCATTTTGTCTTCCACTCTGTAGGGGACTATGGTTGGCATCTACGGAGTAAACACCCTAATGAGCCTTTTGTAGATGTTCAGGAGCCTTTGGCAGCAATAAGCTACAAACATGGTCATGCTCTCACTTTGTTGACTACAAAATCTCCAAAGTGACATAAGGACACTATTGAAATGCCGGCCATTGACAGGATAACTTTAGCGAGTTCAGTTTTACCCCAAAGTATTGAAATTGGATCTAGAAGGACCCTAAATTATGGCTCAGACCCTGAGGAGTCTACAGAAGTCATTGGAAACCTTACGGGGAGCCCTTAGCGCCTGTCACGGGGTGACATCTAGTCCTACTATAGGTACTTGTGCCCTCATAGAACGACCCTAGAATATCCATATAGACTGTAGGTACACTCATAGTAGTATAGTGCAAACATCAGGAACAATTTTCTTGTGCCGCAACACCATCACCAGGCGCCCTAACAATGGCCCTCCACTACTTGCATGCCCCAGGCGCCCTAGCCTTTGTGTCGCTATGACGCCATCTCATTGCGATATCCCGCCCTGGCGCCGTATCTTCCCAGGTGCCACCCTAGCGCCCTATCTTCCTAGGTGCTACCCTGGCGCTATGTCTTATGCATTCACGCCCTCAAGTTTCTTCCTGTCTCTGCCCCATGGCGCCAATGCAGAGTCACGCAACATCCAGGTGCTGTAAGGGTGCTGGTACACCCTAGCACAAGTACCTTACAGGCAAACCACTGGGTGCCCTCGGAGCTTACAGGTAAAACACTGGGCGCATGTAGGTGATAGCAGCCAGGAAAAGGCACCGAGGTATAAGCTATACATTGCAAGAACTATGTACCTTTGAGTTTCTATATACACGGCTGAACTACAGATGCACTTCCAATGAACCATTCCCTCTTGGATCCCCTAGAACTTTATACTACATATATGCCTCCTAAAATCCTAGCAGTTCCCTGATCTGAGCTCCGTCTGCATAGTAGTTATTGCCATGCTTTGATCTATGGATATCTATATGGCTATTAGCCACAGAACACTGATATATTTGGCACAAAACACTGATATTGCGAGACTGTACTCACCTGTAGCTACCCAATAGCTGGCTGATGTAGTCAGATGCTGCCACAACCAATGCCTAGTAGTAGAGCTATTAGCTATGCATTCCCATAGAGTCCGTGGATTTGCTAGCGGGTTCACGTACCTAGCTATGTCTGTGCATATACATGGTAGATATCTCGGGAGTGCACTTGGGGAGTCCTAAGAGCAATTAGCTACGCTTTCACACAGAGTTCGCTGGTTTTCTGCCGAGTTCACGTACCTAGCTATGCCTGCGTCTGCGCATATAGTTGTGGATAGCTCGGGAGTGCACTTGCGGAGTCCTAAGAGTAATTAGCTATACCTTCATATAGAGTTCGCTGGATTTCTGGCGAGTTCATGTACCTAGCTATGCTTGTGTCTGTGCACTTGGGGGAACTGCACTTGTGGAGTCCTAAGAGCAATTAGCTATACCTTCATATAGAGTTCGCTGGATTTCTGGCGAGTTCACATACCTAGCTACACCTGTGTGTGCACTTGGAGAGTCCTAAGAGCAATTCGCTATGCCTTCATATAGAGTTCGCTGGATTTCTGGCGAGTTCGCGTACGTAGCTACGCCTATGTGTGCACATATACATTGGTGATATCTCGGGAGTGCACTTGGGGAGTCCTAAGAGCAATTAGCTATGCCTTCATATAGAGTTCGCTGGATTTCTGGCGAGTTCACATACCTAGCTACGCCTGTGTGTGCACATATACATTGGTGATATCTTGAGAGTGCACTTGCGGAGTCCTAAGAGCAATTAGCTATGCCTTCACATAGAGTTCACTGGTTTTCTGCCGAGTTCATGTACCTTGCTATATTTTGCACATATAGATGGGGGATAACTCGCGAGTGCACTAGGGAGTCCTAACTACAGCACCTGCTGCCTAGTCTGGCTGTTTGAGGTGTGAGTAATACATGTGAAAAGAGGGGGGCACACGTGCTCTCGTGTTTTGTTGGTTCACGTAGCCCCGCAAAATATTTGTCGGTTGACGCGGCTGGGAAATATGTGTGATTGGTTCGAATGCAGCCCCGCATACTCTGGTGTGACAGATCAGCACACCGTCCCTGCAAGCATGTTTCAGGCCACATATGCCCGCTAGTCTGGTTGCACAACCCCTCCTATGCCCGCCAGCCGTGAGATTACCGAAGTGGATAATAAGGTATGGATGATGAGCACTCATGGCGAGCTTGTTCGTATATACTTGTTTGTGTGAGAAACTTATTCTTTTCTAGTCTTTTTCATATATCTGCGAGAAACTCATGCTTTTCTAGTCTTCTTCATATATATGCAAGAAACTTATGCTTTCGAGGCTTAGGGATATATTTGCGAGAAACTCATTCTTATATTTCTACAATATATACATGTCGCGCAGGACTAGCAGTGACATCAATATGCTTCGGGCTGCTTTTGGCACTGATTTCCGACTTGTGCAAGCCAATAAGTTTTTACATCAGCCACGACACATGCATACATGAGCCTCAAAACCATGACTTTCTCACATATATATAAGAAGCCTCAGAAAGCATGAGTTTCGCACATATATATCTCTGAGCCTCGAAAGCATGACTTTCTCGCATATATATCTCTGAGCCACGAGAGCATGACTTTCTCGCATATATATCTCTGAGCCTCGAAAGCATGACTTTCTCGCATATATATCAAGAAGCCTCGAAAAGCATGAGCTTCTCACACAAACAAGTGTATATGAACAAGCTCGCCATGAGTGCTCATCATCCATACCTTATTACCCACTTCGGAGATCTCACAGCTGGCGGGCATATGTGGCCTGAAACATGCTCGCAGGGACGGCGTACTGATCTGTCATACCAGTGTGCGTGAGGCTGTATTCGAACCAATCACACATATTTCCCGGCCGCGTCAACCGACAAATATACGTGAACCAACAAAACACGAGAGCACGTGCGGCCCCGTCTTTTCACATGTATCACTCACACCGCAAAGAGCCAGACTAGGCGGCAGGCAGCGCTGGGGTTAGGACTCCCCATTGCACTTGCGAGTGAGAAACTCATGCTTTTCGAGGCTTCTTATATATATGCGAGAAAGTCATGCTTTTGAGGCTCATGTATGCATGTGTCGTGGCTGACGTAAAAACTTATTGGCTTGCACAAGTCGGAAATCAGTGCCAAGAGTAGCCCGAAGCATGTTGATGTCACTGCTAGTCCTGCGCGACATGTATATATTGTAGAAATATAAGAATGAGTTTCTCGCAAATATATCCCTAAGCCTCGAAAGCATGAGTTTCTCGCATATATATGAAGAAGACTAGAAAAGCATGAGTTTCTCGCATATATATGAAGAAGGCTCGAAAAGCATGAGTTTCTCGCAGATATATGAAAAAGACTAGAAAAGAATGAGTTTCTCGCACAAACAAGTGTATACGAACAAGCCCGCCATGAGTGCTCATCATCCATACCTTATTACCTACATCGGTAATCTCACGGCTGGCGGGCATAGGAGGGGTTGTGCAACTAGACTAGTGGGCATATGTGGCCTGAAACATGCTCGTAGGGACGGCGTGCTGAGCTGTCACACCAGAGTGCGCGGGGCTATATTCGAACCAATCACACATATTTCCCGGCCGCGTCAACCGACAAATATTTTGCAGGGCTATGTGAACCAACAAAACACGAGAGCATGTGCGCCCCCCTCTTTTCACATGTATTACTCACACCTCAAACAGCCAGACTAGGTGGCAGGTGCTGAGGTTAGGACTCCCCAGAGCACTCGCGAGTTATCCCCTATCTATATATGCAAAACATAGCAAGGTACGTGAACTCGGCAGAAAACCAGCGAACTCTATATAAAGGCATAGCTAATTGCTCTTAGGACTCCGCAAGTGCACTCCCAAGATATCACCAATGTATATGTGCACACACAGGCGTAGCTAGGTACGCAAACTCGCCAGAAATCCAGTGAACTCTATATGAAGGGATAGCTAATTGCTCTTAGAACTCCCCAAGTGTACTCCCGAGATATCACCAATGTATATGTGCATACACAGGTGTAGCTAGGTACGCGAACTCGCCAGAAATCCAGTGAACTCTATATGAAGGCATAGCTAATTGCGCTTAGGACTCCCCAAGTGCACATACAGGTGTAGCTAGGTATGTGAACTCGCCAGAAATCCAGCGAACTCTATATGAAGGCATAGCTAATTGCTCTTAGGACTCCACAATACAGGTGTAGCTAGGTACGTGAACTCGCCAGAAATCCAGCGAACTCTATATGAAGGCATAGCTAATTGCTCTTAGGACTCCACAAGTGCAGTTCCCCCAAGTGCACAGACACAGGCATAGCTAGGTACGTGAACTCGCCAGAAATCTAGCGAACTCTATATGAAGGCATAGTTAATTGCTTTTAGGACTCCGCAAGTGCACTCCCGAGCTATCCACAACTATATGCGCAGACGCAGGCATAGCTAGGTGTGTGAACTCGGCAGAAAACCAGCGAACTCTGTGTGAAAGCGTAGGTAATTGCTCTTAGGACTCCCTAAGTGTACTCCAGAGATATCCACTATGTATATGCGCAGACATAGCTAGGTACGTGAACTCGCCAGCAAATTCACGGACTCTATGGGAACATATAGCTAATAGCTCTACTACTAGGCGTTGCTTGCGGCAGCATCTGACTACATCAGCTAGCTATTGGGTAGCTACAGGTGGGTACAGTCTCGCAATATCAGTGTTCTGTGCCAAATATATTAGCGTTCCGTGGCTAATTGCCATATAGATATCCATAGATCAAAGCATGGCAACAACTACTATGCAGACAGAGCTCAGATCAGGGAACCGCTGGGATTTTGGGAGGCATATATGCAGCATAAAGTTCTAGGGGATCCAAGAGAGAATGGTTCATTGGAAGTGCATCTGTAGTTCAGCCGTGTATATAGAAACTCAAAGGTACATAGTTCTTGCAATGTATAGCTTATACCTCGGTGCCTTTTCCTGGCTGCTATCACCTACATGCGCCCTGTGTTTTACCTGTAAGCTCCGAGGGCGCCCAGTGGTTTGCCTGTAAGGTACTTGTGCTAGGGTGTACCGGTACCCTTACAGCACCTGGACGTTGCGTGACTCTACATTGGCGCCATAACTTGAGGGCGTAGATGAATAAGGTACATGCCCACAACGCTGACACACAATGCAGGACCTCAGGGCGCCAGGCAGGGCTTCAGGGCGCCGACACACAATGCAGGACTTCAGGGCACAGAGCTTCAGGAGGTATAGCGCCATGGCGCGAGCAGGACCTTAGAGCGCAGAGCTTCAGGGTACAGCACCATGGCGCGAGCAGCACAGGGTTCGCGTCCATAACTGTCAGAGTGTCTTTATTGGCGTAGCAGGCATGAGACGTACGCAAGGCATTCTACTGTCATTCCTGATGAACGTTTCTAATATTTATCCATAAGATAATTATTAGTAATGGGTATGAACCTCAGAGGGGTAAAGAATTATCATACATAGTTCTAACTCTTATAGAATGTCTATAGACCCTTGAGGGAGCTACGGTTTAAGTTTTAGAACAATCCGAATAATGGTTCAATAGTTATACCCAGATCAATATATACTATATGTATATATGTTCTGGTCCGTTTCGGGATCCAGTCCATACCGGTATAGCCCAGTCTATACTGGTATGGACTGGATATCGCAACGGACTAGGCCATTACGGTATGGCTAGATAGTGCAACAGACCAGGCCATTACGAGATTAAATTGTTCAATGTTACGGATAGCAATAAGGATTTACTACAATACTATAGTGGCCACAGCGATATTAAAATTACTAAATAGGGACATATCCGATATGAAGGTTATTTGTAGTAACATTTGATCAAAGAATATCGGAGATAACATAGGCGACCTATGTAACAAAATACTCAGTAGAGGTATATCTGAAATGAAAGTTATCATGTAGAGAAATATTCTGGTGCATTATGGAATTTAAACCTTTAGTTTATGAGAATTTTCTTCAACATAACACACTTGTTCAATGTAACATATTGTGCATACTATGCCAACCAGCCTAGTACACACTAACATTACCAGAGCACACCATGGAATTACCAACATACCATGACATTCCCACCCTTACTATAATGTTAGTTGGTCAGAAGATAATAGTGCTATTGATTTAGATCAGTTTTACCCCCTAGGTTTCACTCGATCTCTAAGTACAATTATTAAAGTAAATCCGAGATGACCTTGGAGAAGTAATTCCATAATATCCAATTCAAGTACATGGTAACTAACAAGAACTACCTAGGTATCGCAGAATTAAAGCATATCTGTGAGACTCAAATAACTGCGATGGAAGGAAAGTAATAATGGGAAACAAGTATGATGTAACATGTTCATGATACTTTGCTGCATGCAGAAAAGAACAAGACCTGTAGTACGATGAACAAGAGGTATTGAGATTACTCATAGTGAAGTTTGAGCTTCTTATTATATATAAAATATAATAGACCCAGTTTCCACTCAATTTGCGTTCGTTTATCACTCAAAGTATAGATATATACCATCCTGGAACGGCCAGACAATTTTGCAATGGTCCAGTCCATACCAGTATGGCCCGAGGAATCCCAAAATGGCTCGGTCCATACCGGTATGGACCGGAATCTGGGAACAGACCAGAATATATATACTACTAGCTGGAAGCTATTACCCTGAACTCTTGGTGTTACACTGAAACCTGAATTATTACCCTGAACTGCAGGAAAATAATTCAGTAAAAATAAATAAAAAAATGAACTCACGAGGGTGTACTTTAGACCAAAGTGTGTCCGGTGATACTATAAGGGAAGCGACGTGGGGAGTGGGCTAAAGATAGGGCGAAAATAAAAAGTTCTCCGAATTTATATTTTCAAGGTCCTATCTAGGCCTACTCAATGTCCTGACTCCATTTCTGAAATCCCTTTTATAATCGGAGTAAAACTCATGAAGTTATTAGCCTTTTAATAAGGTATAAGAAGCACACAAGGAGGTTTACCTACTATTGGTAATAACTCTATGAATAAGTTAGGTATCGAGATGAACTAAAATTCTATAATCTTCGTTACGATAAGACTTTACCAATGATAGTTTGTTTGTGACCCACGGTTCTCTATTCATAGAGTTATGTGTAGTTGAATATAATTTTTCAATGGACACTAGACCCTACTAAGTGAATACTGCCGGAAGCTTAAATAAATGACCCTATGATACTACTAAGGAATAACTTAATGACATCGTCGGTTTTAGTAGAATATCGGAAGATAAGTTTAGTTGTTTCAGCTAGGTATTCCTTAATAGGGCTAGACAGCTTTAAGCAAAGTTTTAGTATATATGTAGACATGAGAAATACTCATTGTTTAGGTTAGTAACCTGTGACAACCAGCGCAGATAGCACCCGCGTTAACAAAAGGTGTGAATGGCATAACACTTAGAATTAATTAATTCGAAAGTGACAGGTAGGGCGTACGTCCCCAAAATATTTTATCAAAGAATATCTACAACTACCACGCGTTATAAATAGTACTAGTAGTTCCCAGTTGAATTTGATTCTACCATCAAGAGTATTCGAAAGCAAGAGCACCTCGAGTACATGAAGCCTACAAAGTTCTAAGTCTAGTTAACTTTACGTTCAAGTGATATAGGATTTATTTTGTGTTGCGAAATAAGATCTTTCGTAAGGGACTTCAGTAGAATTGAACTTTACTAGTATGGGATTCTATTCTGTGTTGTAGAATAGGTATCATTGCGGCAGCATAAGTACGGCATCCTGTTTGGAGTTGCAAGAGCTCTATAAGTGACAATAGGGCCCCCATGACATTACTTTGTAGACAAGTGATTCTTGTTCTACTTTTTGAATAACATACTAGAATTAATATATCTAATTTACTAACCCCGAGAGGGCCTCGTTAGCCCTACCAAAGTATTACCTTTACGATAGTGACCCCACAAGCAATTATCCAAAGACCCCAGAACATGCCTCCATCAGATACAGATATAGAGGCAGATCCAATAGATCAACTAATGGAGGATATTCTATCTAGAGGAATGCAATCCTCTGGACTACAAAACCCAATGTATTCACCAGATGAATTGGAATCATTTACAGGAATGATTCGCCAATTTAGTCTACCTTCTCAGAGACCACCACCATAAGTACCTAGTGCCACATCTGCAGGGCATCGAGTCCTACCATGACCCACCAGAACAAGTCGATTTCCATATATAACTCAAGAACAATACGAAGAATTATTAGCCAGAATAATTTAAGATGGAACAACAGAGTTTGACCACCAACGAGGTAAAATTACCGAGTTAATCAAAGGGTTAAGAGCACAAGCTAGTCTCCTCAGAGACCAGCAAGAGGCTTATGAGATTATTTTTGAGGGAGTAAAAGGTACTTATGAAGACTTAAAACTATTACAATAACAAGTAACAGAAGAAGTAGCGGTATTAAAGGGGCAATCCAATGGCCAAGAAGATGTAGTTAAACGGCTAACGGTAACAATAAGTGCTGCTCTGGAAAAGCAGCAGATAGATTTTACAAAAAAACTCAAGGAGGATACTGAGATCATAATTGATGTAGCTAAACTGGAGTTTGATACGATCAAAGCTGATATAATAGGTCTGAATGTGTGGGTACAGAGGGCAATCAATCAAGAATAGGAAGATCGAATTGTAAGCTGTGAACGCAATAAGGAATCGATAGAAGAACTGTCCTATAGCATCTTAACAAATAAGGAAAAAATCAAGGACCTACAGCAACAACGACCTCAATCTGTCAAAAGAACTCGATCTATTAATCCTGAAGACTCAGAGTTCATTATTCCAGGTATTCAAGGATTGATACCTCCTCCACCCCCACCACCTGTACCTCCAGTTCCACCTCCAGTCCCACCTCCAGTTCCACCACCAGTACCTCCTCTATAGCGCATACCTATAGAGCGAAAAGAACCTCAAAATCTTCCTCTACCATCTAAGTTCAATAGTACATCTAGCAAGCTTAGAGAATTCCTAATGAAGGTTAATCATACCTTTATTTGTATGCCCCAGACCTACCAAACGCATAGTAACAAGATCTTGTTTATAGCGGATCTACTAACAGAGGGAGCCAGGACATGGTATTTTACTAACCAGCATAAGCAAACCCCAGATCCAAAGACAGGAGTGATTGAGTGGGATATCTTTAATACTTTTAAGAAAGAATTTATTAACCTCTACCAGAATCAGCACGAAAAAAGGGATGCAACAGTTTCTCTACTCAAAGAATACCAGAAGAAAGGAGAGTTGACAAAGGATTTCATTGCCAAAGTTAGGGTTCATCAATTGGTAGTGGAACTATCATGTGAACAGCTCTGGGAGAACCTAATTAGCACGATTCAACCTGAGACTCGAGTGTATATAGTTCGAGTCAGTACAGATAAGGACGTTCTCGATAAGGTACTAGTTAGTATAGAAATATGCTTTCAATCTATTGCAAATGCTAGGTCTCAAGTGAAATATAAGAAAGGAAGAGAGGTACATATGCAAAACCTATATAGGTTGAAGGAGCAGACTACTGGGATAATGAAGAATGTGACCTAGACCCCTAAAACTATGGAGAAAAGATCTGATAACCTAAAGGATTAGATTACCAAGCCAATGCAAAAGACTAAGAAGTATGATGCTAAGCTTAAAATGCAGTCCAATACTTTCTCCACTAAGAAAGACATAGGACTAGGTGAAGATAAGGTCACTTATTCTATGCGCCAGGCTCATAAGAAGGATGGTCAGTGCATTAAGTGCAGAAATAAGGAGCACATGATGAAAGATTGTACAGTAGATTGGAAACCCTCGGTGGAGAATAAAAGCAAGGGTAAGACAAAGGAGGAAACCAAGAAGGTAGCAACAGTGTCTGCAGGAGCAGCTGTTGTAGTACCACTTGAGGTTCAGTTTGGGCATATTATTAGTGAGGATGAGTTGGATTATGGGGAAAACTGAGATTGTTAGGGGCATGGGCTATCTAGTACGTTGGGTCAGATAGTCTCGCAGGATTGGTTTTTTATTTGTATAGTGAAGAAAGGTATCTCTGTTGGTGGTTGGAAGGAGGAACATGAAGGGGAACCTATGGATATTGATCCTGTTTTAATTAGTTCTGTTTCTCGTAATTTATCTTCTTCTGCTTTTTCTTCTCTTTCTTTATCAAACAAAAACGCAAAAAAAGGGACAAAAAGAAAAGCTGACAGTAAGGTGGCTCCTCTGGTTAGCGCTCTCAAAAAAAGACCAAGAAAGGTGGCACTGCCGGATATTTCTTTGGATAGATTTAAGGATCTCTCTCGGGCAGGAAAATCAGGAGCTAAGGTATTGAAGCATGAAGGATTGAAGTTTCTTATTCCTATTAATTTATCTTGGATGTATGGAGGAACAAAATATGATCTTTCTATTAGTGCTTTAGTTGATACTGGTGTGGAAGCTATGATTTTCGATTCGGATTTTGTTGAACAGATGATGCTGCCTTAGATTAAGAGAGAGAATAGACTGAGATTAGAGAGCGCCGACAGCTCAATTCTCAAGAGGTCTAGTACAGTTTAGGTTCAGAACCTGAAGATAGAAGTCCCAGATGTAAGATCGGGACGAAATAAGAAATTGGACTTGATGACAGAGGTTGTATGTCTCAAACTAGGTCTTCCACTCATTTTGGGAATGGATTGGATTACGTAGAACTCTGATAAGTTGCGAGTTAGCACTCCTTTTGGGCTCGAACTAAAAAGACTATTGGAAATTTAGGAGGTTACAGATTTCGCTGAGTTTGATAAAGTCTTTGAACAGGCTCGCTATGTTGGACTGATTGAGATAGGGGAATGGGATTATCAGAAGTTCGCTAATAGAGATATACGTAAGGTTATGAAAATAATAGCTACTGAAAACCTTCAAGAGCTTGCTGATCATTTACTAAATCAGTACAAGGATTTTGTCAAAATCTTTGGAAAGGAGTTACAATCGGCCCTTCCCTTACATGGTCCTTAAGACATGACAATCAAGCTAGAAGAAGGAAAGAATCTACCATCAGGAAAGCTATACTCCCTCTCTTCTAATAAATTGAAGCTTCTCAAAGAATACCTTAATAAGATGCTCCGAACCAGGAAGATAAGACTGAGCAAAAGCAGTGCTGGCGCTCCTATATTCTTTGCCAAACAACCCAGTGGCAAGCTCAGAATAGTTGTAGACTATAGAAGGCTCAATGCCATAACAAAAATAGACAAGAATCCTCTACTACTTATGACTACTCTAATAGAACAAGTTAGGATGTCACAGGTTTTCTCTAAGCTCGATCTCAAACTTGGGTTTAATCTACTCAGAATAGCAGTGGGAGACGAGTAGAAAACAGCATTCAAGACTAGATATGGCCTATATGAATACACAGTAATGCCTTTTGAGCTTACCAATGTACTATCTGTTTTCCAGTGATATATTAACAATATTCTTTCAGAATGAATTGACCGAGGAATAGTTGTATGCATTGATGATATTCTTATATATACTCAAATAGAGGAAGAATATGTCGAGCTCGTCTGTTGAATACTACAGAGGTTAACGCAGAATAACCTTTGTGTCAATATAGATAAGTATGTCTTTCATATTCCAGAAGTTGAATTCATAGGATTTAAAGTTGGCACAAAGGGGATACAAATGGGTCAGAAGAAGGTCAAGGATATCCTCGCATGGCAGGCTCCTCGGAACGTTAAAGAAGTACAAAGGTTTATTAGTTTCGCTAATTTCTATCGCTGGTTTATTTAAGGCTTTAGTAGTTTGGCATTGCCAATTCAGACACTAACACATAATAAAGTTCCTTAGAATTGGACACAGCAGTATCAGCAGGCCTTTGATGAGCTAAAATATAGGTTTACTACTCCTCTAATACTATGCCATTATTAACCAGAGTGACCAAAGATGATCAAGACAGATATGTCTAATCTAGCTAAAGCCAGTATTCTCTCTCAGAAAGAACCGAATGGTCATTGGCATCCAGTTGCATACTATTTGAAACGCTTCATCCTAGCAGAACTTAATTACGATGTCCATGATAAAGAGATGATCATAATTGTGAATTGTTTTCTAAGAATAGAATCATTTTCTCATGGGTGCCCCAGAGGAGATAATTGTATATACGAATCACAAGAACCTTGAGTATTTTAATTCTACTAAGATACTCAATCGAAGGCAAGCAAGATGGGCGGAAATACTAATCTAGTTCAATTTCAGAATTATCTACCACCCAGGTGATAAGAATGGCAAGGCAGATGCACTTTCCTGTCAGGTAGATCCTGACCTTGAAGAAGGGGGGGAGAAGCAAGTCCACATGATTCGGATGCTCAAACCTGGTCAATTCCAAATGGGTACAAGTGAGGAGAGTCTAGTAACGAGCCGAATTATAGCAGTGAAAGCCTCATGAACAGAGAAATCCAATTGGTCAAAGGAAATCTAAGAGGCTGGCTTCGAAGATGATAAGTAGTTAGGAATTCGGAATGCATTGAAGTTTAGCAAGGAATACCCAGGTCTAGAGCACTTTAGTTTGAAGGATGACATAGTAACCTATGAATGTCACTTATCTATTCCTGACAACAACTCTCTTAAGTTGAAAGTGGCTTTCTAAAGTTATAATGCTGAAGTTGCAGGACATTTTGGATGTAACAAGACCCTCGAGTTAATGAAACAAAATTACTACTGGCCAAACATGGAAGATTGGGTACAAGAATATATTCATACATGCGATAGTTGCCAATGAAATAAGACTACTTGATACAAGAAATATGGCAAGCTCGTACCTCTTCCAATTCCCTATAGGCCATGAGAACATATTTTGATGGATTTCATTACTGATTTACTACCAGTAAAAGGGTACAATCAAATATGGGTAATTGTTGATAGGTTTACTAAGATGTCATATTTTATTCCTTTGAAGAACCGAAAGGCAAAAAAGGTGGCTGGGATATTTGTTAGGGAGGTTTGGAGACTGCATGGGCTACCAAAGAGGGTAGTATTGGATAGGAATTCAGTATTTACAAGTTCATTTTGGATAGAAGTAATGCGGTTATTAGCAGTTGAGTTAGATAAGTCCTTAGCATATCACCCCCAGACCGATAGTCAAACTGAGCAAGTTAACCAGACCCTAGAGTATTATCTATAGATGTATTGCTGTTGAGATCAACCATTTGCCGAGTTCAGTTATAATAACACTATCTACTCTAGTACCAAACTTACCCCTTTTTATACAGCATATACTCAACACCCCGAGAACAACTTCTAGAACCCAACAGAAGCCTCAACCGAGTCGTACAACTCTGAGGTAGTCAAGACAGTTGAAACCTGGGATGCAATGAGATTAGCAATGAGGGAAAATATGAAGGTGGCATAGGACTGGATATCAAAATACTATAACCTTAAAATAGCAAAAAAGGAACCAATATTTAAAGTAGGAGATTGGGTTATAGTCAATGCAAAGAATATCAAAACAAGGCATCCAACAAAAAAGCTTGACTACAAGTTATGAGGGAAGTTTAGAATTAAACGGCTTATTGGTACTTATGCCTATGAGTTAGAACTCCCTTCAAGTATAAGCAAAACTTACCCAGTTTTTTATATTAGTTTGTTGGAACACTACCACCTTAATACAATAGCCGGCAGACACTCGCCAACACCTCCTCCAGTTGATCTTGAAGAATCGAAGTACCAAATTGAGAAGGTTAGGTCAAGTGAGCTCAAAAAGGGACAAGTGATGTATTTAGTTTCTTGGAAGGGTTATGGTCCTGACGATGACATATGGGAACCATATGAGAACTTGAAGAATGGAGGTGCTGAACTCGTTCGGAAATTCCATCTGGATAACCCTCGTAAGCCTCGGGACCCTGATGTTATTTTATGAGGATTTTTCTTTTTTTCCTATTGGTAGGCATTAGGTTTTTTGAATTATCTTTATGTTTTTGAGACCTGTATTTCTTATGCCACAGCTTTGTCCCAGGGGTGCAATGAGACCTACGCTACTGTGTTTCGATAGTCGTATATGAGGACTAGTCCTCAAGCCCCATCCATTATTGTTAGTTATAATAATGAGTCTAGCTGCATAATCAATTAGGTTCTTATAAACAACAACCTTAAGGGGGGGGCACTATCACGGGGTGACATCCAGCCCTACCATAGGGACTTGTGCTCTCATAGAATGACCCTAGAATATCCATATGGACTCTAGGTACACTCATAGTAGTGTGGTACAAACTTTTCTAATATTTATCCATAAGATAATTATTAGTAACAGGTATGAACCTCGGAGGGGTAAAGAATTATCACAGATAGTTCTAACCCGTATGGAACCTCCATAGACACTTGAGAGAGCTACGGTTTAAGTTTCAGAACAATCCGAATAACGGTTCTATAGTTATACCCAGATCAATATATACTATATGTATATATACTACTAGCTGAAAGCTATTACCCTGAACTCTTGGCATTACCCTGAAAACTGAATTATTACGCTGAACTGCAGGAAAATAATTCGGTAAAAATAAATAAAAAAATGGAGCCAGGAGGGCGTACTTTAGACCAAAGTGCGTTCAGTGACACTATAAGGGAAGTGACTTAAGGAGTGGGCCAAAGATAGGGCGAAAATAAAAGGTTCTCCTAATTTATATTTTCAAGGTCCTACCTAGGCCTACTCGACGTCCTGATTCTATTTCTGAAATTCTTTTTATAATCAGAGTAAAACTCATGGAGTTATTAGCCTTTTAATAAGGTGTAATAAGCCTATGAGGAGGTTTACCTACTATTAGTAATAACTCTGTGAATAAGTTAGTTATCGAGATGAACTAATATTCTATAATCTTCGTTGCGATAAGACTTTACCAATAATAGTTTGTTTGTGACCCACAGTTCTCTATTCATAGAGTTATGTGCAGTTGAAAATAATTTTTCAATAGACACTAGACCCTACTAAGTGAATACTACTAGAAGCTCAAATAAATAACCCTATGATACTGTTAAGGAATAACTTAATGGCATCATCGGTTTTGGTAGGATATTGGAAGATGAGTTTAGTTGTTTTGACTAGGTATTCATTAATAGGCCTAGAGAGCTTTAAGCAAAGTTTTAGTATATATGCAGACATGGGATAATACTCATTGTTTAGGTTAGTAACCTGTGATAACGAGTGCAGATAGCACCTGCGTTAACAAAAGATGTGGATGGCATAATACTTAGAACTAATTAATTCGAAAGTGATAGGTAGAGTGCGTATCCCCAAAATATTTTATCAAAGAATATCTACAACCACTGTATATTATAAATAGTGCTAGTAGTTCCTGGTTGAATTTGATTCTACCATCCAGAGTATTCGAAAGCAAGAGCACCTCGAGTACACGAAGCCTACAAAGTTCTAAGTCTAGTTAACTTTACGTTCAAGCATTATAGGATTTATTTAAATTGCGAAATAAGATCTTTCATGAGGGACTTTAGTAGAATTGAACTTTACTACTATAGGATTCTATTCTGTATTGTGGAATAGGTATCGTTGCAGCAGCATAAGTACAGCCATCTTGTTTGTAGTTGCAAGAGCTCTATAAGTGACAATAGGGCCCCCGTGACAGTACCTTCCACCTCAATATACTACTGGAAAAACTATTAAAGTTTATATTTTCCAGCATATCTGAAGCTGACTTTTTAACCCACTCACACTATTCGACAATATGTATGAGTACAAGCTAGCTCAATTCTTCCACAAGAGCAAGATGTCCCGCAAACATGTTGACAATTACTTCAGTAATAACCTACTCCCTGTAGACTAACTGGAGATATCCAGAGTCCACTTTAAGTCTAGTCATACGTAGCAGAATAAGATTTAGGAGTTAATAGATCAACTTGTATAGCATTGAGGGACAGTTGATTTTCATCTACAATATGGATGTATGTTCTATTACAGAGACGTGCAGTGTACTCTAGTGTATATTTTACAGTAGCGGACGTTTACTAAAGACTTGATATATGAGCCAGTTCATGACTATAATGCTGAAGGCAACCGAGTATATATAGAAATGCATACAGGAGATTGGTGGTGGCAAATATAGATACGGTTATGTTATGGCTCAGGTAAGAGACCTACGTACCAAGACGTAGAACCCAGTCCTAAGTATTCATTAAGCACTAGGTAATGCAGCAAACTGATTATCTACTAGTTAGATACGGAGTTAGGGATGGGAATACAGAAGTGTGTGATCTCAGGATGGCCTCATGTATATTTAAATCTTTGATATAGTTCTACTAGTTTCTATTGTCTAATATTTATGTATAGTTATTAGTTGGTTGTATAGTTAGTTCATGTACTTCAGCCTGAGGAGGATTGTATTGCATCTCAGCTAAACTCTCATATGTATGTTAGACTGTGGGTGTCTATATTAGGAAGTGGTTTCCAGATAGGCAACTACTGACAACACAGCCTCTTCTATTAGCTATACTTGAATAGGTAGTCCAAGTGAGATCTGATAAATGGGTATCAGATCAAATTGCCTATATAAGTGAGCCAAGATAGACAAGTTAGAAAGGTAAGATAAAAGCGTTGTTCTAAATAACAATAAGAATTACTTATATCGAGTACACATTTATACCTGAGTTCCATTATATCTACTTGCTAGTACAAGCTCCGATTTCTGTTATATATTTTATATAGCATTTACGTATATTACAGCTCACCTATAACAATATAATACTTATCTATTACCAGCAATAGACTACCACTACTACTTCTATCAGCATGTCCGATTGTCAGATCCTATCACTACCAGCAATAGTCGAGGGTGCAATGGACGATGCAGTGCTAACCCCCTACCATCCTAAAAGCTCCTTCAATTTTGGAGGATGGGATGAACAAGCACAAAGAGCACTTCTACTACTACTGCCACACTCCCCTGTACTTGCAGCTACTGTAGCATCTACTGATAGCAGTCTAGAAGCCATCATTCATAGTATACCACTACAGTTTCAACCATAATAAAAAGGCAAAGGACGAGTACCCACTAGGCATCAGACCCCTATCGCAAGTAATACTAAAGTTTAGGGGATGCGAGCTCAGCTATAGCAACTACAGTAAGAAAAAGAAGCAGCTCTAGCACTACAATAAACATCTATCACAAGTCTTGCATAGCAAACTGCTACTAATGTACAAAACATAGCCACTTAGGCTACTAGCTAGAACATTCAACTAGCAGATGTTATTAGCCACAAGCTCGATGAAATTAACCTCTCACTTGATCAAGGATTTAGGAGGATTGATAGTGATCTATCTAAATCATTCGACAATCAGAATATCCTCCTAAATACTATGAACAATCGGCATCAGGAATACAGTGAATGATTTGCTAGACTTGAAGCATTACTAGTGAGACTAGGAGTTCAACCATAGGCCCCTCCAGTACAGTTACCACAACCATATAGGCAACAATATCAAGCAGTACAGTTACTTGAATAAGGAGTAGCAGCAGCACTACCAGTAGCACCAGTACCACCTCTATCAAGGCATATAATTAATGCAAGCCCATCCTCTCCTCCAGAACCAAGACAATAATAGCAACAAAGACTAGTAGATAATGATATGGTGCCAGGTAAAGCACCACTCCCAGAAAAATTCAAGGGAAAAATGGAGGAATTAAAAAGATAGATTTTACAGATAGAGGACTATTTCACTATTACCAGGAGTAACTACAAACTACAATGATTGGTATATTGTAATAAGGAAGCTTATTGTTTTGTATTTCATATCAGATATTTTCTATATTTATTGTACTATTATGTAACTAGTATTCATGGTCAAAGGGCTAGCCTTTGTCCACCTTCAGCAACTGCCAGATTCGGTAGTTTACTGCCACGGAATTTGCCATGGTAAATTCCATGGAACTTGCTGTTTCGCAGACACTCTCTTGGGCTCCACACCCTCCTGTATAGCACTCCCTTCTCTAGAGGTGTGCCAACCATCATTATGTATTTCCTTAGTCATTAGGGTCTCTGAACAACTATATAAAGGCCGCTGGATCCTCTCTGGAATCCAGGAGTCTTCAGACAACCCTAACAGTAGCGATTAGATAGATAGCATAATTACAAACAAAGATTATACCTGTTATATTTCTGTTCTTTACAGAACACTCCTATTTGGTAATCAACCTACCCTTCTGAGGCAATCCCTCAGCAGAACCGGCATACACAAATATCCATTACTAAGCCGATATAGATTGTATAAATGGTACCGAATGACTACTATCTAGTATCATTCATTATATTTTTTTTAACATCCAAAGTTAATCTTTATTAAATAAATCCTCTACATCCAAGGCCTGATCGACCTTAGGATATTTTATATTGCACTCAAGCAAGTATAAATCAATCTGGCTTTATATTAACGAAATCGAATTCAACTAGCTAGAATAATATATTCCTTCAATGAGATATCAGATTCTTAACTGCAGTACATCAACAGAAAGACTTAGATACAAGCTAAGTAGAGCTCTAATGGGCAGTGGTATTCTACATTAAACAATTCCACTCTCGTTCCATACACTTTTCCCAATATACTCGACAAATCTACTTGCACTCCTGACAACTAGTCCCATAGCTATATCTATAAACATGGTACATCATAGAAAAACCGGCACCCCAAGTTCCAGGAACAATTCGCTCAATCAGCCAATCATCATAATCCCACAGCTTACGAATCGTCTCCTTAATAACTGCTGTAATAAGGAAGCTTATTATCTGGTATTTCATATCATATATTTTCTATATTTATTGCATTATTATGTAACTAGCATTCACAGTTGAAGGGCTAGCCTTTGTTAACCTTCAGCAACTGCCGGATTCGGTAGTTCAAATACCACAGAATTTGCTACGGCAAATTCCATGGAACTTGCCATTTCGTGGATACCCTCTTGAGCTCCACACTCTCCTGTATAGCACCTCCTCCTCTGGAGGTGTACTAACCATTATTATGTATTTCCTTAGTCATTAGGGTCTCTGAACCACTATATAAAGGCTGCTGGATCCCCTTTAGAATCCATCAGTCTTGAGAGAACCCAAATAGCAGCGATTAGATAGATAGTATAATTACAAATGAAGATTACACCTATTATATTATTGTTCCTTACAGAACACCCCTCTTGGTAATCAACCTACCCTTCTGAGTCAATCTCTCAGCAGAACTGGCATATACCAACATCCGTCCCCAAGGGGATATAGATTGCATAAATGGTATCGAGTGACTACTGTCTAGTATTATTCATTATATTTTTTTTAACATCCAAAGTTAATCTTTATTAAATAAACCCTCTACATCTAAGGCCTGATCAACCTTAGGATATTTTATATTGCACTCATGCAAGTGTAAATCAATCTGACTTTATATCAACAATATCGAATTCAACTAGCTAGAACAATATATTCCTTCATCGAGACATCAGACTCTCAACTGCAGTACATTAACAGAAAGACTTAGACACAAGCTAAACAGAGCTCTAACGGGTAATGGTATTCCACATTAAATAATTCCAGCCTTGTTCCATATACTTTTCCCAGTATACTTGACAAATCCACTTGCACTTCTGGCAACTAGTCCCACAGCTATATCTATAAACGTGGTACATCATAGAAAAACTGGCACCCCAAGTCCCAGGAACAATTGGCTCAATCAGCTAATCATCATAATCCCACGGCTCACAAATTGCCTTCTCAATAACTACTAACTCCTCAAAGAACACTCCATCTCTAACAATGGTTTCACCACCACCAACATCTACCTGAACATGGAAATCAGAAAAAGTGACAGTCTTGCCAGATGATTCAGAACTAGAATCATGAACAGTAGACGTAGAGGAATTAGGTCTATAAAATGTATTAGGACTCTTCCATTCAGACTTGCTGTCATCACAAGCAACAGAGCTAACAGTATCCTCAGTTGAGCAGATATCGTATATATTGTCAGCTACAACTCTACTAGTACAGTAAGGTACTAAAGCGGAAAAGTAACTAGACAATCGAATCGAACAATCAAGTCTAATAGGTTGCAGAGCAGTAATTAGTACTATAGTGTAATTCCAAGTATAGGCAGTATTAGACATAATGGCATCTCTAGCTGGCCAAAGGACAAAGAAGTCCAGGAGATTAACTATATTACCGGAGGAAATCCAAAAGTTAGTTAATCAAACTCCAAAGAAAGCAAGATTCATAGATCCTACAATAGAAGGAGAAATAAAAAATCAGGAAGATTATATAGAACAGGATTATGAAGGACAATCTCAATATGAAGTTAGCTTTAGTCTTCTTCTACCACCTGCTTTAGAAGAATTCTATGAGCAGCATACTTATAATTTACAAGAAATTTTGAAATTTGTACAAATATTAGGTATAGCTCAAGAGTATTATCCAGAAGATACCAAACTCTTGATAGAAGTGGCAATAAAACATTATCTTTGGAGAACAAGATATCCATTCAAGGAAAGAGATTTGGAAATAAATGCTTTTCTAAGTAAAGAATTAAGAAAACTACCCATGCCTCTATTAAAAAAGCCACATTGGGTAACAAAGGAATGTGATGATATTATGACCTTTATGTTAAGTGGTACATATCTAGAAAAAAGAACACTTACTGCGGAGGATCTGTTTAATTCTAGTAAAGGTATACGTGGAGCGTTCGCAAGAACTCCGAAGAATAAAGGCAATAGTAAAGAACCTACAAAAGAATTAGCAAAAGGAACAGGAAGTTCCGATCCTCCTCCTCCTCCACCAGATGAATCAGGTGATGAAGGACAACAAGAAGAACAAGAAGAAACTGGAACAGACCATCCACAATAACAAGTGGCAGGACGAGGTAATCTAGATAATAGTGGAGATGATAGCTCTAATTCAGATAATGTATCGTCAGTAGCTAGTCAACCAGCAGCCAGAATAATGCAGAGAAGCAAATCGGTAGAACAACAACAATGGAAATCTACTACTGGCATAATCACTACCGAAAGCCATAAAGTTTCAAAGAAACTTAGAGGAATCAAGCTAGATGTACCAGAGAAATTGGACGGAAGTGATAAACGATTTAAAGACTCATAGTATTATGATGTGTAGGCAATAGCAGTTTAGTGGTAGTTGAAAATCAAAGGAATTGAGTTAGAAAGTATAGAAGCTGTGGAAATTATCGGATTTCTACTCAAGGGGAGCACTTTGGTTACTTATAACCAGTATCTGAGAGATAAAGAGAAGGATGCAAAATTCTTTGGCTTTAAATTGGTACTCAGAGATTTTCTAATACCGTCCACAAGCAAGGATATTTTATGGAAGTAATGGGAAACAGCCACACCATACAAGGATGGATGATATATGGGAATTAAGTAGTTTGCCAACTGGCTCATGGAAATGCAGATTAAATTAATTGATAAAAGCAGAAAGCAGTCAATATCAGAGGAAGTCAAGAGAAGGAAGTTTCTCAATCATATACCTGCATATATGTTGGCCACTCTAATTCCTCTTATTAAAAAATGCGTTCTACAAATACTCTCTCTTACACCACAAATCATATAAACATATATTAGTTATTCTTAATTACATTCTACTACATATCAAATCATGTACTAAAATACTTACATAAATTAAGTATTTTCAGATGTTCTTTATAACCTTAATGTTATTGTTAGTTAAGTTATTAACTTTATTTTAGCTTTATTACACATGTTTATAATATATGTCAAACTATATTTTTGAGTTATACTTTTTGTTATAGTTTATTATTGCCAACAACTCAAACTTGTTGAGTATGTTGTAATCATATTGTATACGTATTTAGTACGCTTTGACAGGCTCTATAGTTTGTTAGAATTATGTATATATAGGAGGGGATTCCCCCTACCTTGAGAAGATTATCAGCTCATACTTCAATCTCATTTATATATATATTCCTCAATTCTATGCTCTATAGCTCTACCAGAACGTCCTCAATACGCCTATTAGATCTGTTCTTCCTTTTCTTCTTTATTGGATACTTGGTTGAATCTTGCTGCTTGTTGTCTATAGTATATTCTCATATACCTGTATTTCAACATCTATAACTAATAATGAATTAGAGAACCAAGAAAATATGCCACTCGCAGTACTACATGTACTGCAAACCCCTCCCGTACCTCCGCCAACTCCAGATTTCATTGCTAGAGTTAGGGTTCATCAGTTGGTAGCGGAACTATCATGTGAACAGCTCTGGGAGCACCTAATTAGCACGATTCAACCTGAGACATGAGCGTACATAGTCCGAGTCAGTACAGATAAGGACGTTCTCAATAAAGTACCAGCTAGCATGGAAATGTGTTTTCAAGCTATTGCGAGTGCTGGATCTCAGGTGGAATATGAGAAAGAAAGAGAGGTACGTGTGCAAAACCTATATAGGTTGAAGGAGCAGACTGCTGCGATTAAGAAGGATGTGACCCAGACCACTAAGACTACCGAGAAAAAATCCGATAACCTCAAGGACCGGATTACCAAACTGAAGCAGAAGACTAAGAAGTACGATGCTAAGCCGAAAACGCAGTCCAACACCTCCTCCACCAAGAAAGACAAAGAACCGGGTGAAGATAAGGTCACTTATTCTATACGCCAGGCTCGTAAAAAGGATGGTTAGTGCATCAAGTGCGGAAATAAAGAGCACATGATGAAGGATTGTACTGCAGGTTGGAAACCATTAGTAGAGAATAAAGGGAAGGGTAAGGTGAAAGAGGAAACTAAGAAAGTGGTGACAGTGTCTGCAGGAGCGGCTGTGGTAATGCCACTTGAGGTTCAGTTTGGGTATATCATTAGTGAGGATGAGTTGCATCAGCAAGAACGAATTGGCGTCCGGACGCGTGAGCAAATTCTGGTGCGTCCTGTGCGTCCTGTGCGTCCGGACGCACCCTCGCAGTTGCAACAGAGTCCAGACGCCTCTAGCGTGCCACGGGGGGTGCAACAGCGTCCTGACGCATCGTGGGGGGCGCAATAACGTCCTGACACCCTACTAGATTGCACAGCAATCCGGACGCCAGCTGGGTCACAATACAATCCTGACGTCCAACTCGGTCGTAACCCAATCCTGATGCCACCAGGCACCGAACTATTATCTCATGGCTTCATATTTTCGGTCTTGGCAATCGGCCTTGGCCACATATAATCGCGGCTTATACATATATATGAGAGAAATCCATGCTTTCGCGGCTTATACATATATATGCGGGAAATCCATGCTTTCGTGCCTTATCTATATATGCGAGAAATCCATGCTTTCGCGGCTTATATATATATATGCGAGAAATCCATGCTTTCGCAACTTATACACATATAATCGTGCTTCCACGGCTTATATATATATATGCGAGAAATCCATGCTTTCGTGCCTTATACATATATGCGAGAAATCCATGCTTTCGCGCCTTATACATATATATGCCAGATATCCGTGCTTTCGCGCCTTATATATATATATTCGAGAAATCCGTGCTTTCGCGCCTTATATATATATATTCGAGAAATCCATGCTTTCGCGGCTTATATATATATATTCGTGCTTTCGGGACTTATACATATATATGCAGATATCCTTGCTTTCGCGGCTTATATATATATATGCGAGAAATCCATGCTTTCGCGGCCTTATACATATATATCCCAGATATCCGAATGCTTGAGCGCCTAATATATATAGGGGTATTCGAGAAATCTGTAGGCTGTCACGGCTTATACGTATATTTTCAGGGATTCAGCTTACGAGGGTCATGTCAGAAATCAAGCCGATAAATTAGCGAAAACGATTGCATAAAGTGCATGCGATCGCCATAGAACCATTTATACGCCGAAAGGCCTACTATAAATGCCTTTATACGCCGTACATCCCTATAAATTGGGAGGGGCTTATACGTTCGTATATCTAGAGCGCTTATCAGGACGCTAGAAAACGGAGGCGATTTGGGCTAATCACTTAGGGTTAGCTTGGTTGGTTAGCTCAGTTGATAAATTTTAGGGGCTCATCATGTGAGAAGCTCTGAGTCAGCTGAGCCGCTGCGAGGGCTAAGTAAAGTGTCTCATACCAAGATCTACTGCCAAGGGTCCTTACAAACGTAGTGCCAAAATAAACACAAGGAGCTACAAGGGGTCACGGGTTGATTTGCTAAGCAATCCTAAACATCATTTCATATTGCACTAGGCCTATTTAGAAATTGTACTAGCCCTATGTAGAAAGACCACTAGGCCAATTTGGAGCAAGCTCCAGAATTTTACCCGACCTTGGCACGCTAAAACCGTACAAATCATTTTTCCTAGAGTGGAGATTACGGTGCCTTATACGCCCCACTTATACGAAAACCTCTGGGGGGTTGTCAGACTTTAGCGTATATAAGTGCCTTTGTACGAAAACAAAAATTACGTCGGAAAAAAAGTGTACAGCCTAAGATTGAATACCCCTAATGTATATAAGCCGCGGATGTATGAATTCCTACAACCGCGAATACATGAGTTCCTACAATATATATAAGGTGCGGATGTATGAGTTCTGCATATATTGCAGTGCTATGATTTCCTAATAAGACTATTACTAGCCTAGGCAGCGCTTGCAGCAGTGGACGGAGTAGGTCATGCCACTTTTCTCGTTATCTGCTATATTATTGTCTTCGGAAAGTCTATATCGTCGGCCTTGGCGATTGGCCTTGGCAACTATGGTTTTCCTGTATATATACTTCGCTGCCCCGCACCTTTTCCCTTTGTCTTGTATGACTTCTCAAGTATATTCTAGCATGTATTAGATCGAGTATTAGAGCGAGTATTAGAGCGAGCATTAGAGCGAGCATTAGAGCGAGTATTAGAGCTAGCATTAGAGCGAGTATTAGAGTGAGCATTAGAGCAAGTATCAGAGCAAGTATTAGAGCAGGTATTGGAGCGAGTATTAGAGGAGGTATTGGAGTGAGTTTTAGAGCGAGGGATGCATATTTCACATATATATCTTATTTTCAATACTTCTATGTATATAATTTTCGAATACAATTCAGACTCCACTATGCATATATTTATAGTATGATCGCGCATATATTCAGAGGCGGCTATTTCAGAGTGGCTATTTCAAGGCGGTTATTCAGAGGGCATCGCTACGTTAAGGGCATGAGGCTTGTTTTAGGGTTGCGTTGCAGGTACGGGAGGCTCAGCCAAGTACGTCTGGATAAAGGTTGTATAAGGCTTGCGTTGCAGACACAGGCGTACCTGTCATGCACTAGTCTTACGTCCCAGGGGGTGGAGCAAAGTTCAACTATGTCCCGACGTACCCGCAAAAGTGTTGACGTCCTAATTTAGAGTTTTCGTCCCGAGCGTCCTGTGCGTGCTGTGCCTCAGGACGCACAGGACGCAAATATCATTCTTGCTGATGTAGTAACCAGCGGAGTGTGCGTAGGATCATAGGAGTGCGAGTACAATTATAGGGAGTGCGAGTACAGTGTGAGTTCGTTTTTATTAACTATCTAGAGTGCGGGTAAACACCAGCCTTAAATACATAAGTAGAAGAGACTAACGGAACATATAGCAACCTAACTCGAATAGGAAGTATCATAGAGAAATCCGTAAGTAGGAAGGTGGTATACAGTCAGCTTCTATGTCAGACAGTGTAGGAATAAACGAGCATGGATACATAAACATGTGAGTATGACAGTGCAGAGTAAGCTCCATGTAAGACATGATAAGGATACTCGTAATAGAACTAGATAGAATGAGATAGAAGAAGATATCGTCATAGAGAACCATATGACGATATAGTAGAGATATATGCCGAAATAAAAGACAAATAACAACATTAGAGGGCACAGAATGTATGCCACAACAATCTCTCTCATTCTGTAACCCCGATACTATTAACATGATAGTGATGGGGAACAGGCTTGAGTCCTTTAGTCAAAAGGTCAGCGTGATTTTCATCTGAAGAAATATAACTGAGAGTAAACTTCTTGAGAAAGAGTTGTTCTCGGGTGAAGTGATAAGCAACGTCAATGTGCTTCATCTTAGGACTGTTGATGAGGGTTTCTGCAATATTAATGCTGGTGGTATTGTCGGCGTAGAGATGGACAGGAATGAGTTGTCCAAGTTGAGAGAAGGCATGTATATACTAGAGTACCTGACGAGCGGTTGTTGAGAGTGCTATATACTCGGATTCAGTGGTAGAGCAAGAAACAGAGTTCTGCTTCTTAGATAACCAAGATATAGCACAACCGTTAAGAAGAAAGACATAACCAGATACAGACCGACGAGTATCATGACATGCAGTATAATCAGCATCAGAATAACCAATCAAAAGTAAAGGAGAAGAAGAAGGTGTACATTGATAATCAAGAACAAGATTATGAGTTCTAACAAGATAATGGAAAACCCTTTTCACAACTGTATGATGAACCTTAAGAGGATAAGAAGAAAAGCGTGAAAGAAAAGAAACAGAGTGAGCAAGATCAGGACATGTACAAGTAACAAGATACATGAGAGAACCAATCATCTGTTGGTATAAGGTACGTTCATAAGGAAGTTCTGAACTATCATCCTTAACCAGTTTGTCTTTGGGGTCGATAGGAGTGATAACTGATCGACAGTTGTTGAGTCCAAAGCGTTCGAGGATATTAGTAATATATTGTCGTTGAGAGAGTTGTAGTCCTTTCTCTGTAGAGATGACTTCGATTCTGAGGATATATTTCAGACTGTCTTTGATCGTAACCGTAAAGTAGGATTTGAGATGATCGACCACGATTTTGATCTGAGGTGATTTGCCTACGGCAGTTATATCATCAATATAGACCACAAGTATTACTTTGAGTTCCATATTAATAAATATACATGGATTAAAGGGAAGAGATATGAAGCCAAGTTCAGCAAGCGCAGAGGAGAGTCTTTCGAACCACTGTAGAGGTGCCTGCTTTAATCTGTACAAGGCTTTGTTTAATCGAAGAATCTTACCATCTAGACCAATTCTAGGGGGAGGTATCATCCAGATTTCTTCGATAAGATCACCATTCAAGAAAGCTGACTTGATATCGAGTTGTTCCATGTCCCAATTAAGATGTAGTGCAAGGGCAATGATGAGTCATAAAGAGTCGTACCGTGTCACTGGTATGAAGGTTTCATTATAATCAAGGCCTTCTTGTTGAGAATAGTCCTTTGCAACTATTCTTGCTTTGAAACGCTCAACTGATCCATCCGCATTGTGCTTTACCTTGAATACCCACCTAGAACCAACAGGTTGTCGACCTGAGGGTAATTCTAACATGTCATGAACTGTCCATGTATGAGGATCGAAAATTGACTGGTGTTCCTCAATCATAGCTTGTTGCCATGCATCTGCGTCAAGAGAAGCCATAGCTTCTTTATAGCTAGTAGGTTCTGCCACAAGAAGAGCCCAACCCGACTGAGAATAATGATCTGGTTGTTTCCTAGATCGTTTAGGGTAGGTCTTGTAGTCAAGTTTTGGAGTTTCAGGGAGTTCGGTAAACTCTTTTGATCGACTTGACTTGGGTACAGCAGGAGTAGTAGCAGTAGTTTGATGAGGTAGAGTTGAGGGACCAGCAATTGGAGTTTCGGGAGCTCTCTCTGAATCAGAGTCCTCATCAGAGTATTGTTCATACTCTTGTGTATTTGATGGAGGAGGAGGAAGAGGTATAGATAGAGAAATGATATCAGACGAAGTAGTATGAGAGGTAGGAGTAGAAGGTCTTAGCGGTACGGGAGGAGTTGATGGAGTATCAGCTGTAATAGAAGGTAGAGGTGGAAAATGAATATCGACAGAGGTATAAGATGATGACGGTTCAAACTTAACTTGTCGGAATGTATCTACCTTATGTTGAGATGGGATATAGATACGGAACATATGACCTGAGTCTATATAACCAACGAGATTTCCTTCAAGTGCTCTGGCTTCAAGTTTTGAGCCAGCAGGTCGTTTCTCTTCAGGAATATGAATATAGCACTTAGTAAAGAAAGGACGGAGATGAGAGATAGTTGGTTTGGTTTTGAACAGAATCTCAAAAGGGGTTTTTCCATTTAGTGCAGAGTGAGGAAGTCTGTTTTTGATATAGGCAGCCCAGTTGAAGGCTTCAGCCCAGAGGAATGGGGGTACATCATCGAGAGAGGGTCGAACCATACTCGTAAGAGTCTGATTATAGCGTTCTGCGGTGCTATTAGATTCATGGCAGTAAGCGGCGGTAGTCTGGTGCTTAATATCTCGTTCTTCAAAGTAAGCTTCCAGTTCCTTATTGACCTACCCACCGCCTTGGTCAGTTCTGAATGTGCAAGGATAACGTTCAGTTGATATCTTAATTTTTTCACAAAAGGCTTTGATGAAGCGAGTAGTATCACTCTTTTTATAGAGGAAGTTCACTTCAGAACACCTTAATGTATGTTCGACAAAAGTAAGTATATACTTGCGTTTCCCAAGAGATTCGACTTTGAAGGGACCCATAAGATTGGAGTGAACCAGGTCGAAGGGTTTCAGTCTCTTTGGAGTTTTGACAGATATAGGTACTAACTCTTTGGAGTTGTATTTTACACAAGATGGACAGAAGTATGAAGTTGGACGTTTGGGAAGAAGATTGCCATCTTCATAGATTTCACTGGCGTTCGACCAGAACCTAGTTGAAGAGTGACCAAGAGCATGATGCCAATAGTCTGTGGTAACCGAGTAAATCTTTCCATGGCGAACAATAGGATATACTTGGTAAGATCCATGATCGAGAGAAGCAGAAACAACAGTTGAATTATCTGACTTCCTTCTTATTTCCAAAATTCCATCTTCCCCTAATAAATGAAAGCGTCCCAACTCATCGATTTTCCTCCAAAAAATCAAACGAACCTCATTCCAATCCAGTACATACAAAACATCAGAGAGAGTAACATTGATCACTTTTCCAGCAACTTCGATATCCAATGAAACATTCCCTTGATATATAGCACACATCACTCTTCCACCACCAACCCTGAGGCCTACATGGCAATGGACTGGATTTAGAAGATGAGAGAAGTTAGCGGTGATATGGTATGAAGGACCTGTATCAAGGATCCATACCTCATATGTACTGTAGTTAGTGGATACACCAAGATGTTTGGAAGGGGGAGAGGCTTGAAGAAGGGAAGAAAATCCTCTAGTAATCATAGCAATGCCATTATCTGAATCAAGAGGAGTCTCGAAGAGTTCTTGAGCAGTGTGTGCTTTGTAGGGAACTATCTCCTTTCCAGAAGTGGCTGTTTGGGAAGTGGACTTTGCTGCATTGTGGGCTTTGAGGGCTTGACAGGTCTTAAACATATGACCTTGGTAAGGCTTGCCTTTGGAGTGACACCAACTGCAATTGTTTCCTGTGACTGGAGCCAATTTGCCTTCGTGAGGAGGATTTGGCTTTTTGCTGACCTTGTTGTTGTTGTTATTGTTGTTGTTGTTACTCTTCTTAGTGAAAAGAGCTTTATTCTTCGAGATGACATCGTGCGTGGGGAAGGAGAGTTCAAGAAGTCGAGTGCATACATCGAGATAAGTGAGAGATGTCTTGGTCTGAAGATTGTCAACAATATTCGCATAAGAGTCAGGGAGTGTCATGAGAAGATAATGAGCCTTGATATTGTCCTTCTCAAGGTATTGAGCCAAATGCTGATATGGAGAGGTAGAAATCGTCTCTTTGAGCCTGTCAATGAGTCTTCGGACTTCTCTGTCGTAATAATTGACATGTTGTATCATACTATCTCCATCCTTTATATGAATAGCAAAGGTTCTAGAAATGAGATCCCATAGAGTTGTAGGATCCCGGTGATCGAATCGTTCCTGTAGGCATATCTAGGCTTGACGTACTGTAGGTTGTTCGGCAATAAGGCTCATAAGAGATGTTTCCATAACAGACCTAAGAAGGATCTTTGCTCGTGAGTTTCTCTTGTTTCAAGTCCTAAGAAGAGCAGGATTAGTAGGAGTGGTAGTTGATTCCTCAAACAAATCCTCATAGTCATAAGAATCTATAATTAAATGGACTTGCTGAGACCACTCTAGATACCCATCACCATCACTAGGAAGCCGCTTGATATTGTCAAGCTTAAAATTAAAAGGGGCGGTAGAGAGAGAAGTGTTAGCACTTGAGGTGCTAGAACCGAGACCTTGATCATCTAACATATTGAAGAATTAATTGCGCGAGGGGATAGATCCACTTGTGGATAATAGAGTAAAATATAGACTCGATTATTAGGATAAAGAGGCTAGAGCTCCGGGTTCATAACCTATTAAAGTGGACAGATAGGAGCGAGTAGATAGCTTAAACGTACCGTAGTAACCAGCAGAGTGTGCGTAGAATCACAGGAGTGCAAGTACGATTATGGGGAGTGTGAGCGCAGTGTGAGTTCATTTTTATTAACTATCTAGAGTGCGGGTAAATACCAGCCTTAAATACATGAGTAGAAGAGACTAACGGAACATATAGTAACCTAACTCTAATAGGAAGTATCGTAGAGAAATCTGTAAGTAGGAAGGTAGTATGCAGTCAGCTTCTATGTAAGACAGTGTGGGAATAAATGAACATGGATACATAAATATGTGAGTATGACAGTGCAGAGTAAGCTGCATATAAGACATGATAAGGATACTCATAATAGAACTAGATAGAATGAGATAGAAGAAGATATTGTCATAGAGAACTATATGACGATATGGTAGAGATATATACCGAAATAAGAGACAAATAACAACATTAGAGGGCACAGAATGTATGCTGCAACAGAACGTTCTGCCAGTTCCAAAGATTCTCCGTACACTCTGAGGTCATTATAGTTATACCTAGCTATTTACGGCTTCTTCATATTGGTCCCTTCGACCGGAGATCTATGGCAGTAGATACCTTCTAATATCCACAGATTTGGGTATTCACTTGTTCACACTAAAAAGAAAAAGATAAGCGAACATATTTGACATAGCAGTAGGGGATCAGAATACCCCCTTTCAGCTATGATATTTACCACAACCCTTACTTTGGAGTCAATAGAGGCTGACATTGCCCTTGTGGTTTGTTCCACTATTATCTTCTTGTTCGCTTCACTAATTTCTGTTCTTTGTTATTTGTTGAGTACAAAGGTTAGTATACAAGAACAAAGCAATGGCGCTATAGGAATAATAGCCTTGCTATTCAATTATCTTTGTGGTATCATTGTTCAGGGAAGTGGGAAAACGGATATAAAACCAGTAATCAAATCAACCAAAAAGAAAAAAAGAATGGAATCAACAAAAAGGATATTCGAGCAAGAACACTTACTGAACTCGCCTTCGCTTGGATCAAGTCCCCCAAGACAAGCCTTTAAGTCAAACTTTGGCAACAAACACAGACTTCGATATCAAGTAATCTTTCCCTCCTATCATACTCTCTCTTCTAACCAAGATCATACTATAATAGAGTCTAGCTTGCACAACCAATCGGGTCCTTAGATCCAGAATGTTTCTCGGCATTCACCATTCTCAATAGCATTTTCCCTTTTTCCCCTTCCACATCAGTTGTGATCCCTGTACTTTAATAGGAAAGATATTACTGACTTCTTAGCACAATGGGAAGGTTTGACTATGGATTGGACTGACGGACAGAGAATCAAAAAAGTCCCCTTATACTGCGAAAAGATGATTAGCAAGCATATCAAGACTCTAGACTCATATGTCGCAGGGGAAAGCTGGGACGACTTTGTGGTTGCCCTAAAAATCGAATTCAAGGACGAGGATAACGAGCAGATACGGAACATAGAAACTTACCTACAAAGTTTTGTTCAAAGTATGAGGAAGGAGAAGAAACATTTGGTGTCAGCTTACAGGGCATTTATATTCGAATTCACAGAAAAATTGAGCCTGCTCATCTCTAGGCTGGTGATCAATGAACATAGTAGGGTATTTATGTTTCTCCAAGCTTTTTCTGACAGGATTGGAGACAAACTCTGCAAAAGGTATAGTATTGATATTGAAGACACTAACTCGACAGTTAATATTTGGCAGAGTCTTAAGAGGGAGGCTCTCAATATTTGTATGAAGGATGACTCTCAGATGAGTAGGCTCTGGAAAGCAAAGAAACAGATAGAAACTACCCCCTCTGGTAAGAGTTTTCCAAAACCAAGAGAAGAGCCGCAGGAAAAACCCAAGAACGAAAATATGCTGAGTATGCCGAAAAACTGTGGGAACCTGGAGCCCTTGGATGACATGACTAAAATGATGAAGAACTTACAATTGAGCAACATGGAAGTGCAGAAAAGAATGAAGACTGATATAGCCTTCTTAAAAGATGTTTTTATTAAAACTCCTCTGTAGCAGTAACCCCTGCTACCATACTATTCACCTAAACAATATGGCAACAGAGATTACCCTCCCAACCAAGCCAATTCATCAGCAAATAGGATTCATAGATGCTACTAGGATGGGCAAATACACCGAAAGGAAGAATGTCAAGATCTAAAGTAGGCAATCGAATGAGGGGACATATACGAAAGAGATAAATTCACATACCTAGGTCAACAAGGAGTGGAAGATGAAGTTCTTATTCCAGTTCCGCAAGAAGTTGATAGGAGAATTAATTGGCAAAAGGATTGGGTGCAAGAGCAGTTGAGAATGAAGGAAAGTGAAATGCCGAAAGCATAGTGCGTGTTCTTAGAGGATCTACAAAGTATTGACTGTAATGTTCTTGAAGAACCTATGGAAGAGATCAACGGGGAGCCGGTAATATACCGAGCTACGAATAAGAGCTATGCAGAAGAAAAGAGAGTCAGGGACGAGAGAGATGATGGGGGAAATGAAAGGACAAAGCACCCTTTTAATCCAAAGATACCTCCCAGGATTCTAAGACATGGAGAAGGCACTGGCAAGTCCGGAATACAGAAAGAGAAGCAACCTCGACAAGCTCAGGATAAGTTGTAGAATACGCTCACGGAAACTGTGGATATTAACGATTTGAGTAAGAGAACAATAGATGCCCCTGTCCTAGGCGTGACGGTCAGAGAGTTGCTATCAATCTCACCTGAGATGCTACAGTAATAGTTCGGAATCAAGAAAGTTCCTCCTATTAAGGAAAGAGAGCCGGAAGAGCCAGATGCCATAGCTTTTACCGTGGGGTGGAAAGAAGCTCTAAGGAAGTTGTATGCATGTGCTTCCCCCAAATATAAAGGGAGGATTGAAGGCACGGAATATGAAATGTTAATTGACTCGGGTGTGGAGCTTTGCTTGATAAGCAGAGATGTGTTCGAAGAATTAGAGTTGCCGATTGATTTAGCAGTAGATTAGTCAGTCGGTGCGGCGAATAACCAAAAGACCAGAGCCCATGGAGTATGCTACGATGTGGGGATAACTATTGGTGGGATAACTGTGAGGTGCAGATTCTTTATAATGGACAATTTGTCTTAAGATGTGATTTTAGGAAGGCCTTGGGAGCGGATGGTAAGAGCTAAGTATGACAATAGAGATAATGGGAGTTGTTACACTACTATTCATGATGAACGAGGGAATGCTGTAACATTTTGTTCTGTCCCTTCCTATCATGAAAGGAACAGAAGTGAAGCTCGGTAGATGAAAGCTTGCTTGAAGGTGAACGGAAGGATCTCGGGAAAAGACTAAGGTTAGAAGTACACCCAAGGTCTTCTGACTTCAGTGAAAGGAATCTGGGAAGTAGGGATTGGGAGGAGGTACATGTGGACGAAAACGGGAATGTGTTTACCCTGAAAGCGGAAGAAGGAAAAGTGCCGAAGGTTGTGGAAGGAAATGACACTCGTGTAAGGCAACTTACGCGAGTGTCTAAATTAAAAAAGGGGTTGGGGTGTCGAATATTGTATAAGAAAAAGAAGGACAAAGTTTGCCCAGCAAATATACCCCATGAGAATGGACTCAAGCCTGAGGGAAGAGAAGATTGGAAACAACAACTAGTTGGGAATCCAGCGGGCTCAGCCAAGTACCCATGGATCATACTGAAGTTTTCCGATATCATGAGAGGACAAAGACTGACTCAAGAATGGATCAGTAGCTTGAAGATCGGAACCTCGATTACGGCTGAAGAAAAAGATATTCTTATAGAGATTCTTTTGAACAGAGAAGCAGGCATCGCTTTCAACTTCATGGAAAAAGGAGTGTTCAAGCCTGAAGTTGAGCCAGCCCATATAATTCCTACCATAGGTCAGGTGCCATGGCAAGTTGCCAATTTCAGAGTTTCTAAAGCGTTGTGTTAGGGGCGAGCTGGGTGATCAAGACATTGTTGTCGGAATACGGGTATTTGGAGGTTATTAGCGAGCGAAGGCAAGATCACATAACTCGGGCCTAACTGAGTGCACGTATAGGTGCGGTTTGAACTTAGAAGTAGACTTCTAACTTAGAACTGGACTTCGAACTTAGAACATTGCTCGAAGAGCCAAAAGCTAGATACAGGATATGTGTGTATATATAGAAAAGCGGGGTTGACTTCAGGCCACCCACTATCGGGTGGTGCCGGTCCGGTCTGCATAATCTCAGCCGTAACAGTACTCCCCCTTTCTAAGAGGTCGTCCCGACCGACCAACTTTACTCACCCTACTCCTTCCATGTGCATATGTATATTGGCAGCAATTAGGGCACACTCCACTCAGAGGACCCCCTTGAGCCCACTAACCCACTCAGCACCACTGACTGGGTTAAACCAATGGAATCGACCTCAACATCTGGCAGCTATAGCTTGTAAGGTAGCTTGGAAGGACAGGGTATTCTCTCAAATATAGTAGCGCCATGCCCGAACTTAAACATCAGACCGGGTGGCTTCACTTCTCTGCATATCAATGGACTTTTCGAAGAGAGTACATACATGAGAATGCATTCAGAGGTCACACACTTTCTTGCTCCAATACCCGTCCAATCCCTGGACACATTATCTGCATCTATATGATTGATCAGGCCATATCAGTCCGCAGCCGTAACTAGGTATTGGGATATTCCCTAACGAGGGTAGGTCTCTTACCTGAGCCATAACATTACTCCCCGTTTTGAGGCAGCTATCCACAGCTGAATACAAGTCCTTCCGACCGGAGGAGACAAGTATTAGTAATAACTCAGGTAACCCCGGTGGCATAGGTACTGACCATCCCGGCCAATACCTCTATCCCATTTAAGGGCCCCACAAGACTGGTGTGCCTACACATGCATGCCATGGCCATTAAAAACCAAACCTCTTGCCAAAAAACCCACAGGGAAAAGGCGATGAGTAGGACAGTAAAAGGTACCATGTCTTCATCCATTGAATAGCTTGACGCAAGTCTGAACCCTCAGACATCTCTTTCATCTCGGTTCTATCCATGCCTTTCCAACTATCCAACCCGACTTGCCTATGCAAAGGGGGGGTCTTGTTCATTTGTGCGCTCATGGCACTCATTCGGGTCTTCAGCGCTCGCAGCGCCAACATAGGGTCCTTCAACCAAAGCGGGGGTCTTCACCCAGGCGGGGTCTTTGAGCTTTGGAGCTCGAACGGGGTCTTTGAGAGCTTTCGGTGCTCGAACGGGGTCTTTGAGAGCTCGATAGCTCAGAAAAAATTTTGTTGGCATTTGCCGCTCAAGGCGGGGGCCTTGTTCTATTAGCTGTATACGAGCTCAGCCATCTCAGATGTGCGTTCTTCAACTTATCTGAGTTGTAGTGCTCTATCCAGCCCGTACTAGGCTTCCCATGCCGACATCTGGTGGCTGTCCGGCATAGATATCCACCCTAGTACTACTCTCCGTTTTCAATCAAGCGTCCCGACTGATAACTCCCCCCTCTGCAATCGTTCTAATGCAGAGAGAAAAGAAAAAAAATATAGCCTCGTTCGGGGGTCTTGAGCTCGCTCGGGGGGCTCGTTCGGTTCCTTATAGGCTCGCTCAGTGCCTTATAGGCTTGTTCGTTCGTTCGGTGCCATATAGGCTCGGACGGGCCTTATGGCCTCGCTCGGAGGTATCGACCTCGCTCGGGGGTATAGAGCTTGCTCGCTCGGGGGTATAGAGCTTGCTCGCTCGGGGGTATTAAGCTTTGCTCGCTCGGGGTATTGAGCTTTGCTCGCTCTGGGGTATTGAGCTTTGCTCGCTCGGGGGTTGCTCGGGGTTATTGAGCTCACTCGGGGGTGGCTTATAAGCTCGCTCGCTCGTCAGGGGGCGCATAAGCTCGCTTGCTCGTCGAGAGGCTTATAAGCTCGCTCACTCGTCGGGGGGCTTATAAGCTCGCTCGCTCGTCGGGGGGCTTATAAGCTCGCTCGCTCGTCGGGGGCTTATAAGCTCGCTCACTCGTCGGGGGGCTTATAAGCTCGCTCGCTCGTCGGGGGGCTTATAAGCTCGCTCGCTCGTCGGGGGGCTTATAAGCTAGTTCGGGGGTGCTTGAGCATGTCGCTCGACATCTAAGACTTAGCAGATCCGGAGATCTCAATATAGGATTAGTATGTCGGTTAGAACAAGCTAATAAATAAATAGGAGGGGTAAATAATTATTTCGGATGTCGCTCATATAGCCTAATAATCCAGCGACATTCCCTTAGCCATATCCGACCATTTGGGGGTTATCCGATAGTTATCCGACCGTCCGACCGTAGGGCTGTTTAGACTCTGTGCAAGCGAAGTAATGTGGCTTCTAGGGTGCTCTGGAAGGGGTTTCCGACATGTATAGAGATAGGAGAGGCGAATAGAGCAATATCGCCGGTCCCAGGGGTTAGGAGCAATGTAATGTTAGGGGCGAGCCGGGTGATCAAGACATTGTTGTCGGAATACGGGTATTTGGAGGTTATTAGCGAGCGAAGGCAAGATCACATAACTCGGGCCTAACTGAGTGCACGTACGGGTGCGGTTTAAACTTAGAAGTAGACTTCGAACTTAGAACTGGACTTCGAACTTAGAACATTGCTCGAAGAGCCAAAAGCTAGATACAGGATATGTGTGTATATATAGGAGAGCGGGGTTGACTTCAGGCCACCCACTATCGGGTGGTGCCGGCCCGGTCTGCATAATCTCAGCCGTAACACATTGGAAGGGGAAGTAATAGATATAGTCAAGAAAAAGTTAAAATACGGAGCGCTAGAGAGATGTTGTGGTCCATACCGCAACTCGTGGTTTTTGGTACCAAAGAAAAACAAAGGATATCGGCTCATTAATGCTGCTCAGAGATTGAATGCGGTGACCATCAAAGATGCGAGTCTACCGCCGAGCGCTGAAGAGTACAGTGAAGACTTCGCTAGATTTCCCTTACTATCACTGCTGAATCTATTCTCTGGATATGACCAATGCGAACTAAACGAGGTCAGCAGGGATATGACGGCATTCCAGACACTGCTTGAATTGCTATGAATGACCACTTTACCTCAAGGATATACTAATAGCATCCAGGTATTTGACAGGATTATGAAAAAGATCTTGAAGGACCAGATAGTGGCTAAACGAGGGAAACCGTTCATCAATAACATAGGGGTGAGACCTCAGACAAGGAGTTTGTTTCTAGACTCGAGTGGAAAACTGAGTGAGGTAGCTCCTGGAGTTAGATAGTTTGTTTTGGAGGCTATAATATCTATTGATAGGGTATTAGCAGATATCGAAAGGGCAGGTGGAACAATTTCAGGTGCAAAAAGTGAGTTCTTGATGGAAAAATTGAAGGTTGTGGCATATGTGTGTGGGAAAGAAGGCAGGACTCTGGAAGAATCAAAAACAAGGAAAATCACGAACTGGCCTCCTTGCATTAATCTTACAGATGTGCGGGCTTTTCTGGGGTTCTGTGTTTATTATTGAATCTGGATCAAGGATTTTTCTACAATCGTAGAGCCCTTATTTCCCTTAGACAAGAAGGATGTTGATTTTGAATGGACAAAAGAGCAACAAGGAGCGATAGACATGCTAAAGTAGGCCTTGATCAGAGCTCCTGCTTTAAAGGCATTGGATTATAACTCAAAAGGAAGGATTGTTTTGTTAGTAGACTCTTCGCTAGTAGGTTGGGGAGTAATCTTACAGCAGGAGGAATTGGGTGTGAATAGAAGGCATCTAGCTAGATATGAGTCAGGGATGTGGACAGATGCAGAGAGGAAATACGATGCTGGGAAACTAGAATGTCGAAGGCTGCTTAAAGTACTAAAAAAGTTCAGAATGTATCTGTATGGAGTTCGATTCCTAGTAGAAATAGATACAAAGACTCTAGTACATCAACTCAATCAACCCACTTCAGACCTTCCTAGATCAGTGGTAAATAGGTGGTTAGCCCGGATTCGCCTGTTCACATTTGATATTAAGCATGTTGAGGGTAAGAAGCATGGAGGGCCGGACGGACTGTCTCGGAGAAGGTTATTAGTTTACGACTCTGATGATTTTGACGGGGAGGATCTAGAAGCACAAATGGATGGGGACTTAGCGGTTAATGAGGTTGAAGAAGAGGCCGATGAAGACATTGAGGAGGAGGAAATGCCAGAGGATTTAAAAAGGATCAAGGAATTCTTGAGCAGTTTGGAGCGCCCAGAACAAATGACAGATAAGCAGTTCGAGTCATTTAAACTCTATGCGTTGAAGTTCATGGTTCAGGAGGGATTTCTTTTTAGAAGAGGGCAAGGAAATATGCTGCCAAAAAGGGTAATTTGGAGAAGAAAGGAACAGGAAGAGATAATACAGAAATTGTACGAGAAGAGTGGGCACCGAGAAAAAAGGAGAACTTACAGTAAGATAAGCCTAAGGTACTGGTGGAAAGGACTCTATCGAGATGTAGAAAGATAGACGAAGTCATATGAGGAGTGTCAGAAGAGGTCTTCCATATGAGTATCCGAGGAGCTGCACCCTACGCTAGAAAACTCACTTTGGTTAAGAGTTGGGTTAGATGTGATACATATGCCTACAAATGAGGGAATGACGAGCATAATGGCAATGCGCGACTACCTGTCAGGGTGAGTCGAAGCTAAAGCTCTCAGAAAGGCTGACTCTAAAAGCATTACAGCATTCATCCATGAATGGATTGTTAGATTTGGCATTTCTGGGAGGATCATCCATGGTAATGGACCAGAAAACAAGAAACTTACCGAGTTATTGATCGAGCGGTATAGGATCAAGAACGTATGCATTGCCTCTTATCATCTACAGTCGAATGGGATCATTGAGCATGGACATCAGCAGATTGTAGATGGGTTAGCAAAATTGGGAGGAAAATGGGTTGGGAACTTACCATTCATCTTATGGGCAGATAGGATTACGACGAGAGCATTAACAGGATTCACTCCGTATAGGTTGGTATTCGGACAGGACTGTGTCCTTCCCGTAGAGCTTACCGCAATAAGTTGGGCTACTGTTAGTTGGGACAAGGTAAGAACGAGGGAAGATTTGCTGGCGGCGAGAGCGAGGCAGCTAGAAAGACGAGAGGAAGACTTGGAAAGAGCGGAAAAGAATGTCCGTGAAAGTCCAGAAAGGAACAAGAGGTTCTTCAATGCAAGACACTGGGAAAGGCGAGAAGGTTTGGAAGTCGGAGACATGGTGCTCCTATACAATAGTGCACTGGACAAACAGTGGTCACTAAAGCTGAGAAATAGATGGAACGGCCCATACAAGGTAAGGGATGCCCAAGAAGACCGAGGGACGTACTTGCTAGACGAGCTCGATAGTACAATAATGGATGGGATATATACGGGAGACCGACTAAAGAGGTTCTTCGTTAGACGAGGAGTGGAAAATGAGGAGATTGAGGAAGAGAAGGAAGCAGTGGAAAATGAGAAGATTGAGGAAGAGGAGGAAGCAGTAGAAAATGAGGAGATTAAGGAGGGTGAAGACGAAGAGGAAGAGTACGAGATGGTAGAGGAAGAGGATTAGGAACATCCTAAGAACCACATGCTAGGGAAGTGGGTGTAAGGAAATAAGAGGAAGGTTAGGAAGAGAGGTTGACGGATTTGACACTCACGTAAGGCAACTTACGTAAGTGTCAAGAATAGAATAGGAATAGAGGTCGATGGATTTGACACTCGTGTAAGGCAACTTAGGCAAGTGTCAAAGTAGAAGGAGAGGTTGAGGATATAGGGAACATTTTTGAAGAGACCAAAAATAGTTTCGAAAGGGGGGTGAGGGTAGTACTATATACAAATTTTGGTCAGATGAAACGAAAGTGCGGGATTTTCTTAGAAACAAAGGGAATATTATCGACTGACAGGAAAAAGATTCGATGGAAGTACAGAATGGAAAAGAACATGCCAAAAGAGGAAACGATGATCAGGGTAACTCAGGAACCAGAATCCGGGTATTTGCAGAGAAAGCTTTAGAAGCAAACGGGAGGTTGCAAGCTTGGGAAGAATTAACCAGAGCTTCTCGAACAAAAAAAAAGCCAGAAAGAACCATTTGGAAAATGCCAAGGTGACAGAAAGATTTTTGGCCTTCCTCAGTATAAATACTCACCCACACCTTCATCTTCCTTACAACCTCCAGATCTTGACCTCCATCACAGGTTAATAAAAAACAAAACCTCCTCGGCTTAACAATAAAAAGCAAACCTTACAGCTAATAAAGCTACCTCCTCCGCTTAATAATAAAATATCCTCCTTGCTACCATCTACCATGTCTGGAGATGAGAACCAAATCGTCAGCATCGCTGACCAAGTTATCAGCAAGAGCCAAGACTTGCGAAAAAGATGCAGAGACGAGATGGAGAAGTTAGAGGGTCGGGATAAGTGGGAATTCGTGAAGAAAATTGCTCGCATCACCCAGGAGCAGTTGGAGAAAGTCACCTTCGCTGCTCAAGTGCTGAAAGAAATGGTGGAAGGGTAGTAAGATGAAGACTTCAGAGAAATGGAGGCCATCCGAGAAGATGTCGAAGCTGAGCTCCACTTGTCAAAGACAATCCTTCCACTGTCGGTAATCCACACCAACTCCGAACGAAGAAAATCAAACTCGTGGGATAGGTTGGAGCAAGCGTAGGGGGACAAATGGGAAGAAAACATGGGCAAGTTAATGCCCCCTTGGCCCGCCGAAGAATTCCTCCGAGACCTAGCTCGCTTTGCAGAGAGAAATACAGACTGGGATGATGCGGAGGTGAAGATGACAATACGGGTGGCTGAGCGGCGAGCCACAAAGCGAACTGAGAAGTACAAATGGGTGATGTCACAAGACATCATGGAACGACCAAACGTGGAGCAAAGGCAGCTTCGAAGAAGCCGAGGCTCCGCTAGGCCAGAAGCAGAAGGCAGCTCTACTGCCGCCCAACAGGAAGGGGCAACCCAACCTGTAGAAACCAACACAGCCTCTCCTCCTGCCATAGCCCTCCCTCCTACACAAGCCGAAACACTACGAATACAAGCTGCTATAGAAATGGTGCAAGTATTGCAGGGAGAATCTCAATCTACCTTGCCAAATGAAGATGAGAAAGACCAAGCCATGGTCGAGGGAGAAGTAATTGCCAGGGAGAGTGCTCCAGTACAAGCACCGAAGGAGAAGACAAGGAAGAGAAGGAGAATGGACTCAGGGGTAGAGAGCGGAAGGCGGAAGTTTAAGCTGGACATTTCAGTGATAAACCTGGACATGGATAAGGGGGTAGATGAGTTAAAAAGGAAGGTTGAGGGAGATGAGGAAAAGGATGATGTGTTGGCGGTGGAGGGGGCAATTAAATCATTAATAGCAGGGGAAGGAAGGGTAAATAAGAATGTTTTGGTGCGGAGGTTGGAGAAATTGTTGGAAGCGAGCAAGGCAGAGATGGTTGAGGACACGGATTGAGGGGACAACTTTTGGGATTTCTTTTATTGGTGGACATAGGGGTTAGATAAGCGCTGAGATAAATATTGTTGCTATTGTTGTTTTCTTGCTTTTGAAGGATTCTCGAGAGGTTAAGATAGATGTTTGGGTCGCAAGGGGACTGCTTGAGTTCTGAAAGGGGGGTGGGATATGAGGGAAATTAAAGTTTATCGGGTATCAGGGTAACAGTGGGGAAGGGTTTTTGAGTTTATGATTTCTTTGTTTCATCGCGAGGATATAGGGAATGTTTGGTTGGGTAGTCTTAGAAAATACAACCAACTTACGCACGATATTCTTCCTCTTCTTCGAGCGCGGGAGCTCAAGCTTTTACTCGTTTGACGGCCAGCACGAACTGCCGCTGTTACCACTTCGCAATTGTAATAGCCCTTAATGACCTCGACACTCGCGTAAGTTACTTTACGCAAGTGTCAAATACGTTGGTCCTCAGAATTACTCAAGAAAAGCCCATTCTGCCCGTTGCTAGAACATTCCGCCAGTTCTAAAGATTCTCCGGACACTCTGAGGTCGTTATAGTTATACCTAGCTATTTACGGCTTCTTCATAGTACAGTAGTAAGCCCAAAATGCATTACCGTGTATTCATATAAGCCATATCTAGTCTTGAATGCTATTTTCTACTCGTCTCCTGCTGCTATTGTGAGTAGATTAAACCCGAGTTTGACATTGAGCTTAGAGAAAACCTGTGATGTACCAACTTGTTCCATTAGAGTAGTCCTAAGTGGTAGGGGATACTTGTCTTTTTTTGTTATGGTATTGTGCCTTCTATAGTCTACAACTATTCTGAGCTTGCTACTAGGTTGTTTGGCGAAGAATATAGGAGCCCCAGCACTGCTTTTCCTCGGTCTTATCTTGCCGGTTCGGAGTATCTTATCAAGGTATCCTAGGAGAAGCTTCAGTTCATTAGGGAAGAGTAGGTATAGCTTTCCTGAGAGTGGATTCTTTCCTTCTTCTAGCTCGATTGTCATGTCTTGAGGACCATGTGAGGGAAGTGTCACGAAGTGATATCCAGCACTACCATAGGTACTTGTGCCCTCATAGAACGACCCTAGAATATCCATACGGACTCTAGGTACACTCATAGTAGTCTGGTGCAGATGTTTCTAATATTTATCTATAAGATAATTATTGGTAACAGATATAAACCTCAGAGAGGTAAAGAATTATTATAGATAGTTCTAACTCTTATGGAACGTCCATATACCCTTGAGGGAGCTATGGTTTAAGATTCAGAACAATCCGAATAACAGTTCTATAGTTATACCTAGATCAATATATACTATATGTATATATACTACTAGCTGGAAGCTGTTACCCTAAGCTCTTGGCATTACCCTGAAACCTGAATTATTACCCTGAACTGCAGGAAAATAATTCGCTAAAAATAAATAAAAAAATGAAGCCATGAGGGCATACTTCAGACCAAAGTGCGTCCGGTGACACTATAAGGGAAGCGACTTGGAGAGTGGGCCAAAGACAGGGCGAAAATAAAAGGTTCTCTGAATTTATATTTTCAAGGTCCTATCCAGGCCTACTCGACGCCCTGATTCCATTTCTGAAATCCTTTTTATGATCGGAGTAAAACTCATGGAGTTATTAGTCTTTTTAATAAGGTGTAATAAGCCTACGAGGAGGTTTACCTACTATTGGTAATAACTCTATGAATAAGTTAGGTATCGAGATAAACTAAGATTCTATAATCTTCATTACAATAAGACCTTACTAATGATAGTTTGTTTGTGACCTACAGTTCTCTATTCATAGAGTTATGTGCCATTGAAAATAATTTTTCAATGGATACCAGATGCTATTAAGTGAATACTGTCGGAAGCTCAAATAAATGACCCTATGATACTGTTAAGGAATAACTTAATAGTATCGTTGGTTTTGGTAGGATATCGGAAGATGAGTTTAGTCATTTCAGCTGGGTATCTATTAATAAGGCTAGAGAGCTTTAAGCAAAGTTTTAGTATATATGCAGATATGGGATAATACTTATTGTTTAGATTAGTAACCTGTAACAATAAGCACAGATAGCACCTGCGTTAACAAAAGGTGTGGATGGCATAACACTTAGAATTAATTAATTCGAAAGTAACGGGTAGGGTGCGAGTCCCCAAAATATTTTATCAAAGAATATCTACAACTACCATGCATTATAAATAGTGCTAGTACTTCCCGGTTGAATTTGATTCTACCATCAAGAGTATTCGAAAGCAAAAGCACCTCGAGTACACAAAGCCTACAAAGTTCTAAGTCTAGTTAACTTTACGTTCCAGTGATATAGGATTTATTTTGTGTTGCGAAATAAGATCTTTCGTAAGGGACTTTAGTGGAATTGAACTTTACTGCTATAGGATTCTATTCGGTGTTGTGGAATAGGTATCATTGCAGCAGCATAAGTACGGCTGTTCTGTTTGTAGTTGCAAGAGCGCTATAAGTGACAATAGGGCCCCCGTGACATTACTTTGTAGACAAGTAATTCTCATTTTACTTTTTGAATAACATACTCAAATCAATATATCTAATTCACTGACACCAAGAGGGCCTTGCTAGCCCTACCAGGGAATGATATTCCCTATGCTGACCCCACGAGCGATTACCCAAAGACCCCAAAATATGCCTCCTTCAGATACAAATACAGAAGAGGATCTAATAGATCAACCTATGGAGGATATTCTATCTAGAGGAATGCAATCCTCTGGACTACAAAACCCTATGTATTCACCCGATGAATTGGAAGCATTCCCTGTAGGAATGATTCAATGATTCGGATTACCCTCACAGAGACCACTACTACTAGTGCCTAGCAATACATCTACCAGATATCAGGTCCCTCCACAACCTACTAGAACCAGTCGATTTCCACATATTACACAAGAACAATACGAAGAATTATTAGCTAGAATAATTCAGGATGGAACAACTGAGTTTGATCGCCAACGAGGCCAGATTACTAAACTCACCAGAGGGTTAGGAGCCTAAGCTAGTCTTCTCAAGGAACAGTAGGATGCTCACAAAATTATTTTTGAGGAAGTAAAAGCTATTTACGAAGACTTGAAAGTGTTGTGACAACAAGTAACAGAGGAAGTTGTAGTACTAAAGGGGCAAACTGATTGTCAGGAAGATGCAGTTAAATAGCTCATAGTTACTATAAGTGCTACTTTGGAAAAACAGTGGATAAATCTAACTAGAAAACTTAAAGAGGATACGGAGATAATTATCGATGTAGCAAAATTAGAGTTTGATACTATTAAGGCTGATATTACAGGTCTAAATGCGTGGGCACAGAAAGCAATTACCCAAAAACAGGAAGATCGAATTGAAAGTTGCGAATACAACAAACAGTCAGTAGAAGAGCTTTCACATAGTGTCCTGATAAATAAGAGGAAAATAAAGGATCTACAACAGCAACCACTAAGGCCTGCCAAATGAACTCGATTACTTCATGATGAGAACCCTGATCTTATCACCCTAGGTATTCACTAAGGGATTGGAACACCTCCACCTCTACCACCTGTACCCCGGCCTCCAGTCCCACCTCCAGTCCCGCCTCCAGTTCCACTACCAGTACCTCCTCCACAGCACCTACCTACAGAACGAAAAGAACCTCGAAATATTCCTTTACTATCTAAGTTCAATGGTACCTCTAGCAAGCTCAGAGAATTCCTGATGAAGGTGAACTATACCTTTATTTGCATGCCCCAAACCTACCAGACGCATAGTGACAAGATCTTGTTCGTAGCAGATCTACTAACCGAGGGGGCCAGTACGTGGTATTGTGCTAACCAGCATAAGCAAATCCCAGATCCGAAGTTAGGAGTGATTGAGTGGGATACCTTTAATACCTTCAAGCAGGAATTTATTAATACCCACCAGAATCAACATGAAAAAAGAGATGCAAAGGTTTCTTTACTCAAAGAATACTAGAAGAAAGGAGAGTTGATAAAGGAGTTCATTACTAGAGTTAGAGTTTATCAGCTAGTAGTGGAACTATCCTGTGAACAGCTCTGGGAGCACCTAATTAGCATGATTCAACCTGAGACATGAGGGTAAATAGTTTGAGTCAGTACGGATAAGGACGTTCTCAATAAGGTACCAGCTAGCATGGAAATATGCTTTCAAGCTATTACAAATGCTGGATCTCAGGTGGAATACGAGAAAGGAAGAGAGGTATATGTGCAAAACCTATATAGGTTAAAGGAGCAGACTATTAGGATAAAAAAGGATGTGACCCAGACCCCTAAAACTACTGAGAAAAAATCTGATAACCTCAAGGATCGGATTACCAAGCCGAAGCAGAAGACCAAGAATTACAATGCTAAGCCGAAAACACAGTCCAACACTTCCGCGACCAAAAAAGACAAACAACCAGGTGAAGATAAGGTTACTTATTCTATGCGCCAGGCTCAGAAGAAGGATGGACAGTGTATCAAGTGCGGAAATAAAGAGCATAAGATGAAAGATTGTACTGCAGGTTGGAAACCATCGGTAGAGAATAAGGGGAAGGGTAAGGTAAAGGAGGAAACTAAGAAAGTGGCGACAGTGTCTGTAGGAGCGGCTGTAGTAGCGCCACTTGAGGTTCAGTTTGGCTATATCATTAGTAAGGATGAGTTGGATTATGGGGAGAACTCGGATTGTTAGGAGCACGAGCTATCTAGTACATTGGGTCAGATAGTCTCACAGGATTGGTTTTCTATTTGTGTGGTTAAGAAGGGCATCTCTGTTAGTAGTTGGAAGAAGGAACATGAGGGGGAACCTATAGATATTGACCCTGTTTTGATTAGTTCTGTTTCTCATAATTTATCTTCTTCTGCTTTTTCTTCTGTTTTTTTATCAAACAAAAATGCAAAAAAAGAGACAAAAAGAAAAGCTGATAGTGAGGTGGCTCCTCTTATTAGTACTCTCGAAAAAAGACTACGAAAGGTGGCAGTGCCGGATATTTCTTTGGATAGAATTAATGATCTCCCTTTGGCAGGAAAATCAGGGGCTAAGGTATTGAAGCGTGAAGGATTGAAGTTTCTTATTCCTATTAATTTATTTTGGATATATAGAGGAAATAAATGTGATCTTTCTATTAATGCTTTGGTTGATACTGGTGCAGAAGCTACAATTTTCGATTCAGATTTTGTTGAACAGATGATGCTGCCTTGGGTTAAGAGGGAGAACAGACTGAGATTAGAGAGCGCCGACGGCTCGATTCTCAAGAGGTCTGGTACGGTTCAGGTTTAGAACCTGAAGATAGAAGTCCAAGATGCAAGATTGGGACGAAATAAGAAATTGGACTTGGTGACAGAGGTTGCGTGCCTCGAACCAGGTCTTCCACTCATTTTGGGAATGCATTGGATTACAGAAAACTGTGATAAGTTGTAAGTTACTGCTCCTTTTGGGCTCGAACTAAAAAGACTGTTGGAAATTGAGGAGGTTACAGATTTTGCTGAGTTTGATGAAGTCCTTGAGCAGGCTCGATCTGTAAGACTGATTGAGATAGGGGAATGGGATTATCAGAAGTTTGCTAATGGAGACGTATGCAAGGTTATCAAAATAATAGCTACTGAAAACCTCCAAGAGCTTGCTGATCGTTTACTAACTCAATACAAGGATTTTGTTAAAATCTTTGGAAAGGAGTTACAATCAGCCCTTCCCTCATATGGTCCTCAAGACATGACAATCGAGCTGGAAGAAGGAAAGAATCTACCATCAGGAAAGCTATACCCCCTCTCCCCTGATGAACTGGAGCTTCTCAAAGAATACCTTGATGAGATACTCCGAACCGGCAAGATAAGACTGAGCAAAAGCAGTGCTGGCCCTGCTATATTCTTCACCAAACAACCCAGTAGCAAGCTCAGAATAGTCGTGGACTATAGAGGGCTCAATGCTATAACAAAAAAAGACAAGTATCCTCTACAACTTATGACTACTCTAATGGAACAAGTTGGGACATGACAGGTTTTCTCTAAGCTCGATCTCAAACTCGGGTTTAATCTACTCAAAATAGCAGTGGGAGACGAGTGGAAAATAGCATTCAAGACTAGATATGGCTTATATGAATACACGGTAATGCCTTTTGGGCTTACCAATACGCCATCTATTTTCCAGCGACATGTTAATAATATTCTTTCAGAACGAATTGACCAAGGAATAGTTGTATACATTAATGATATCCTCATATACACTCAAACAGAGGAGGAATATGTCGAGCTCATCTGTTGGGTACTGCAGAAGTTAACGGGAAATAATCTTTGTGTCAATATAGTTAAGTATATCTTTCATATTCCAGAAGTTGAATTCGTGGGATTCAAAGTTAGTACAAAGGGGATACAAGTAGGTCAGAAGAAAGTTGAGGATATCCTCGCATGGCAGGCTCCTCGGAATATCAAAGAAGTGCAAAGGTTTATTGGTTTCACTAATTTCTCTCGCTGGTTTATTCAAGGCTTTAGTAGTTTGGCATTGCCAATTCAGACACTAACACATAATGGGGTTCCTTGGAATTGGACATAACAGTGTCAGCAGGCCTTTGATGAGCTAAAATATAGGTTTACCACAGCTCCAATACTATGCCATTATCACCCAGAGCGACCAAAAATAATTGAAATAGATGCGTCTGATCTAGCTAAAGCTGGTATTCTCTCATAAAAGGAACCAGATAGTCATTGGCACCCAGTAGCATACTATTCGAAATGCTTTATTCCAGTAGAACTTAATTACGATTTCCATGATAAAGAGATGGTTGTAATTGTCAATTGTTTTCAAGAATAGAGACATTTTCTCATGGGTGCCCCAGAGGAGATAATGGTGCATACAGATTACAAGAACCTTAAGTATTTTAATTCTACTAAGATACTCAATCGAAGGCAGGTACAATAGGCGGAAATACTAAGCCAGTTCAATTTTAGAATTATCTACCGCCCAGGTGATAAGTGTCATGGGGTGACATCCAGCCCTACTATAGGTACTTGTGCTCTCATAGAACGACCCTAGAATATCCATACAGACTCTAGGCACACTTATAGTAGTGTGGTACAAACATTTCTAATATTTATCCACAAGATAATTATTAGTAACAGGTATGAACCTCGGAGAGGTAAAGAATTATCATAGATAGTTCTAAGTCTTATGGAACGTCTATAGACCCTTGAGGGAGCTACGGTTTAAGTTTCAGAACAATCCGAATAACGGTTCTATAGTTATACCCAGATCAATATATACTATATGTATATATACTACTAGCTGGAAGCTATTACCCTGAACTCTTGGCGTTACCCTGAAACCTGAATTATTACCCTGAACTGCAGGAAAATAATTCGGTAAAAATAAATAAAAAAATGAAGCCAAGAGGCGAGGGCGTACTTTAGACCAAAGTGCGTCCGGTGACACTATGAGGGAAGCGACTTGGGGAGTGGGCTAAAGATAGGGCGAAAATAAAAAGTTCTCCGAATTTATATTTTCAAGGTCCTATCTAGGCCTACTCGACGCCCTGATTCCATTTCTGAAATCCTTTTTATGATTGGAGTAAAAGTCATGGAGTTATTAGCCTTTTAATAAGGTATAATAAGCCCATAAGGAGGTTTACCTACTATTGGTAATAACTCTGTGAATAAGTTAGGTATCGAGATGAACTAAGATTCTATAATCTTCATTGCGATAGGACCTTACCAATGATAGTTTGTTTGTGACCCACGGTTCTCTATTCATAGAGTTATGTGCAGTTGAAAATAATTTTTCAATGGACACTAGACCCTACTAAGTGAATACTGCCGGAAGCTCAAATAAATGATCCTATGATACTGTTAAGGAATAACTTAATGGCATCGTCGGTTTTGGTAGGATATCGGAAGATGAGTTTAGTTGTTTCGGCTGGGTATTCGTTAATAGGGCTAGAGAGCTTTAAGCGAAGTTTTAGTATATATGCAGACATGGGATAATACTCATTGTTTAGGTTAGTAACCTGTGACAAGGAGCGCAGATAGTACCTGCGTTAACAAAAGATATGGATGGCATAACACTTAGAATTAATTAATTCGAAAGTGACAGGTAGGGCACGCATCCCCAAAATATTTTATCAAAGAATATCTACAACCACCGCGCGTTATAAATAGTGCTAGTAGTTCCCAGTTGAATTTGATTCTACTATCAAGAGTATTCGAAAGCAAGAGCACCTCGAGTACACAAAGTCTACAAAGTTCTAAGTCTAGTTAACTTTACGTTCAAGCGATATAGGATTTATTTTGTATTGCGAAATAAGATCTTTCGTGAGGAACTATTGTGGAATTGAACTTTACTGCTATAGGATTCTATTCTGTGTTGCGGAATAGGTAACATTGCAGCAGCATAAGTACGGCCGTCCTGTTTGTAGTTGCAAGAGCGCTATAAGTGATAATAGGGCCCCCGTGACATTACTTTATAGACAAGTGATTCTCATTTGACTTTTTGAATAACATACTCGAATTAATATGTCTCATTCACCAACTCCGAGAGAGCCTCACCAGCCCTACTAAAGTATTACCTTTCCGATGGTGACCCCACGAGCAATTACACAAAGACCCCAGAATATGCCTCCATCAGATACAGATACAGAGGAAGATCCAATAGATCAACCAATGGAGGATATTCTATCTAGAGGAATGCAATCCTCTGGACTACAAAACCCAATGTATTTACCAGATGAATTGGAATCATTCCCTGCAGGAATGATTCGCCGATTTGGTCTACCTTCTCAGAGACCACCACCACGAGTACCTAGTGCCACATCAACGAGGCATCGAGTCCCACCACGACCCACCA
>ML121577.1:189426-200410 GCA_003788615.2 Terfezia boudieri ATCC MYA-4762 | reverse complement strand
GTACTAGGTTAGGTAAGGGTTTTACTCACCTTCTGGATCAAGCTCCGTGCGTTGGAGACAGTTGTTCAGGTTAAAGAACAAAGTAGGGCTAGAACATAGACCCTGAAGATACAAGTCCAAGACTTGGACTTGACATGGTCTGGAAAACTCTTAACTCGGTAACCGCGAGAGAGAACTGTGATAAGTTGCGAGTTACCGCTCCTTTCGAGCTCGAACTAAAGAAACTGTTGGAAATTGAGGAGGTTACAGATTTCGCTGAGTTTGATGAAGTCCTTGAACAGGCTCGATATGTTGGACTGATTGAGATAGGGGAATGGGATTATCAGAAGTTCGCTAATGGAGACGTATGCAAGGTTATGAAAATAACAGCTACTGAAAACCTCCAAGAGCTTACTGATCGTTTGCCAACTCAGTACAAGGATTTTGTCAAAATCTTTGGAAAGAAGTTACAATCAGCCCTTCCTTCACATAGTCCTCAAGACATGACAATCGAGCTGGAAGAAGGAAAGAATCCACTGTCAGGAAAACTATACTCCCTCTCCCCTGATGAACTGGAGCTTCTTAAAGAATACCTTGATGAAATGCTTCGAACTGGTAAGATAAGACCAAGCAAAAGCAGTGCTGGCGCTCCTATATTCTTTGCCAAACAACCAAGTGGCAAGCTCAGAATAGTCGTAGACTATAGAGGGTTAAATGCCATAACAAAAAAAGACAAGTATACACTACCACTTATGACTACTCTAATGGAACAAGTTGGTACCTCACAGGTTTTCTCCAAACTCGATCTCAAGCTCAGGTTTAATCTCCTACGAATAGCAGCCGGAGACGAGTGGAAAATAGCATTCAAGACTAGATATGGCCTATATGAATACCCGGTAATGCCTTTTGGGCTTACTAATGCACCATCTGTTTTCCAGTAACATATTAACAACATTCTCTCAGAACGAATTAACCGAGGAATAGTTGTATACATTGACGATATCCTCACATACACTCAAACAGAGGAAGAACATGTCGAGCTCGTCCATTGGGTACTGCAGAAGTTAACGGAGAATAATCTTTGTGTCAATATAGATAAGTATATCTTTCATGTTCCAGAAGTTGAATTCGTAGAATTTAAAGTTAGCACAAAGGGGATACAAATGGGTCAGAAGAAAGTCGAGAATATCCTCGCATGGCAGGCTCCTCGGAATGTCAAAGAAGTGCAAAGGTTTATTGGTTTCACTAATTTCTATCGCCAGTTTATTCAAGGCTTTAGTAGTTTGGCATCACCAATTCAGACACTAATACACAATGGGGTTCCTTGGAATTGGACACAATAGTGTCAGCAGGCCTTCTATGAGCTAAAATATAGGTTTACCACTGCTCCGATACTATGCCATTATCACCCAAAGTAACCAAAAATAATCGATACAGATGCATCTAATCTAGCTAAAGCTGGAATTCTCTCACAAAAGGAACCAGATGGTCATTGGCACCCAGTAGCGTACTATTCAAAACGCTTTATTCTAGCAGAACTTAATTTCAATGTCCACGATAAAGAGATAGTTGTAATTATCAATTGTTTTCAAGAATGGAGACATTTTCTCATGGGTACACCGGAGGAGATAATTGTATATACAGATCACAAGAACCTTGAGTATTTTAATTCTACTAAGATACTCAATCGAAGGCAGGCAAGATGGTCGGAAATACTAAGCCAGTTCAATTTTAGAATCATCTACCACCCAGGTGATAAGAATGGCAAGGCAGATGCACTTTCCCGTCAGGTAGATCCTGCCCTTGAAGAAGGGAGGGAGAAGCAGGACCACATGATTCAGATGTTCAAACCTGGTCAATTCCAACTAGGGACAAGTGAGGAGAGTCTAGTAACGCGCCGAATTATGGCAGTGAAAGCCTCACAAACAGAGGAATCAAATTGGTCAAAAGAAATCCAAGAGGCTGGCCTCGAAGATGATAAATGGTTAGGGATTCGGAATGCATTGAAGTTTGGCAAGGAATACCTAGGTCTAGAGCACTTTGATTTGGAGGATGACATAGTAACCTATGAACGTCACTTATATATTCCTGACAACAACTCTCTTAAGTTGAAAGTGGCTTTCCAAAGTCATAATGCTAGAGTTGCAGGACATTTCGGACATGGCAAGAAACTCGAGTTAATGAACCGAAATTACTCCTGGCCAAACATGGAAAATTGGGTATGAGAATATGTTCGTATATGTGATGCTTGCCAATGAAATAAGACTGCTCGACACAAGAAATATGGCAAGCTCGTACCTCTCCCAATTCCCTACAGGCCATGGGAATATATTTCGATGGATTTCATTCCTGATTTACTACTAGTAAAAGGGTACAATCAAATATGGGTGATTGTTAATAGGTTTACTAAGATGTCGCATTTTATTCCTCTGAAGAACCGAAAGGCAAAAGAGTTGGCTAGGATATTTGTCAAGGAGGTTTGGAGACTGTATGGGCTACTAAAGAGAGTAGTATCGGATAGAGATTCAGTATTTACAAGTTCGTTTTGGATGAAAGTAATGCGGTTATTCGGAGTTGAGTTGGACAAGTCCTTAGCATATCACCCTCAGACCAATAGTCAAACTGAGCGAGTTAACCAGACCCTAGAGCATTATCTATAAACGTATTGCTGTTGGGATCAGGATGACTGGGTCGAGTTATTACCATTTGCCGAGTTCTGTTACAATAACACTATCCACTCTAGTACCAAACTCAATACTTTTAATGCAGCATATGCTCAACACACCAAGAACAACTTCCAGAACCCAACCGAAGCCTCAACCAAGTCGAACAACCCTGAGGCAGTCAAGATGGTCGAAACCTTGGACGTAATAATATTAGCAATGAGGGAAAATATGAAGGCAGCACAAGACCGGATGTCAAAATACTATAACCTTAAGGTAGCAGAGAAGGAACCGACATTCAAAGTAGGGGATTGGGTTATGGTCAACGCAAAGAATATTAAAACAAGGTGTCCGACAAAAAAGCTTGACTACAAGTTAAGAGGGAAGTTTAGAATTAAACGACTTATTGGCACTTCTGCCTATGAGTTAGAACTCCCTCCAAGTACAAGCAAAACTCACCCAGTTTTTCATATCAGTTTGTTGGAACCCTACCACCTTAATACGATAGCCGGCAGATGCTCGCCAACACCCACTCTAGTTGATCTCGAAGAATCGAAGTACCAGATTGAGAAGGTCAGGACAAGCGAGCTCAACAAGGGACGAGTGATGTATTTAGTTTCTTGGAAGGGTTATGGTCCTGACGATGACATATGGGAACCATATGAGAACTTGAGGGATGGAGATGCTGAACTCGTTCGGAAATTCCATCTGGATAACCCTTGTAAGCCTCGGGATCCTAATGTGATTTTATGAGGATTTTTCTTTTTTTCCTATTGGTAGGCATTAGGTTTTTTGAATTATCTTTATGTTTTTGATACCTGTATTTCTTATGCCATAGCTTTGTCCCAGGGGTGCAATCAGATGTACGCTACTGTGTTTCGGTAGTCGTATATGAGGACTGGTCCTCAAGCCCTATCTATTGTTGTTAGTTTTAATAATGAGTCTGGCTGCATGATCAATTAGGTTCTTGTGGACAAGAACCTTAAGGGGGGGGGCACTGTCACAGGGTGATATTCAGCCCTACCATAGGTACTTGTGCGCTCATAGAACGACCCTAGAATATCCATACGGACTCTAGGTACACTCATAGTAGTGTAGTGCAAACGTTTCTAATATTTATCCATAAGATAATTATTAGTAACGGGTAGGAACCTCGGAGAGGTAAAGAATTATCACAGATAGTTCTAACTCTTATGGAATAGCTATAGACCCTTGCGGGAGCTACGGTTTAAGTTTCAGAACAATCCGAATAACGGTTCTATAGTTATACCCAGATCAATATATACTATATATATGTTCTGGTCCATTCTGGGATCCGGTCCATACTGGTATGGCCCGGTCTATACCAGTATGGACTGGATATCGCAATAGACCAGGCCATTACAGTATGGCTGGATATCGCAATGGACCAGGCTATTACGGGATTAAATTGTTCAATGTTATGGATAGTAACAAGGATTTACCACAATACCATAGTGGCCACAGCGGCCACAGCGACATTAAAATTACTAAATAGGGACATATCCGATATGAAGGTTATTTTGTAGCAATATTTGGTCAAAGAACATTGGAGATAACATAGGTGACCTATCAAAAAAAATACTAAGTAGAGGTATACCCGAAATAAAAGTTATTATTAGAGAAATGTTCTGGTCCATTACGAAATTGAAACCTTTAGTTCGTGAGAATTTTCTTCAACACAACACACTTGTTCAATGTAACATATTGTGTACACTGACATTTTTAGAGCACACTATGGAATTACCAACATACCACGACATTCCCGCCCTTACATGGTGCTATTGATTTGGATCAGTTTCACCCCCTAGGTTTTACTCGACCTCGAAGGGCAATTATTGAAGTAAATCCCAGGTGACCTTTGAGAAGTAATTCCTTAATATCCAATTCAAGTACATGGTGACTAAGAACTACCTAAGTATCGCAGAATTAAAGCATACCTGCGAGACCCAAATAACTGCGATGGAAGGAAAGTAATGATGGGAAACAAGTGGCTTTGGAGCATGATGTAACATGTTCGTGATACTTTGCTGCATGAAGAAAAGAACAAGACCTATAGTACTATGAACGAGAGGTATTATGAAATTACTTGTAGTGGAATTTGAGCTTTTGTTATATATAAAATATAATAGACTCAGTTTCCACTCAATTTGCCTTCGTTCATTGCTCAAAGTGTAGATATATGCCATCCCACAACGGCCCGGCAATCTCACAATGGCCCAGTCCATACTGGTATGGGGGGCCATACCGGTATGGACCGGGCAATCCTGGAACGGCCCGGTCCATACCAGTATGGACCGGAATCCCGGAATGGACCAGAACATGTATATATACTACTAGCTGGAAGCTATTACCCTGAACTCTTGGTGTTACCCTGAAACCTGAATTATTACCCTGAACTACAGGAAAATAATTCGGTAAAAATAAATAAAAAAATGAAGCCACGAGAGCGTACTTTAGACCAAAGTGCGTCCGGTGACACTACAAGGGAAGCAACTTGGAGAGTAGGCCAAAGATAGGGCGAAAATAAAAAGTTCTCCAAATTTATATTTTGAAGGTCCTATCTAGGCCTACTCGACGCCCTGATTCTATTTCTGAAATCCCTTTTTATGATCGGAGTAAAACTCATGGAGTTATTTGCCTTTTTAATAAAGTATAATAAGCCCACGAGGAGGTTTACCTACTATTGGTAATAACTCTATGAATAAGTTAGGTATCGAGATGAACTAAGATTCTATAATCTTCATTGCGATAGGACCTTACCAATGAGAGTTTGTTTGTGACCCAAGGTTCTCTATTCCTAGAGTTATGTGTAGTTGAAAATAATTTTTCAATGGACACTAGACCCCACTAAGTGAATACTGCCGGAAGCTCAAATAAATGACTCTATGATACTGTTAAGGAATAACTTAATGGCATCATCGGTTTTGGTAGGATATCGGAAGATGAGTTTAGTTGCCTCGGCTGGGTATTTGTTAATAGGGCTAGAGAGCTTTAAGCGAAGTTTTAGTATATATGCAGATATGGGATAATACTCACTGTTTAGGTTAGTAACCTGTGACAATGAGTACAGATAGCAGCTGCATTAACAAAACGTATGGATGGCATAATACTTAGAATTAATGAATTCGAAAGTGACAGGTAGGGTGCGCGTCCCAAAAATATTTTATCAAAGAATATCTGCAACTACCGCACATTATAAATAGTACTAGTAGTTCTCGGTTGAATTGGATTCTACTATCAAGAGTATTTGAAAGCAAAAGCACCTCGAGTACACAAAGCCTACAAAGTTCTAAGTCTAAGTTAACTTTACATTCAAGTGATATCGGATTTGTTTTGTGTTGTGAAATAAGATCTTTTGTGTGGAACTATTGTAGAATTGAACTTTACTGCTATAGAATATTATTCTGTGTTGCGGAATAGTGATCATTGTGGTAGACAGAGTACGGCCGTTCTATTTTATAGTTGCAAGAGCGCTATGAGTGATAATAGGGCCCCGGTGACAATAAGAATGGCAAGGCAGATGCACTTTCCCATCAGGTAGATCTTGACCTTGAAGAAGGGGGGGAGAAGCAAGACCACATAATTCGGATATTCAAACCTAGTCAATTCCAACTGGGTACAAGTGAGGAGAGTCTAGTAACACACTGAATTATGGTAGTAAAAGGCTCACGAATAGAGGAATCAAATTGGTCAAAGGAAATTTAAGAGGCTGGTCTTGAAGATGATAAATAGTTAGGGATTCCGAATGCGTTGAAGTTTGGTAAGGAATACCCAGGTCTAGAGCACTTTGGTTTGGAGGATGACATAGTAATTTATGAACGTCACTTATATATTCCTGACAACAACTCTCTTAAATTGAAAGTGACTTTCCAAAGTCATGATGCTAAAGTTGCAGGACATTTCGGACGTAATAAGACCCTCTGGTTAATGAAACCAAATTACTACTGGCCAAACATAGAAGGTTGGGTACGAGAATATGTTCATACATGCAATGCTTGCCAACGAAATAAGACTGCTTGATATAAGAAATATGGCAAGCTCATACCTCTTCCAATTCCCTATAGGCCATGGGAACATATTTCGATGGATTTCATTACTAATTTACTACCAGTGAAAGGGTACAATCAAATATGGGTGATTGTTGATAGGTTTACTAAGATGTCACATTTTATTCCTCTGAAGAACTGAAAGGCAAAAGAGTTGGCTGGGATATTTGTCAGGGTGGTTTGGAGACTGCATGGGCTACCAAAGAGGGTAGTATCAGATAGGGATTCGGTATTTACAAGTTTCATTTTGGATGGAAGTAATGCAGTTATTAAGAGTTGAGTTGGATAAGTCCTCGGCATATTACCCTCAGACCAATGGTCAAACTGAGCGAGTTAACTAGACCCTAGAGCATTATCTACGGACGTATTGCTGTTGGGATTAGGATGACTGGGTTGAGTTATTACCATTTGCCGAGTTCTGTTATAATAATACTGTCCACTCTAGTACCAAACTCACTCCTTTTTATGTAGTATATACTCAACACTCTGAGAACAACTTCCAGAACCCAATAGAAGCCTCAACCAAGTCGAACAACCCTGAGGTGGTCAAGATGGTCGAAACCTTGGATGCAATGAGATTGGCAATGAGGGAAAATAGGAAGGCAGCACAGGACCGGATGTCAAAACACTATAACCTTAAAGTAGTAGAGAAGGAACTGACATTCAAAGTGGGAGATTAGGTTATAGTCAACGCAAAAAATATCAAAACAAGGCGTCCGACAAAAAAGCTTAACTACAAGTTATGAGAGAAGTTTAGAATTAAACTACTTATTGGTACTTATACCTATGAGTTAGAACTCCCTCTAAATATAGGCAAAACTCACCCAGTTTTTCATATTAGTTTGTTGGAACCCTACCACCTTAATACAATAGCCGGCAGACACTCGCCAACACCCCCTCCAGTTGATCTTGAAGAATTAGAGTACTAGATTGAGAAGGTTAGGACAAGTGAGCTCAAAAAGGGATAAGTAATGTATTTAGGTTTTTGTAAGAGTTATGGATAATGGTCCTGACGATAACACATGAGAACCATATGAGAACTTGAAGGATGGAGATGCTCAACTCGTTTGGAAATTCCATCTGAATAACCCTCGTAAGCTTCAGGACCCTGATATTATTTTATGAGGATTTTTCTTTTTTTCCTATTGGTAGGCATTAGGTTTTTTGAATTATCTTTATGTTTTTGATACCTGTAATTCTTATACAATAGCTTTGTCCCAGAGGTGCAATGAGACGTGCGCTACTGTATTTCGGTACTCGTATATGAGGACTGGTCCTCAAGCCCCATCTATTATTGTTAGTTATAATTATGAGTCTGGCTGTATGATCAATTAGATTCTTGGGGACAAGAACCTTAAGGAGGGGGGCACTGTCACGGGGTGATATCCAGCCCTACCATAGGTACTTGTGCCCACATAGAACGACCCTAGAATATCCATACGGACTCTAGGTACACTCATAGTAGTGTAGTGCAAACATTTCTAATATTTATCCATAAGATAATTATTGGTAACGGGTATGAACCTCGAAGAGGTAAAGAATTATCATAGATAGTTCTAACTCTTATAGAACGTCCATAGGCCCTTGAGAGAACGACGGTTTTAGTTTCAGAACAATCCGAGTAACGGTTCTATAGTTATACCCAGATCAATATATACTATATATATATATACTACTAGCTGGAAGCTATTACCCTGAACTCTTGGCATTACCCTGAAACTTGAATTATTACCCTGAACTGCAGGAAAATAATTCGGTAAAAATAAATAAAAAAATGAAGCCAGGAGGGCGTACTTTAGACCAATGTGCGTCCGGTGACACTATAAGGGAAGCGACTTGGAGAGTGGGCCAAAGACAGGGCGAAAATAAAATGTTCTCTGAATTTATATTTTCAAGGTCCTATCCAGGCCTATTCGACGCCCTGATTCTATTTCTGAAATCCTTTTTATGATCGGAGTAAAACTCATGGAGTTATTAGCCTTTTTAATAAGGTATAATAAGCTCATAAGGAGGTTTACCTACTTTTGGTAATAACTCTGTGAATAAGTTAGGTATCGAGATAAACTAAGATTCTATAATATTCATTGTGATAAGACCTTACCAATGATAGTTTGTTTGTGACCCACGGTTCTCTATTCATAGAGTTATGTGCAGTTGAAAATAATTTTTCAATGGACACCAGATACTATTAAGTGAATACTACTGGAAGCTCAAATAAATAACCCTATGATACTGTTAAGGAATAACTTAATAGCATCGTTGGTTTTGGTAGAATATCAGAAGATGAGTTTAGTCGTTTCGGCTGGGTATCCGTTAATAGGGCTAGAGAGCTTTAAGCGAAGTTTTCATATATATGCAGACATCAGCAAGAACGAATTGGCGTCCGGACGCGAGAGCAAATTCTGGTGCGTCCTGTGCGTCCTGTGCATCCAGACGCACTCGCGCAGTTGCAACAGAGTCCAGATGCCTCTAGCGCACCACGGGGGGCGCAACAGCGTCCTAACGCCTCTAGCCTGCCATGGGGGGCACACTAGCGTCTTGACGCCCTACTAGGTTGCACAGGAATCGGGACGCCAGCTGGGTCACATTACAATCCTGACGTCCAACTCGGTCGTAACCCAATCCTGATGCCACCAGGCACCGAACTATTAGCTTCAATATATATATGCGAGAAATCCATGCTTTCGCAGCTTATACACATATAATCGAGAAATCCATGCTTTCGCGGCTTATATACATATAATCGAGAAAACCATGCTTTCACGGCTTATGCATATATATATGCGAGAAATCCATGCTTTCGCGGCTTATACATATATATGCGAGAAATCTGTGCTTTCGCGGCTTATCCATATATATGCGAGAAATCCATGCTTTCGCGCCTTATACATATATATGCCAGATATCTGTGCTTTCGTAACCGGACTATGCTTTCGTGGCTTATATGTATATTTTGTAGGCTTTCGAGGATCATGTGAGAGATCGAGCATATCTAGAGGCCGCGAATGCATGCGTGGCCAAGGCCAATCGCCAAGGCCGATAATATAGACTTTCTGAAGACAATGATATAGCAGATAACTGAGAAAAGTGGCATGACCCGTCTTATTGGGAAAACGTAGCACTGCGGAACTCATGCATCCGCGGCTTATATATATTGTAGGATCGCGCCTTATATATATGTTGTAGGAACCCATGAATTCGCGCCTTATATATATATTATACAAGACATTGTTCTCGTACCTAGACTCATAATTATTCTTAGCGCTCCAATAAGAGTCTGGGAGTAAACTGCGCCGAAAATTACGCTAATTCTGCTCCGAACCGGCGCAGAATGCCAAGCTTTGCGCTAGTAGCTCCGGGTGTACGCTAGTAGCTCCGGATGTACGCTAGTAGCTCCGGATGTACACTAGTAGCTCCGAGTGTACGCTAGTAGCTCCGGGTGCATTACAGTCAACTCTTGCTATACCGGACCTCGCTATAGCAGATCCCTTGTTATACTGGATGGACCAGAGGCTTTGGGATTTCTCATTTCTCCTAGTCTCATGCCACATTTCTCCCTCGCTATACCGGATGAGGCATGTCTGGTTGCTGAATAATCTACTCTGTTAGGCTTAATGTAACTCGAAATACCCTTATTGGGTGCCAACCAGACTACCTTATTGGGAGGGAAAAGTGTTCTCAGTCCCAACTTCTCTTTATCTTAGCTGTGCACGAGCGAGAGTCTGGTACTAAACTGCACCGAAATCTGCACCGAAATCTGCTCTAGTGCCAAGATTCCCGGAGCTGTTAGCATCAATTAGATAAAACCGGAGCAGAAATACACGTGACCGGCGCAGAATATTCACATGATCGGAGGAGAATCATATTAGGAGTATACTTACTCTAGTTCAACTAGGTCTGTACTTAAGGCCACCGGCGCAGAGATATCACAAGAGAGGATATTAAGAAAAGATTTCAAGCTCTGAAAGGTCTGCTTCGGGCATTGTGGAGCTGGGTGGAGCAAGGGCCTCTTACACGATATCTTTGCTTTGGCTTCCTTAGTATCCTTATATCCTTATACTTGCTCTAGTTCAACTAGGTCTGTACTTAAAGTCACCGGTGCAGAGATATCAAAAGAGAGGATATTGAGAAAAGATTTCAAGCTCTGAAAGGTCTGCTCCGGGTGTTGTGGAGCTGGGCGGAGCAAGGGCCTCTCACACGATATCTTTGCTTCGGCTTCCTTAGTATCCTTATACATGCTCTAGTTCAACTAGGTCTGTACTTAAAGTCACCGGC